>JAOANR010000009.1:24681457-25107395 GCA_030278955.1 Hygrophila difformis | reverse complement strand
TGATTTTGTTTATCTTTTGTAGAAAGGGGTTCTGGCCACAAGAACGAGTCTGTTCCCTTGAAGACTCAACTTGAGGAGGTGTTTGTGTCGATTGGGACTGATGGGCCATCTACTACAACGACAAAGATGAGAAGCCCCGAACTCCAGGCTTCAAACCACACGAGGCAGGCATCTAAACCTACCACTGGTTCTGAAGCTAAACAAACCAAAGGAGCTCTTCCTGAGGATTTTTTGACGACAAAGATGCTGATTTACGTGCACGGGGCATTACACCTGTGAAGCCTGATGTAAAGTGAGTTTTCTTTATTCTATTTATATTCTAGTATAGGCTAATACATTTCCTTTATTAGTATTATTGCAATTGAGTTATTCAAAAACTGCTAGATATAAGATTCCAACTCTATCTAATTGGTGTGCAAAGTGAAATTTGTGTTTGAATCTGTTGCTTTCACTGGAAGATGACCTCTTCAACTGTTGAAGCATTCGAAATATTCCTTGGCAAATATATGAACATGGCAAGATAATTTTCATCAGTGTGCTTACTAAATTTGCTCCTAATGTGATATCCATGTTTTGAACTTTATAACATTAGGTTAAAAATGGAAAGTTCATGAATGTGGTGTATTAGTAGAATTAACTTACTAGAGGTTTGTGACTTTGCATAATCGTGGGGAGGAAACATTGGCAAGATAATTAAATGCAATAAATGATTTACAGAATCCTGGAAATCTGGAAGTCTATTATAATCAAGACCCATTTGGTGAAAATTGTATTTTTTTCCCATTACCTGATTACGTCAGTAGATTGACGACTGCGTATTCCGATCATGATGGTATGCATAGACAGTGAATTTCGTAGATCAGATGGTTTCTGGTTGGTTCTGAAGGTGTAATGGTCTTCATCTAAATAGAGATGATATATTGATTGGGGTTGTATGCTCTTACCTCGTTGAAAACACTGATCTGTGATTCTGCTTGATGATTTCTGAACCATTATTCTTTTCTGCTGTCACCAGTGTATAAGGGTCGTTTGGG
The DNA here is from genome assembly GCA_030278955.1 of Hygrophila difformis. NCBI lineage: Eukaryota > Viridiplantae > Streptophyta > Magnoliopsida > Lamiales > Acanthaceae > Hygrophila > Hygrophila difformis. The sequence goes on along the minus strand of JAOANR010000009.1, from coordinate 25,106,361 downwards.
AGCCAACATATCAACTAGGATATTATCTCACAATCTGCTCGTACTTGAATGAAATGTTTCTTGTCACATTATTTTGTTCCTCTTCTATATCTGCAGGGATGAATATAAGGAGTTTGAGAAGTTAATCCAAGAAGATCTACAGGAGGTGGACAATCGGTTGGAGGAAGAAGAGGTCCGGAATCTCCTCAATCACTCTTACATTAGTACTCTGACAAAGCATATCACTTGCTTTGCTTGCCAAAACTTAACAGCTTACCCATTATTGGTGTTGATGGTGCAGTTTGATGCAGCTGAAATGATTGAGGAGGAGGAGACAGTTGAACAAAGGTGATTAGCAAACACAATACCAAGGGTACTTCTAGTTTAGGTGAGCCTAAATGTAGCTAAATAATGTATTATTTCCTGTCCTCATAACTCAGGACCTACAAAGAGAGAGTGGAAATGCTAAGAAAGAAGAAGCTGGAACTAAGAGATTTAAAATCCGTCCCTTCTACAAAAAGCACCGAATCTGCACAGAAGGAATCTGGCCATGAAGATTCAAGTAGTGATGATGAGGATGATGAGAGTTTTCAAAGTCGATTGGCGCTCAAAACATCTCTAAACAATCGAATTGTAGGTTCCATCCAGTGCTGGCTCAGCTAGGATGATGAGTGTTTCAAAGTCGATTGGTGTTCGAAACATCTTTAATTAAGGAATTGAATTGAAGTCATATCAGTGAATCAACCCCCAGCTACTTAGGCAGCACTCCTTGAACAGAACCATGAGTCCATGACCTTACTCGACAACACCCCTTGCCAGGTGAGAGAGAAATGAAACGATTTCTATGTTATGTTAATATACTGAGTAATATTTGAATTGTTTGTTTTGAAGTTATTGAATGGTTATAATTGATATATTTTGAAAAGAATACGGCAAGTTCGTATAGCTTAACTTCTTAACTCAATAATAAATCATAAATTAATTGAGAAATGGCACAATGTCAATTAAGTAAGCTGTGCAAATTATGGGTTTTGATGCTACTGTACCCAATCCTTTTCATAATCTGTTGGTTTCTATTCTGTGATGCCGTGTCTGTATATCTTTTGGAATTACTCCTACTACTATGTGATGTGAGTATTTCTTATTATTAAAAAACCACACTGCCATAATTATCATAAATAACTCTTGAAATTATCAAAAATTAGTGTCTCAGTTCCACTAATTAGTCCCATTTAATACAAAAATTGATGAACTGTGTGATAATCACCTCCAAATTCCAACAGGGCCATGGGTTGGAGAAACATGGAGCTTTATTGGAAGATTTTGTTTTATTATTTGGGCTTTTCCACCCGATTTTATGTGTGGCGTTGGTTTCCTATAATCTAAACTTTTGGCTCTCCCCCTCCCTGTGGCCTCATCTTTTTGCACTTTCTTGTTTTGTTTTTTCGTTCTCTCGCCTTCGGCTTCAAGAAAATAAAATTTATGGAAAAAAAGAGCAAAAGTATAGAATCGGACTAATTTATACTTCTATAAAATAATAACTAATGTGGTTGGAAGTAATGGATCGGAATCCATTAATAGATAGCGAATTCGAGAAGCATATTATAAGATTGTCTTCAGTGGCGGATCCATGATATTTTATTTGGTGTGTCAAATATTATGAAGAGCAATCAATTAACTTTAGCTTGGTGTATTCAACCGAAACTTTGTTACATTTTTTTGGACTTTAAAAAATCGGTGGATTTAGAAAATCAATAGAATCTATGTAGAGTTGGCCGACTTTATATAGATTTACATAATCTGTATAAATATTTTGTTATTTAAAGAGATTTTGTATAGTTATATATTTCAAGAATAATCTATTAAAATTGATGAAGTTTTGAAGTCAATAGGCTATTGAATACCTAAAGATTTTTTTAAAACTTTTAAAATTTGCATTGAATACCTCAAAATTTGTAATGAGTTTTTTAAAATACGGATTAAATATCTTATGAGTTTTTTTATTTAAAAAAAATCCAAATTGAAAATACTAAAATGTTAATAGAGTTGTGAATCCCTTAAAATTACCCATATAATTTATGTTATGTTGTCTTATACTACACATACACGTATTTATAATAAAAACAACAATCAATATTTGTGTATGCAAAATTCTGCTTTGGAAGAGGCAACCCTTAATGCCCATCCGATCCTCGAGGGATTAGTTTTGAGTCTAATGAGGTCTGAGGATACCCTAATATTCACCTAAAAAATATACTATATTAAACTCCTACACCCAAATTACTCAATACTTGTCCTAAAATTACAACCTAATTCTCATTATATCAAAATATTAGTACTAATGCTCTATTATTTTTTATTTTCTTTGGTGGATCATTTGGTGGGTCAATTGACCCACCTTGAACCATAGTAGATACGCCAATGATTGTCTTACAATATGCTGCTATAAAATAATTAGGTTTTTCTGATCATTTGAAAATTACATAAATATAGATTAGAGATACACCTAGTAGAGGTGAGTGCGTGCATTTAAAATCATGGTGAATCCAAATACATATGGGTTCAAACATGAAGTCCTCTCATCCGATCGAGGTCTATTAGTAGTAGTATTTTTTTCAGCAATTATATACTTTACTATTGAAAGAATCGGTGGGCACATGAATTGCCCTGCCGCTGCCCATAAGAAGGGGCATTATTATTATTATTATTATTTTTTTTTTATTTTTTTTCCCTGCAAACTGCAAATAATAAACGCAAATACAGAATAGAAAGTTGGTAGTTGTATTTTAACTTGAACTAACTAACACAAGAAGAGGTGCATGTCTACTATACTCTACTTATAGTATTAATTGTTTTAAGCCTTTCAGTTATTCAAACTTAAAAACCTCCATCATTCATCAATGCACATAGAATTCAATCAATCAATTCATCTCTCAGTGTACGTCTCATGTCATCAGTATCATAGTTGTTAAGATCCCGATCCTGATCTTAGGATCTTACGATTTTACGATCACACCTCTCTAAAACGATCCCGATCCTTGTAGGATCTTAAAATTCGTAAGATCCCGATCCTGATAGTAGAATGTTACGATCTTATGGTCATACTCCCTCAAACGCTTCTACGATCTTACGATCTTACCCTCTTAAACGCATAAAATTTTTCTAGTATTTTATAATTTGTGATCAAAATAACTTGGTTATTTTAATTTTAAACTTAAGAGCTTGTATTCCTTATGTATGATGTGTAAAAAAACATAATATGTATGTATGTGGAAATATTTTATGTTTAATTGTAATATTTTTATACTGTATTGTATTAATTAACTTACAAGATTCATAAACACACAAAATAATGCTTTTACTTGTTAGTATGCATAATTGAATTTATCCATTATTGCAATTTCATAAGATCTTAGGATCCCGATTCGATCCTACGATCCCGATCTTGCAAAGAGAAAAACGATCCCATATAGGATCCCGATCTTAACAACCTTGATCAGTATGGTCTTTATGATAGTATATTTATTACTAGTATTTATACATATATAGGGCGGCAAATAACATGTGCCAACAGTAATTTTGTACAGGCCCCCACGTTTTTTGTTTTAAATTTTATTTAATTTTCATTTTAGTTTTTTTTTCCTTTTTTTTTTTTTTGATATACTTTCTTTCCAGTATTGTAGTTGCAACGCCGGCTCTTCTCTGCTAAGAATTTTAATGAGCTTTTTTTTTTGGTATTACGTAGACGTTGATCCATTTCAGGTATATAAACAATACGTTAAGCGCTGGACTTAAGAGTAAAATAGATATAATTTTTTTTTTATTTTTTTTATTTTTTTATTTTTATGGTGTTATGGTTTATATGTAAATTAAAATTGTAATTATTACTACTACTATTTTTTTCTTTTTAAGTATCACAAGTGGGCCTTAGAGACACCGAAAAATTATTAGACTCTTGTGTGTATATATATTAATATTATAATGTTTTTATAAAATAATTACTTATTTACTTTTGCCTTACTTTTTTGCACAGAAAATATTTCTTACACATACAAATAGTAATGACCAGACAGCGAAGCCGCGGACAGTTCACAGAAAAATAAATAAATAAATAATGAAAAATGAATACGATGCATAACGTTCGCTGCAAGTTGGGAGTGTTTGAAAGTCTTTATCAATTGATCAGATTTCAAATAATTCATTAATATTCAGTAGGTATTATCATCAAATATGCAGCAAAGTCAATGGTTATCGTTGTCTCTATTTATTTATTTATTTATTTATTGCAGATAATGAGCTGGGGTGATGCATGCCAAGCCAACAGGAATTGGTTCGAAGTCTTTGCGTCCAAAGATAAAATCGTAAAGACTGCAGATAATATATACTACTATTAATGACAGAGAGTTAATTTTTATATTTTGGATGAGACAAAGAGTTAATTAGGGTGGCAGTCGTGCTCCTTAAAAACACATAAAAAAAAAAATCTCTAGTTCCCCTCTTTTTTTCTTGAATGAAATGAAATGAAATGATTACACGACGACATGTCGTTAGGTATTTATAGTCTTTTTCTGAAAGAGATAAATATTTTTTAGCCCATCAATAGCCAGGTAATTCATTTTTGGCCACTAAAGATTGAATTATGAAATTAGGCCACCAATAGACATTCGGGCCTAATTTAGGGCCAATTTGACCAATACTACACTAAAACGGGCCGCGTGTAACCCACTCGCCAAACGATGGCTCAAATGTGGAAATTGTCTCTTTTTGGTGGCCTGTTTTACTTTTTTGTAATTTAAATAAATACTACTCCATTCGTTCCATTATTTTTGTCTCACTTTCCATTTTTCTCTGTTCCAACGTTTTTGTCTCGTTTTCATTATAGTAATAATAAATATTAATCACCAAATCTACCGCATCAAATACTAATATATCCTACATTAAATACTGTCTATGACCACATAAAATACCGTGCTCAAAATACCCCAACACGAAATAAATATTCATTAAAATAAAAATAAAATAAATATATATTGAAAATGTAAAAAAAAGACAAAATAATAAATAAAATTATTTGTATTAATAATAATAATAACTTCAAGAATTAAATTATAATTATAACATAAAATAAAATTAAATAAATTAAATCTAAAAAATAAATTAATTTGAATGAATTCATTTATATTAAAGGGGATAGAAACTTACCCTAGTGGTCAAGCCCCTCGACTCTCAACTTATAGGTTGGGGGTTCGATTCCCCACCCCACCCTTATCATTTCATTTTTTCTGGCATGGGCTCCCACCACCCTTTATAGGTTATTCGGCCAAAAAAAAAGGGTTCTCTACCCACCATTTATCATATTTATATTAAATGAAATATAATAAAATAAGTAGTAAAAATTTAATAAAAAAATAAATGGAAACAAATAAATAGGTGTTCTCTACCCACCCAGGAAAGTGAAATAAAATTGAAGATCAGAAGAAATTTGGGTCTCCGATGGAAATGCACATATTGTGTGCCAAAATGAGCAGCTTTATTTTAGTAGTTGGTCTCGAGATCATGGTTGGATAATTGTCCGATAGAGTAATATTTATTTTAATTTGAAAAAAAAGTAAAAAAAAAAAAACAAACTAAAATAGGCCACTAACAGGAGACAATTTCCGCTTTTAGGCCATCGCGTGAAGAGTGGTAGCGCGTGACGCACACGCGGCCCATTGTGGCATTGACTTGGTCAATTTGGCCTATAAAACCGGCCCGAATGCCTATTGATGGCATAATTTCATAATTCAATCTTTAGTGGCCCAAAAGTGAATCACCTGCCTATTGATGGCCTAAAAAATTCTTTATCTCTTTCTGAAATGAAATGAAGTTTAGAGAGCTTTCGCAGTTACAAAAACAGTAGTGGAGAAATGATTGTGCAGCAACACGGGATTCATCCTTCACTCACTACCCCTACTCACTGCCTTGTCATAATTTTACGTTGCTGTTGTTGTTGTTTTTTTTTTAAAAAAATTATTATTATTTTTATTTTTTTGTTTATATTGCATAAAAGGATAACCCACACAGGTTTTTATTAAATTTATATGTATAAATTACAAAGAAAAATAAAGAGAGGGATAAAAGGCCATTGTGATTTCAACCTTTTAACCTTATTGAGAGTTAAAAGCTTGTAGGACAAGCTAACGGAGCAGCTGATTAAGACCCTGTTCTCTAGGCCTTAAGAGCATCTCCAAAAAATGGGTAGATTTTGGTCCAATGGTACTCCAAACGCAAACGCAAATTACATTTTCCCCCATTTTGGAGTAACTCAAACTCAAATTTGAGTTTGTACTGTTCATCACACCAACACTATTCCAACACTATTTTTTTGATTTTGAAGACTTAAAAAGAGAATAATCTATAGAATATTCTTTTGGGTTTGAGTTTAGTATTTTTGGTTGGAGATGAAATACTGTTTGATGTGATATTTACTGCATTTTGGGTTTTAATTAGTTTGGTGTTATGGGTTGGCGATGGTCTAAATAAGCTGTCATGATCTAAATTTTAAAATATCTGGTCTTATCTGATCTGAAGTTATCTGGTTTGGTCTGAATGTCTTTGGTCTGATCTGGTCTGGTCTGGTATGATCTTATCTTATTTATATTATTATAATGATTTGATCTGATCTGATCTGGTCTGAATGAGTCTAGTCTGATCTTATTTAATCTGGTCTGATCTTAATGTTTCTTATCTGATCTGGTCTGATATGATTTTAATAAAAATAAGTAACAAGTTCTGAAAATAAGTTCTAGAAAATAGGACTAAGCCCTCAATTTTAGGTTTTTGTTGTTTCACAAAATATCCTTCTTAAATAAAAAAATAAAATTTTGTTTTTAAAAATTCATTACAATGGAGATGAATACTTGCCCATCACAAAATTGTGATTCAGCAACACAATCTTCATATACAATTTTGCATACTATCCATATCTGAATGCTATTGCCAAAAGGAAGTGCAATTATTAATAGACGACTCTATAAGTACTTGAAATGAGACAACTATTTGGTGCCTATCACTACAAGAAAAATGCTGATTACCGACCGCACATGCATGACAAAAAATTGAAATGATATATCATCCCTTTTGCTTTGATCAAATAACATTTATGTGTGACAAAAAATTGTGATGAATTGTTCGTATTTTTATACAAAGGACTAACTTTAGTCGTTATTGCTCGGGACCTCGAAAAAGTATGAAAATAATAATAATAAAACTGGCGATAGAGTAATGATAAAAGCTAGAAACTTCTATATTCAATTAATTCATAGAGTAAACTGTATTTAACATTTAAAATATACTACAATTCCATGTACATATATTCTATGAGAACTCGATGAGTAGGAACAAGAAGTTCAAAAACAATCATATCATAATGTAATATGGAAATCTGCAGAGGCAAAAGCCACTAACTGTCATTGTTAATTGTCCATCCAAATCCAACGTAACTCCATTAATCAACACTGCTAATTAAACCCTAATGTGCTGATGCTTAACCCAACTACATGTCCACCATTCTTTGGATATCATGAAAATACACTCATACATGATCATCAACTATATATATATATATATATATATATATATATAACTATTCATCAACACTTCTTTTCCTAACTAATTAACTAAAATATTTTTGGTTTAATTATATTTAGAAATAATGGCTTCGAACGCAAAGTATAGAAAGGGATTGGAACTTGACCGAGTGTCGTAGTCAGACCTCTAGGTAATACATCGAGAGGACTTCGATTTCCAACCTAAAGTGTGGCAGCTGATAATCAATTTGATTTGTCCTAATAATTTTTTACCTGTTATTCATTAGAATTGCAATTAAAATTAAAATTTGCAAATAACATTGCCCTTAAAGTACTATGCATATGTTGGCGTGATTACAACCTTATGCTTTGTCTGTGTACATATTTGCTTATCAACTCATCACTGTGTTGTCTTGTCTATACTATAATTTTCTAATTGTTTCTCCGAGTTCAGCCAAAACTAGCCGCCAACGCCATCATCATTTTTAAATTTTCTAGCTAAACCCCACTAATATTTTCTATTGCTTTTGCAAATATTTTAATCTAACATGATCATAAAAGTACTAATTCTTTTAAATTAGTGTTGTCTGTTTGGTATACAACCAGACACACGGCTCATTATGAAAAAACAAAAGAAAAAAAAAACTAATCTGGATCAAACTTCAGGAATTAATTTCTGCAATGAATAATTTTTTTTTTTTTTTGACACAGCCTAAAAAGGCGAGCAAAAAAAAGAAAAAAATCAAAACAACAAAGTAAAAGAAATAAACCAGAACTATGTACGAAGGAACACCATGCCCGAAGCATCTCTCTCCAATGCATGCACAACTTCATCCGGCAGGAATGCCCATCACTACAAGAAAAACCAATTTTAGCAACCTCCGAATCCAGTCGCTAGGCCAAAAAAATTGGTCTGTACAGCTGTTGGCGACGGGGACAGCGACCAGAAAGCCCAGGTCGCGAAAATGCTGGTTACAAATTGAGCAGCGACCGTGAAACATGAGGTCGTAGGCTTCAGCGACGGGTCTTGCGACCGCATCATGGGGTCGCAAGTTTTAATCCAGATGGGATCCATATCAACTCCAGCAACCTCTTCAGCGACCACGTTTGCCGGTCGCTAGGTCTGCTAACCAGGTCTGCCAGTCTGCTGTGACCACTTATTTCAAACAAAACCATTATGGAATCCAAACCAAAACATGTCATTGAACAAAACCAATGCAAACACAGTCAATAGATAGTAATTTTCCCAAATTAACAGACCAATACAATTAATTGATACTAAATGAACAAACGAAAACAAAGCCAAATCTGTCCAAACAATGCTTGTATTAGTTCTCCCAACATGTACAAAGTAATTTATACAAATTCACAATTTAACAACAAAGCCCAAACATCAGTCACTACAAAACAATCAATCCAACCATCAAACCGTCTTTCTACCCAAAACACCTATAAGTCATATCAGTAATCCACAAGTGAAAAAATATATACTATAAGTAAGCATGTCAGAATCAACAAACAATGGCTAACAAACCACATCCTAAGCTATGCCCAGCTCCAGAATCATCATCATCGGGGGTAGGGAGCGCCGGTGGTGACCTGCCGAATTTGTGTCATCCGTACTAGAAGCTCCTGAATCTGTATATGACATAAATAAAAACATCTCCCGAATAACAAAATTCGAAGAATTTGTGTTAAAAATTGATTGTTTTCACACTTACCAGCCATCTTTCTCTGAGTCTCTCAAGTGCCTCTCGGACTGCAACAACTATCTGCACACGTGTCAAAATCTACAACATATTTGTGTAAACATTTGAAGCAATACATAATTGTGTAAATCTAATTAATATAATCAGACTAAACAAAAAGTAGTTTAATTAATACCTTGAATTGCAAGAGATGTTGTACAGCAAGTGTTTAGCGTCTCGACTATAAGACTTGTCGAACAATGTTTCCCTCTCTTCTTCCCTGCACAAGGTAAGATACATGCACAATATATAGGAGTCACATAATTGATCAAAAGTCCTACTAAAACTTCAATTTTTATTGGATTTTGTGAGGGCAAATTGTTGATTGGGAAAGGTTAGTTTGAGGGATGAGATAGTGAGCCAGTGAGGCTAAGTATATTTGACAAATACTTCAATTAACAGTCAAAGGCCGTGTATGTGGACAAAATTTGGTAAAAACAAGTGAACACCACAAATCAAACAAATAAAATGTCCAAAGACAACAACAAAAAATAAAAAATAAAAAATCAATATTCTGTGGAGTTTGAAGAGTTGCATCTAATAATTCAATGGCAGAATTATGTGCAACTTATTAGGAAAAGACAATCTGTTAGGGTTCATTAGTAAAACAATACAGCCCCAAAGAATGTGACACTTGAGGTGCATGCTAGATTAAAGAAAATTGACAGAAAATGTGCATAAACATGAAACAATACACATAATATAATTCCATCAAGCAAACAATTTTTATTAGGGAAAATCCACACAAGTACAGATAATTGTTTGCTTTCTTATCTTGTAAAAGAAATTCCTTAAGAGAGTGTTCAATGTTCATGCCAAATGACAATGGCAAGTACAGATAATCCGCCTCGCTAGCGGATTGGGGTGCTTCTATTGCCTCTCCAATTAACAAAACAAACACAAATTCACGCCAAATGAACAATGGCAAACTAGCAACGCATATTTAGGAAATTATAGGAAACTGTAACACAAATTCAATCATTTTTTCTTCAAAAAATGGCACTCCAAAATGAGATGGTTCACTGCAAGCAAATTCAAGCACTCAATCAACAAAATATGGCACGAATTTATTATATTCTACTTTAAAAGAAAATTCATTCAACTAATGTCATTCAAGAATCCCCAAAATGAATTTATCGTGTTCATTTTTATGGTACCTTTAACAAATTTTCAGAAGATCCACACCACCGCCGCCCTCCTCCCTTGACAACCCAAAATCCGGCCTACTGCGTTCTGTTTCCAGTGGTTGGGCATTGCGCCTCATGCTACGCTGTGGCTTCATCCCCTATCTTCTTTCTTCGAGTGGTGGAATCGTGGCTCCAGTGGTGGATTCAACTCTGTGGGTTCGAATGGTGGGCAAACACCGATGCAATGGAGATGGGACAGAGCCGGTGATGGCTGGACTGGACCAGAGCACGAGTCGCGAGGGACCGAGTCGCGGTGAAGGGGTAATTTCACAGTGCAAACAACGATTGTGAAAATTTTGAAACCTGGCTTTTGGAAGGGAGGAGATATCTGTAAAAGGCGAAGAATTACAAAAATTGAGGAGAAAAAACCCTAATTCCAGATTGCGACTGAGAACGATGTCGTCACGGAGGTCGCCAACTAGCTACTTGGTTATTCCATTCCCTATATATGTCGTCAAACTGTAACCTTACGGAGTAGTCGCTGAAAGAGGTCGCTAAAACACAAATTTGCGCAATTTGGGATGCCACTTGCGACCTCTTTCACCCGGTTGCAATTTGAGGTCGTTAAAACCCAGTTTTCTTGTAGTGCATGTCGTATAAAAGTCCTCCAACCGTGCCGCCCGTTTAGCAAAAATGTCCGCCACCTGATTGCCTTCCCGATAAACATGGCGGACTTCACATCCACTCATCTGCCCCAACAATATCTTAATTTCACCAATAATATTCCACATCATATGCCAAGGCCGTGCATGCTCGTTCACCAACCCAACCACTTCAAGAGAATCCACATAGCAGGCACACAACTGGTACCCCTGACTAATGGCCAACTCCAAACCAAACTTCAGCGCCAATAACTCTACTTCAAGAATACCCCTTCGCCGGAGCTGCCCACAACAGCCCACCTTCCAATTGCCGTCCGTCCCCCTCACGATAGCACCGAAACCGGAACGCCCCTCATCAGCGAGCAGGCAACCATCCGAATGAAGTACCCAGCCTGCATCCCCATTCCTTTTCCAACTGACTGATTGTGCCACACGTACCCGAGGAGTCGAAGCCGAACTGGACTCAAGACTACAGGCAAGCTGCTGGGCTTGCAACACCAGCCGAGCAAGTGACACCCCAACCCCCCTTGAATATCCTCTTGTTCCTCTCTAGCCAAACAGTCCAAAGAGTAGCCAAGAAGTGATTACCCCGTGTCCGATATAGCCATTCCAACCAATGACGGGTATCCTCGCCATCCACCCCAGGATCAACAACAGCTATGCCACATTGCCGCCACACTTCCCCTACCCAAACGCATGCAAAAATTGCATGCCACCAAGTGTCGACCGAATCCCCGCATATAGAGCACAACGGTGAAGTAGCCATGCACCGTCTATACCTCAAATCATTGCATGGAAGCGCCGCATGACTAATGAGCCAGAGGAGGAGTCCAATCTTCTCCGGAATCCCTACTTCCACATCCACTTCCATCCACTGGAGGCCTGTGTACCACCCCTCAACCACATGTATCCTGACTGCACTGTATACACTCCCTTAACATCGCCAGTTCAATGAAGAATATCAGGCACCTGGGGCGAGAGAACAGGCGCGGCCAATTGTGACAACTCCTGGCGGATCTCTTCCGGCAACCAGGCCGAAGCGGGGCTCAGCTCCCATCTCCCATCCTTGATCAGATCCTTGATGCGCAGATTCACTAAACTAATATAGACATAGTCAATCTTGTCTGCAACCACCTCTCCCTTCCACCAAGGTGAATACCACACCGAGCTCTCTCCATTACCAATCCGAATCTCATAACCTTTTCGGAAAATCTCCCCCACCTTAATCAACATACGCCAAACTTTAGTGGCTTTATAATGTGACTGAGGAAACACCGCCGCCCCCAGCCCATATTTGTCGCGCATAACTCTCACCCAAAGTTTGTCCTGCTGGAATAACAATGCCCATATCAGCCGACCAAGCAGTGCAAGGTTCATCTTCCGAGCATCACGAAGACCGAGCCCCCCTTGATACCGTGGAGCCGCCACCTTTTCCCAACCCACAAGGTGAATGCCTCGGCCAGTCACCACCTTCCAAAGCCAACGCCGAATGATCTTATCAATATGATTACAGACACCTTGTGGTAAAAGGTGAATCTGCATGGAGTAGACCGGCAAGGCCGCAAGCACAACCCTCGCCTTAGTCACCCTTCCAGCTTTATTCAAAAGAAAGCTTGACCAAGAACTCAACTTGTCCTCCAACTTCTTAAACAAAAAATCAAAATGAGCAACCTTGACTCTACCATGTATAATGGGAAAGCCAAGATATTTGCCTATATCCGCACACACCTGGACGCCCAAATGTATATCCAACCAACTCTTCTCCACAACGCTAGCATTCGGGGAAACAAATGCAACAGACTTGGTGGCATTCATCTTAAGACCGGACCGGGAACCGAACCTCGCCAAGACTCCAGCCATGCTAATAAAACTATCTTCATGCAACCCTAAACAAAGAATCAGATCATCTGCAAACATTAGATGGGAGATCCCAATCCCCTCCTGCTGCAACCGAATCGGCCTACACCTGTCCGCGGCCACTTCCTCCAAAATTGTACGTGACAATTTTTCCATAATGATGACAAACAAATATGGTGATAAGGGATCCCCCTGGCGAAGCCCCCTTCCAACTTGAATATGTCCAATAGGCACACCATTCCAGAGCACTGAGAAACAGGATGACCGAACACACGCCATAATCAACTCCATACACCCTCGCGACAGCGCCAATTCTTGTAAACAATGTTCCAAGAAATCCCAACGGACTGTATCATAAGCTTTCGCAAGATCAATTTTCAGAATGGCCCCCCTCACGCTTGTCCGCGCTTGCTCCAAGGATGAAACCAATTCTTGAAGCAAAATGCCATTATCTGTTGTACCCCTACCCGGGAGAAATGCCGATTGGAAAGGACTAATAATCTCTCGCAAAATAGGCCGGAACCGTTGCACCAGAATTTTAGTGACCAATTTGAACGCCACATTGCACAACATTAAGGGACGAAACTGCTGAATGGACGTTGGCACCACCACTTTCGGTAAAAGGCACATATATGCATGCAATAACCCATCCGGGATGCACCTTGAGCGGACAGCCACCCCTACCAGATCCACTACCGCCGGCTTAAGATGTTCCCAATAATTTTTATAGAATCCTACCAGAAAGCCATCCGGACCAGGCGCCGCAAAGGAGCGCATCTTATTGAGTGCCTCCTCCACATCCTCTCCAGTCACTGCCCGGTCGAGTTCCATCCTATGCACCTTAGATAACGGATCCAACAATGCCAAAGTCTCCCCAACAGCCGGCTCATGGTGTGCCGCAAACATGTCTGTGTAATATTGGATTACATGCTCTTGCAACCTGGCCGGATCCATCTCCCATTCCTCCCTGACCTGCAATCCAAAAATACGGTTACGCCTTCTATGGACTTGAGTTTTAGCATGAAATACCGGGAATTCCTATCTCCCAGCTTGATCCATCGGTCCCTCGATTTCTGAAACCAAAGCATCTCCTCCTGAGCTAAGATTTCCTCTAGTTCTTTTTTTAATTCTCCCTCAAGCCTCAACAACCAAGCTGAATCAACATGCACCAATCGCCTTTGAATACCCAAGATACGATTCTTGAGTTTTCTCTTGCGATCTCTGATATTGCCAAATGTATTGCGATTAAATTCAATCGAGTTAGTGCGCACTTGCGTCAGAACCTGATCAAACACAACCCCCGCTTGCTCACAACTCTCTCGAACCATCTCTCCATAATCCGGGTGCAAACCCCAAGCAGCTTCCCAACGAAATGGCTTCATCCCTAGCGTTCGCCCCTGAGCGCCACAGAATAAATGCAAGGGGCAATGGTCGGACCCCATGCTTGGTAAATGAACGACTCGCCCTTCTGCAAACATACACATCCAATCTAGGTTCCCCATTCCCCTATCCAGCCTCTTGCTAATCCGACGTCCTCCCCCAGCCATACGCTACCATGTAAAGACCGGCCCTACAACCGAGACGTTTATCAGTTGGCAAGAATAAAAAACTTCGCGAAGCTCCATAGCCCGTTCCGGCATAAATATACCTCCTTGTACCTCAGACTCTTCCAAAATCTCATTCCAATCCCCTAAAATAATCCAAGGTCCCTGCAAACTCCCCGTAAGATTACATAGGTCCATCCAGGTAGATCGCCTTCGTTGGTAGTTGGGAAACGCGTATATGGCCGTTGCAAGCCACCGGCTATTCCCTTTAATTAATTCCAACGTAATCATTCTATCTCGATCATCCAACACACTCACCAAACAATCCAATGTCATTTTCTTCAGCACCCAAAGGCCCCCTCCCATCCCATGAGCTTCCTGTATGGCAATCGGCGTGTAGCCCTACCGTACAAAGAATCTATGCAAACGTGAAAAAGGCCCTCGTGGCTCTAGAATACAAAGTATGTCTGGCTTATGCTCCCGAAGCAACTCACCCATCCAACGTTGGGCCATTCTACTCATTAAACCTCCCACATTCCAAACAATTAACGAAAAATCAGCAAATTCCATTAGAAACTATATAACAGTATCCAGTCGCCACCCCACCGACTATGAGCCGCCAAACGGAGAACCACCATCCTCCGCATCCGCCCAACTCTCTCTTGATTCGACCTCATCCCCATCAGCATGACTCAATAGGGAAACAAATTGGTTATTTCCCAACCCCTTGCCATTCCCTCCTCTGGACGTCTCACCAACCTCAAACCTCGGCCTTTTGATCCCATGTGATCCCCCAGCCTGTCTACCCTCTGTACTTACATAAGGGACCAATGCCAACCCCAGACCACCCTCGCCAGGAGTAGAGGCCTGCACCCGAGTCGGCCGCTCTGGAACCACAGCCACTGCCTTCCCCTTATTACCCCGATCAACAGCCCGCCCCTCCTCGGCCTTAGCCTCAGGCGTCGAAACAGGCGGTTTCCTCTCCTTCGTCGGCTTGGGCTTCCTGTTACCGCGCCGCACAACCTTGAGCCACTCCCCATGAGCAGGTTCCTTATCATGATCAATAACCACCCCATCCTTTCCCAAGATCTCCACATCGGGCATTTCAAGATCAGCCTGGGGGCGCGGTGTCGACGCCGTCCTCTCCTCAGCCGGCCGAACCTCACCCGCAGCACCTACGGCCCCGAAACCCTCATCTGTCTCACCACCCGGGCCTTTAGACGCGGTCACATGTGGGAAGTCCCGATCAAAGTGGCCGTAGCGACCACATTTGGAGCATAACAGGTGAAGACCCTCATATGATATCGGTATCCACTCCTCATTCACCATGATCTTACCCGTAACCGGTTTTGTGAGATCAAGAGCGACACAAACCCTAGAGAATCTCCCTTTCGAAGATTCACGTGTACTATTATCAAACTTAATGACTTCTCCAATGCCCGACGCCAACGCCCAAAGGATATCCTCACGAAACCGATGCATGGACATACCATTCATTCTAGCCCAGACTAACGTCTTATCAACTTGTGTCGTTCGCGGATTGAAGTCTCTCGTCCAAGGCATAATAGCAAGATAGTGATCGAATAACATCAAGGACCCCCGTTGCCCGCTGTTTCACGATCCGCTAACAAATCAAAACGAACGATGAAACACCCGTATCCGACATCAATCAAAGTCATCTTGCCCTGGATCTTCCATAATTTCTTCAGTCGGTCCTGTAAAGTCAAGTATCCTACATACGTGCCCAACAGCTTGATCACCAACGCATCTTCCCACTCCTTACTCGCCTCCATCTCAATAGATTCACCAATAACAAACCGCGGGATCGACTGGTTAGGGCCAACAAAACTTTTCGTAATCAAACCCTCGGCAAGAAGGTCTCGTCGGCGGCGCACAGGTTTCGCAGGCGGAGTAGCGCCTCTCAAAATATCATCAAAAGACGTAGTGCCGCCCCCCGGTTCCGGCGGAGCAGCCTCCGGCAGTCCAGACGGCGCACCATGGTTGAGGACAGGAGACCCTGCGGAAACCCTAGAAGACACGGGATGCATATCGAAACAAAATTATTATATGTCGTTTGCATTCAAGTTTGAAACTGCAAGATGAATGAATGCACCAGTCAATCAATCTTTTTTTGCAATGAATAATTTTGAGTTAGCTTTATAATAGTATATTCTTTTCCAGAGTTAATTAGTTTTATAGTATTACATTTTAGCATTACATAATTAAATTAAATATTGGATAGGATCATAGGAACATAATAAACCATGCATGTGAATTATTGAAGGTTCTTAAAATAGTACAGTATATTTGCACTATATGTACCCGTGCTTAATATGAAACATTTAGATAATTTAATGATTTATTTAATTTTCTTTATTAAAGTGTAAAAATTGAAAAGGACATGTGTAACATTGTCGATCACGGGAAGGAATATATATTAATTAATAGCCAAAATTAAAATAAAAAAGCATCCCAAAGTTTTAGCTAGTTATTTTTTTTTTTTTTAGGAGTCATTGAAGGCCTGGAAAGGGGTGGTGGGAGCCCATGCCACACAATTACAAAGGGGAATTAAAGGGAGGGATAGGGGACCGGTGGGAATCGAACCTCCAACCTTCCGTTGGAAGTCAAGGGATTTAACCACTTGGGCTAGGTCCTCATTCCTAAGTTCTAGCTAGTTATTGAGCATTGGTTTTTAGGGAAAAAGAAAAAAAAAAGGTGAACTTTTTAGGTCTTTGAGACCTAATTAATAGCACATCCAAAAGTTTCAAATTGCATGCGTACACCCAATTAAGTTTCAAATTACATCCAAAAGTTTCAATTTTTAGGGTTTTTTTCCCCTGTGTATGTGGATCACAATTTTCATTCTATTTTCCCCCGATCCATTTGTTTTAATTTTATCTTCTTTTACTACTTTATCACGTTTGCACTCTGATCCATTATTTCAATCCTGGTTTTTCTTATTATTATTTTTTTTTCCAGTTACATTCAGTTAAATACCATCAACTAATGAAGTGCACAAATAAGGTCCTATTCGCTAAAATTTCTTACATATATTCTCATTAAAATAAGATCAGATTAGATCAAATCAGACTACATCAGGTCAAATCAGACCAGACCAGATCATTATAATAAAATTATATAATCACACGTAATATTTTTGTGAAAAAAATAGCAATTTATATATTATTTAAATATACTAATCACGTTATTAATGAAGTATATTTTACTAATATACTTTCAAAATTGTATATTTTTCTATTAATGTGTGTGGATCAATGAAATATTTTATATTAAAAATCATATAAAATTTATTAATTATGATAACATGATATTTATTTTAAAAATGTATAAATGTAAAATTTTGGAATTTTTAAATATATATACTTACACTAAATTAATTCAATAAATTAAAATAACTGTTTTTAATTTAATAATAATAATCATAATAATAATAAACAATAATAATAGTATAATATTTTATAATAAACAATATATAAATTATTAATAACAAAATTATTATTATTATTATTATTTTATAAAAGCAATAATTTAAATAGAATAAAAGTATCATATCTCAGACCAGACCAGATTTTATAAAATTCAGATCAGAATACATTATTTTAGGCGAAGAGAACAGGGACTATTTTTTTTTTGGTTGAACACCTTGTACAAGATAGAAAAGAGGTGATGAGAGTTTGTGTCACACAAATTACTCCCTCCGTCCCACTAATAGTGTTCCATTTCTTTTGGACACTGTATTTTATGTGGGGATAGTTATTATTTAATGTAGGGGTAGATTAATGTTTAAAGTGGGGGTAAATTAGGAATTTATGTGATGTGATTGTAATGTATTTAAATTTTTAATTGATTTATTTATGTGTGATGTGATAGTTGTGTGTTTGAAGTATTTATTTATTAGTGTGATGTGATAATAGTGGGTTTGGTAATTAAAGTATTTAATTATTTCCTAAAAGAGAAATGTGACAATCGTAGTGAGACGGATCAAAAAGAAAAATCGAACGGAATTAGTGGGACGGAGGGAGTATAAAGGAACAAAGGGGATGTGTATGGGGCGGGTGGGGTTGAACCCCCAGCATGAACGTTGAGAAGTAATTAGAGGACTTGACCATTCCCCTCAAGTGCACAAATAATTTTTTTTAAGCATATACCCCAGATATCCCCAGGCTACATTGGGCCCAAGAATAATCCCTCGAGGTTCTGGTGAGCATTGAAGGGTTGGCTCTTCTAAAGCAGAATTCTGCATACAAAAGTTCGAACCTCACAGCTTTACTTAACCTGCCATAGCCCTCAGGTGCACAAATAATTGAAACACGATGTAATGACTTTTTCATTAAATCATTGTCAAGATAAAATTCTTTTGAAACTTGGTGGAAAAACATTGTGAAGGAATTCAACTAATAAAAAATTTGTGATAGTTTGTGTAATAAGTAACATAATTGGGGAGAGAGTGACACGAAAGATAAATATAGTATGTAGAAAATTATAGATGAGAGGTTTCAACCTAAACTTGATCGGGAGATCCAGTTTGTCCATATCCATGGCGAGGCTAACCGAGCTATGGACGCCCTACTCCAGGATGTCAACCCACTGAGTTATGGTGTCGTTTTTGATGATTGATATATACTATTGAATTCTCCTATCTAAGGAGAGTTGTTTTTCTAATATGATATCAGACCAAGAGTCCCGTGTTCGACTCCCACCACCTCTATTTGTATTTGTGGGCTTTGTTTCTTTGTATTTGCGTTGACCGGATTTAACTGGATTGTTTATCTTTATTTCACAAAAACCCACCTTACGCTTGAAGGACTGATATATATGCTATTGAATATCCTCATTCCCTAACAACTTGAACTTGATTTTCTAACATTTCATTACCTAAGCTAAATTTTGATTTGTCCCTAGACGTTTCTTTAGCCCTCCTTTAGTAATCGAAGAGAAAATATCATAGTATTTTTGAAAGGATAAAAAAATGTTCGAAACGGGGAGTAAAATTTATAGGAAGGTGTTAGTGTGCAGGTGGCTGCACATGCAGCCACCATGTGTGTGATGTGAGAGTTGTGATGTGTGATGTATGAAATGGTGTATTTTGTGTGTTGGGAGACATGTGTTGTGTGATGTCAAAAATGTGATGCTCAGAGAAATATTATGTGATGCGGGATGCATTTTTTGTAATGTCTGTACATAAAGGCCTTTGAAGGGGTTGTACCGTAACCGGATTGAAATTTATATACTACTGCTACTTGATTCTTGCCGGTGCATTAATAATATGTAAGCAAATGGAAAGGTCAAACCTAAGTTTTATTGCCTCTAGTTTTCCGTGGGCCGTAATTTAATTTGCATACTTCATAATTTGTAGATATGACTTATCGATCAGCGAGGCATCAATTATGAACGCCAATTATAAACAGCCTTACCTTTTTGTCTTTTATTTATCTTTGCTAATACCAAGGTTGTTAAGATCGGGATCCTATATGGGATCGTTTTTCTCTTTGCAAGATCGGAATCGTAGGATCGAATCGGGATCCTAAGATCTTATGAAATTGCAATAATGGATAAACTCAATTATGCATACTAACAAGTAAAAGAATTATTTTGTGTGTTTATGAATCTTGTAAGTTAATTAATACAATACAGTATAAAAATATTACAATTAAACATAAAATATTTCCACATACATACATATTATGTTTTTTTTTACACATCATACAGAAAGAATACAAGCTCTTAAGTTTAAAATTAAAATAAACAAGTTATTTTGATCCCAAATCATAAAATACTAGAAAAATTTTGTGCATTTAAGAGGGTAAGATCGTAAGATCGTAGAAGCGTTTGAGGGAGTATGACCATAAGATCGTAACATTCTACTATCAGGATCGGAATCTTATGAATTTTAAGATCCTACAAGGATCGGGATCGTTTTAGAGAGGTGTGATCGTAAAATCGTAAGATCCTAAGATCAGGATCGGGATCTTAACAACTATGGCTAATACCAATTATTATTTAATTTAAATGAAATAATTTAGGAGCCAAGATACTCAGTTGGTCTGAGTAGTAGGTCTCGGGTTCAAGCCTTTATGTATAGAATTCATCTTTGAGAGAGACAACCCTAGTTAAATGTCCACCAAATCCTAGGATACCCGATGATAGAGGGCCGAGGGCCAGGTGGAGTATTGAGACTTTAACTATAAAGTTGGAAGTTAGGAAACTTAATAATTATGCCAAGTTTATGTTCAATATGCCAAGTTTATGTTCAATAATTATTAGTATTATTGATCAATATGAAGTAAATTCAAATATTTTTTAAAATAAAAAAAATAAAAATATTTGCTTTAAATTTACCTTTGAGTAACTCATCTTTAATCACTTCATAATTCGAATTTTAGACTTCACTTGATTTATTGAGTGGGTACTAGTACTTATTAAGTGGGTACATCCAATATTTTTGAAATAAGAAAAAATTAAATAAAAATCTAATTAATATGTTAAAAATGTATCAACATGAAAAACTATTGAACATTTTATTACAGATTCAAATTTCCTGTTTCAGCTGCTGTAAAATTAAATCTAATATTATAAATATGTAATTGAAAATAAAATTCTAAAGTAATAATGTGATGAAATTCCAATGCTATATCCATTCAATTTAAATAAAAATGATTAATTATTCCGGTCAG
Organism: Hygrophila difformis; assembly: GCA_030278955.1. NCBI lineage: Eukaryota > Viridiplantae > Streptophyta > Magnoliopsida > Lamiales > Acanthaceae > Hygrophila > Hygrophila difformis. Next base: position 25,085,181 of record JAOANR010000009.1, on the reverse strand, counting down.
GTAATTTACTGTGATCTCGGCCGTAATACATTAATACAAACTATCTCATCCATTAAAATCTATTCAATGGTTGATGAATAAAATTGGCAAAATTATTAAAACGAAGCAACAAACAAAATATTAATAGACCATTTTAGCGGTATACATAAGAACATTTCAGCAACACAACAATAATATTTCAGGGCACAAGATTCCACATTACTATTTACAAAAACATAAAACTGGCGGGCACAAGATTCCAACATTACTATTTACTTGTGTGGTTGAATTGAATGTACTACTACATGTTTCGCTAAAATGCATAAACATAAAATTACGCCATGCAAATTTACTACTATTTCATTTCAATAATTTAGACCACCAAAATTTAAAATTAATCAAGAGTTAGGATTGACTACAGTACATCAAGCAAAAAACAATCTACAATACCCTAACAACTCCCTAGCTAATTAATCATCAGTAACACACTTATGCATTATTCAAATTGAATCCATTACCTCCAAGCCAGTTAAGGGATTGAAAGATTAATCACTGTACTTACTTTACTTGTTTTATTTTTTCATACATTATTATAATAATTTTATTAATTTCCTTAATTATTGCTATAAAAAATTAATCAAATGGATTGCTAAAAATATACTTCCGCCGATTCTTTTTAAGTGTAACGTTTCTCCTTTGCACGTATGCCAGTGCACATTTTAAACTATTAATAACTCAAATTCGGTATAAGTAAAAATTCTAAAAATTTGATATTTAAAAACTAAAAGATGAGACGAATCCAACAAGATCTCATTTGACTATATTTTCTTGTATAACTATAACAAAAATAGAAATGAAAGTGCTACAATGAACAATAAAAAAAATCAAAACGTTACACTCATTATGAAACGGAGGGAGTAGTAAAGTAAAATATTTGACCACTGATTGAAATGGAGAGAGTAATAAAGTAAAGTGCCAAGGGACCACTGGTTGCAGGGCCGTCTCCAACTTTTTTGGGACCCGGAGCAAAAATTTAAATTAGGCCCCTAATTATAATATTAGATAAGTATTTAATACTTTATTAATGAATTACAAGTATTTAAAAAAATAACAAAAACAAGAATAATTTAATAGAGTGTCATCATTTTAAAACTCTTACCCTTCAAATGAAGTAAATTTATGCTACTCAAAAAAAAAAATGAAGTAAATTTATCAATCAAGTCTTCATAACCAATATAAATTGGTTCCCTACAATAACTGAAAAAATTCAACATTATTTAAATAATACTTCATTCATATCACAATGTTTCCATTTGGTAATGCGCTACCATTCACCCATAGACTTTTACTTAAAATTTTATCATATTTATACAAGTTAAATATAGTCAAATGAGATTTTGTTACATTCGTCTCGTTGTGTAATTTTTAAATATCTAATTTTTAGAACTTTTACTTGTATCGAACTTGGGTTATTAATAATTTAAAAATTTATTAAAATGTGTGAAAAGTGGGTTGTAGATCATTAAAATTAAAATAGGGAGGAATATATAGTCAATTTAAATACACCACCACCTACTTATAATTATAAAAATAACAAATTAATATAGGTATATTATTAAAATATTTGAATGTGGGGCCCACACATGCGTGGGGCCCTGAGCACTTGCTCATAGTGCTCCCTATAAGAGCCGGGCCTGACTGGTTGAGAGGTCCCAACTCCCAATCGATCAGAGAAGTGAAGCAATGAACCTCTGGTGGAGAGGTCCCAACCGATAATAAGAGAAGTGAAGCAAAATTCAATTTGACTTTCATTAATTATTTTTTTTCTACAATATTATATTTTGTATTTATTTAATCATAAGTTATTTAGCCAACTTCTTTAGTTTTATTCTTTTCTATATTGTAGTTTCGTTCATCTTAAGAAATTAATACTTTTTAATTTATATTTTTTTGTAATATAATGTATTCCACATTTATAAATTTAATAAGTAAAATATTATATTATGAATTTTACCTCATTTATTAAGTTGATTTTTTTTTTCTGAACAAACTATACAGATTAGGAAGAGGTGGTGGAAGCCCATGCCACACAAATTACGTATAAAAATTTTAACACAAAATTTTAATATTATTTGAATGCAATAATAAAAATAAATTAAAAAATACAAAACAGGGTTAAAATTAAAAGATGGAAATACTATTAGTGAATGCAGTTGGCCTGGGTGGTATGGGGCTTTGGCAATTTAAGCAAAGATCTCGAGTTCGAGGCTTTGTGTATGCAGAATTATAGTATTTATTATGAGGCTTTGGTTAGGGTGCAGAGACCTATGTCTCTTGATGTACTGTGGCACATCCAAGCCATTGATGAAATGTTGAAATCAGTGGCTAAGATTAATACAAAGGGTACTATTATAATTTCAATAAGATCCAAATGATCTCTATTCACTTTTCTCAATTCTAATGCTCGTACATCTCTCTCCCTCATAATCTTACTTTTTTTTTTTCGGAATTTCTAAAATTTGATAGGTTATTTAGATTGCTTGTATCGAGTACGTTGATTTTCATATAAAGAATGTCAAAATTCGAGTTCGTTTGAGAAAGTTAGAGTTATTTGATGTTCACTGCGATATTCAGAAACGTAGCTTTCACATTTCAGCGACAGTGGCTTTGCAATTCAGCGACGGGAGTTTTATAATTCAGCAACACAGAGTATGCATTTCAGCGACATAGCCTATACAACATAGTTTTTGTCACAAACTTCAAATGGCTCTAACTTTTTCAAATGAGCTTGGATTTGGACGTTCTTTATATGAAAATCTATCTACTCAACGCAAGGAATTTAAATATCCTATCAGATTTTATAAAGCCTAAACAGATAAATATCATATTTTCAAAATAACCAGAATAAGATACCCTTTCATTTGAAAATCTGGTATTTATCTATTTATAATTTCAAAAATTTAATAGGAAGTTTAGATTCCTTGCATCGAGTAGGTAGATTTTCATATAAAGAATGTCAAAATCCAAGTTTGTTTGAGAAAGTTAGAGCCATTTGAAGTTTATTACGATTTTCAGAAACACGATCTTCACATTTCAGCGACGGTGGCTATGTAATTCAGCGACGGAGGTTTTATAATTCAGCGATGGAGATTTTACAATTTAGCGACATAGCATGTGCATTTCAGCGACGTAGTCTATATAACAAAATTTATATGACAATTTTCAAATGGCTGTAACTTTCTCAAATAAGCTTGGATTTGGACGTTCTTTATATGAAAATCTATCTACTCGATGCAAGAAATCTAAATATCCTATCGTATTTTGCAAATTCAAAATAGCCAAATAGAAAATGTGTGGAATGAAAGACTGACGAGTGAAAGAAAGAAATAAAGATAATTTCTCTATTATTATGCCATGAATTGTATCAAAAGAGAGCTAACTTATGTAAATTTTTTATATGATCTTTATTTAAGGATAGAAATCACTAAATTGATTTTGTGAATGATTTTACTACTAAAAATATGATTATTTTTGTTTGACAACTCTACCCTTTTTATTTTATAGCCATTGTATATTTGTGTATGATTGAGATGATTTGTCTTGATATACTACCATTCACATTGGTAGTATCATAACCATTCCCTTATTTTGAAGTGTCTATTTAGCATTATTCGGAGAAGATACAGATGGTATAAATTAATTAGTCCATGAAATGAGTGTGCGAGTGCGATCGTGTACAACTTTTTATTTTTCCTTATATGAAGTATAAAGTAATAATATAAAAGTCAACTCACATCTAGTGATATCTGTAAACGAAAATAAAATAATTCGAATATACTTTTCCTTTTCGCTGACAAGTGTAATTCGAATATACTTTATTATTCGAAATACTTTTATTGACTATATTTTAAATTATTCAAATATACTATAAATTATTTATTGAACTTATCTTCACATTCTAACGTTGTCTGAATAATACGAAGTACTTCATTATTTGTTTATTTATTTCGGGGTAGAAGGACAGATATTACTTTGTATATGAACCCATTGAATTGAATAATAAGTATATGTATATACCCTTCGTGAGGTAATTATGTGGCAGATGTTTTAGCTAGGTCCGGAGCTAAGTTGATGGAATTCTTTACTACCTGGGATAGATGCCCGACCTTTTCTTGTTGCGGATGCGGCAGGAGTGGTAGCATGATCGCTATTGAGCTACTGTCTTTCATTTTATGTCTGCTTTCTTCATCCTCTTGCCTCCTTTCTGTAGCGTTGATAGTTTTGTAGTTTTGCCTTTGCTGATGCTGTATGGATCCCTCTTATTAAAAAAAATATATATATATGTACGTATATAACTATATCGACTTAATAATAAATGACAATAATATTTGAAAATAACTTTAGATCATGTAATAAGATGAAATTAGCCAGTATTACCCAAAAATATGAATATATACATATATGGATAACATTTAATTAATTAATTTATTTATTTGCAGCTAATTTTCTTTTAAGCGAGATTATTCATTTAGAAGACATCAGAACCTTAATCACTCATGTTAATTGAACCTCAATTCATTCGATAATGTAATCGTTGTTTGTGTAGCTTGGACTCCCACCTACCTTACCGACACATGAGTATTAGTGTTTACCAAAAAAAAAAAAATAATGTAATCGTTGTTGGTGGAAAAAAATAAATAATAAAACATCCTCCCTTTAACATCCACCCTTTAACATCCTTACACTGGGGTGGATGATAAAGGGGAGGTTGGATGTTCAAATCCTATACCAACAACCCACCATGGGGTGATGTGATTCACACATGGGAAGGGGTTGAAGTGCATGATCTGCAGGTCCAGCCGGGGTAGGGTTGTTACATAATCAAATATAGCTTAATTCTTAAATGCTTAGTTACCGAATTTCAATAGTTATCAAAGATTAACTATCAAATTTGATAGCCTTTTTTTTTTTTTTTTTTTTTGTAATTTATTAAATTAGAAGTCAAGAAGTCGGCACACACCGTCTTTCTCCTCTTGGGCTCTTGCCATGTACTCCCTCCGTTTTCCAAAAAATATAACACTCCTGTTTTTCACGCAATCCAATGTACATATTTAACACATAATATCTCAAATTGTATATAAACAAAAATTATAAAAATTTGATATTTTAAAACTATGCGATTAGACGAATCCAACAAGATCTCACTTGACTATGTTTTATCTTATATTACTGTGTTAAAAAATTGAATCAAACTTACTCAATGAATAGTAGTAACTATTCACATGTTTTAATTATAAAAAAACGGAGGAAGTACTTAAAATAATATAACAAAGATGACAAAAGAAAAAGAAAAGAAAAAGTCTATTTCTCTGATGATGACAATTATAAAAATGATAATTACCATATGGGTTTAAATTTTTAATAATAATGTCTGTCATAAATAAATGCTTGTGTAATCAATCTTGGTAATTGAAATTAAAAAAACAAAATACTAGTAACGTGGATCGCCATACTGTGGGGCGAAAACTAATGATACGTACACATTGTACAATAATTTATTCTTAAACATGTAAATCAGGGCAGGCGCGAGCTGTCATTTAATAATTAAATGTCGTCATTTAATAATGAAATGTCTTAATATATAAATGGAAAAATTATTTTCTAACATAGGATTGTAAATTTTCTAAAAATTTACTCGGGCACACATTTACTAAGCTCTACACTGGGGAGACATGTTCAAGTGACCAAGTCTTTGTCTTCCAACTTTAGTTGGGGGTTTGGATTCCTCACCTGACCTCTGCTCCATTCACTCTGCTCCATTCACTTATAATTTGTTTGATATGAGCTTGCACTATACCACTTTTTTCTGGTTTCGGCTTCCAGAAAAAAAAAAAGTCTACCTCAAAATCACTTAATTCAAAATGTTATGCATACGGAATTGTGAATCCTACACCAAGTTGTTTTTTTTTTTTTATTTATATAAATACCACCTCCGTCTCGTTATGTTTATTACGTTTGATAATGTACTACTATTTACACATGGACTTGCACTAAAATTTTTATCATAGTTATACAAGTTAAAATATAATCAAGTGGGATATTGTTAGATTCATCTCGTCGTGTAGTTTCTAAATATCGAACTTTTAGAATTTTACTTGTACGAAACTTAAGTTATTAATAATTTAAAATGTACATTAGACTGCGTAAATAGTGGATCTGTAAGAAATAAAATAATACGGACGTGGTATGCAAGATGCCCAAAAAATCGTCCTATTGGGGCAATAATTTCTATTAGAATTTACAAGTTACATATAAAACCACCATTACATGTCATACTATAACCCTTCCCCATTTTGAGTAATGAAAATCTCTTAAATTCACGAACATACTAACAGCACTTCCGTACTTCCTGTGAAATGGATTTGGATAGCATGCTGAATTGGAAAGTTCAGCAGGTGTTGACGTATTGATTCAATAAGTTGTGTGTACTGGATATTTCATAGTGTTAGGGTCGTCTAATCATTTTGGGAGGCTCCGTTTTAATAAAAAAATTCAGGCCCTCTTAACATATTTAATAAATTAATTATAACTGTTTAAAGTCATTTATAAAACAGATACTATAATAAAAAAACATTAAACATAAAAATTTAACTCGAAATGTTGCCTACTAACGACCGTGGTTTTTTACATGATAAAAGTAATAGAAAATAAAAAAAATAACAGAAAAAATGAGAAGAATGACATGAACATGAATAGAACACAATTCGGCCCCAAATTGTATTTTATTAATTATAAACTATTTTATTAGTTTATAATTTGGACACTAACAAATATAATTTGAACCCCAAATCCCAATCTAGACATGAATTAAGTATTCTATTAATTATTAATTGATAGAAGTATCTTAATAGAATTAAGAAAAAAATACGCCCAACCAACAGCAGTTGGCTTGAGTGGATGGGGCTCTAGTCGCTTAAGCAAGGTCTCGGGTTCGAGCCTTGTGTATGCAAAAAACTGCTTTGGGAGAGGCGCAGACACAACACTTGTTCAGCACTTCTGCTCTCAAATCAAATTCCTATGAAATAATAAATCCTCAAAATGTAATTTCAGCACACTGTCTTCGATAGGTATACGAGGGAAGAGAGAACGTGTGAGAAAACGAGACTATATATCTGTTTTTGTAGTTATCAAAAACTGTACTTTAATATTTATTAATTGTATAATATAATGTTAAATTCAAAGCCTACTTGTATGATTTTTCTTTTTTCATTTTATACTTCTTCAAAAATTTATTTTCAATTATTTATTGTTGTTTATTTAGTCTTTTTTTTTTTTTTTTTTGCCGAACAGGGAGGAATAGGGAGCTGGTGGGGATTGAACCTCCAACCTTCCGACCCGTTTGGAATAAAGAGACTTAACCACTTGGGCTAAGTCTTTATTCCTTATTTATTTAGGCTTTAAATTTGTCAAATCTAAAAGAAGTTGTAAAACCCTAAATTTGACTTTTACTTGGGTAAATATATTTCTTTTTTGGAAAAACATGAAGTTATTTTAGATGGTAAAATACAAAAATATCCTTGTATATACGTAATTAAATAATAAAATAAAGTAATAATCATATATTAATAATATAATAAAGTTATAATAAAAATAAAATAATTAATTTAAATTCATTAATAAAGAAAACAAATTTTTAATATGTTTTTGAATTTTTTAAAAATGTATAAATAAATTGAGATAAAATGAATAGTAAATTAAAGAATCTTATTTAAATACATGTCATTTTTGATAATTTTAATATATTAAAAGTCATTCTGCATAAAGTTCATCTAAACACATTTTCACTAAAATTCAACTTTTAATATTATCAATTAAAATAATTATTTGAACTGTTTTTACTTTTGAATTTGCTGCTGACTTCTTTTTTTAATTAGAAGCTCAATCAAACAGCCCTTCAATAAATTATCGTTTATCTTAAAACAATTGTCATAAAAGAAGACTGGTAGTAGAGTTTTATCTACAATCTTTGACAATCATTTCGAAACTACGTATGTATATAGTGCTAGAGTATTGATGAATTATTCAATATATATATATATATATATATATATCCACACATGTTATTAAATATTTTTTAATGGTTAAATTTACCACATAAAATAAGGTGATCGATAAGATCAGTGATTCAGTGTACAGTGTTGGATATTAAAATGTGTCAAATTCAAATTCATTTTCACTCAATTGGTACATTGCTAATGTTGTACCGTTTGTCGTATTAATTACATGCAAATATGGTAATTGACTGTAATGTAATAAGGTTCAGCACTTTATCATGAGATTATTCAGCTACCAAACAATATATATATATATACTCCCATATATACATATATGGGAGTATATATATATATTTTTCGTAAAAACCCAATTTTAACGTTCGTCTTTCTGTTATTGAATTTATCCTTATTAATCCACGTCTTATTAACTCCCATATTATGATTATTGAAACACACAAGAATGCAAATAACAATTTGATTTGGCCAGAGGAATACTTCGTATATAATAATTAATACTAGTAGTATAATAGTAGGAGTATATTATTATATACATTTATTTTATGGGGCACAATTTGATTTGGCCAGAGGAATACTTCGTATATAATAATTAATACTAGTAGTATAATAGTAGGAGTATATTATTATATACATTTATTTTATGGGGCACAATTTTATCATGTGCGCAATAAAGTTAGCTAGTAGTTTGGGCACGGCATTTTATATTGTGCACAATAATCAATATTACTTCCATCTCACCGTTTTCATTACGATGAGTTTTTTACACTATTCACTGTTTAACTTTGATTCGAATTTTTATCATAGCTATGTAAGAAAAAATATAATCAAGTGAAATCTTATTAGATTCGTCTAATCTTGTAGTTTTAGACAATCAATTTTTTTATAACTTTTCTTTATACATAATTTAAGTTATTAACCGTTAAAAACGTGCATCGGCATACGTGTCGGAGGCCTTTGTAACAAAAAACAATGAGACAGAGGAAGTATAATATTACTCCCTCCGTCCCGTTAAAAGTGTTCTAAAATTTTTGGGCACGACATTTTATATGCATGGGAGTAGTTAGTATTTAATGTAAGGTTAGATTAGTGTTAAAATGGAAGTAAATTAGAATTTATGTGATTTGATTGTAATGAGTTTGTATTTTTAATTGATTTATTTATGTGATGTGATAGTTGTGTGTTTGAAATTTGAATAAATTTATTTATTTATGTGATATGATGAGAGTGAGTTTGTATTTAATTATTTACTAAAAGGAAAATGAAATAATTGGATTGAGACGGATTAAAAAATGAAAGTGAGATAAAATTAGTGAGACGGAGGGTATTAATTAAAACCTTCACATAATAAGATATTCAAATTTTTTTCGCCTCTAGGTGTTATCTTTTACTTTGTTACATGTTCTCTTTTTCTTTTACTATGGAATCCCATTGTTAAATTTTCCATAGCTAACGAGGTTCAATTAAAAATTTCATTACTAATCTCGGAAGTCGCGCTTGTAATTTTTTTCTAAAATAAAAATTACTCTAGTATTTAATTGAATTAATTAATTAAAATTAAGTTTCAAATACCTTTAATCAGGGTTGAGGACTTACCATAGTGGTCAAGTCCTACGACTCTCAACCTTTAGGTTGGGGGTTCAAATCCCTACCCGGCCTCCTAACCCTCCCATTTGTTCTCTTTGTAATTTGTGTGGCATGGACTCTCACCACCCTTTCCATAGCTATAAAAAAACCCTTTAATCACAATGTTTATTTATTTTAAAAATACATGTCTTAAGCTTATCCTATGATGAGAGCCATATTATCTTATATTGGGTGGCATCTCCAAAATTTTTTGCCATGTTATAAAAACTAATGGAAGTATGGACGCACCAAGTAAAATATAAAAGTTTTTTAGCTTAAAATATCAATGTCATTAATTTGAATGGTGTCATCATAAAAATTGAGTAGGTGTTCCAAGCCAAATACGAAGTATAAAACATTTTTAAACTTAAAATATTAATTTCATCAATTTGAGTTGTGTCTCATGCACCCACTGGCTATTATTTAAATCCTCCCTGCTTATACTGTATGAGCTATGTTGGTCGCTTTGCATGTGATACCCCATTTTCGGGGCAATGAAAAGAGAGAATACTATTGGTCTGTTAGCTCATACATGAATCCTGATATCATAAATGAACATGAACTCTTTCTAGTACTACGTTATGACCTGATGATGCATGCATACTCTCTGAATTTTTTCGAAAATCAGGGCCGTCTCCAACTTTTTTGGGACCCGGAGCAAAAATTTAAATTAGGCCCCTAATTATAATATTAGATAAGTATTTAATACTTTATTAATGAATTACAAGTATTTAAAAAAATAACAAAAACAAGAATAATTTAATAGAGTGTCATCATTTTAAAACTCTTACCCTTCAAATGAAGTAAATTTATGCTACTCAAAAAAAAAAATGAAGTAAATTTATCAATCAAGTCTTCATAACCAATATAAATTGGTTCCCTACAATAACTGAAAAAATTCAACATTATTTAAATAATACTTCATTCATATCACAATGTTTCCATTTGGTAATGCGCTACCATTCACCCATAGACTTTTACTTAAAATTTTATCATATTTATACAAGTTAAATATAGTCAAATGAGATTTTGTTACATTCGTCTCGTTGTGTAATTTTTAAATATCTAATTTTTAGAACTTTTACTTGTATCGAACTTGGGTTATTAATAATTTAAAAATTTATTAAAATGTGTGAAAAGTGGGTTGTAGATCATTAAAATTAAAATAGGGAGGAATATATAGTCAATTTAAATACACCACCACCTACTTATAATTATAAAAATAACAAATTAATATAGGTATATTATTAAAATATTTGAATGTGGGGCCCACACATGCGTGGGGCCCTGAGCACTTGCTCATAGTGCTCCCTATAAGAGCCGGGCCTGTCGAAAATGTCACACATCCTAAAATCATTCCAATACTTAACCGTGAATGATAAAGAAAATCATTGCAGTTGATTTAAATACTAGTAATTGGGAGATAGCGTCTCTTTATGAAGTCTACGTTCCCTTGATACCAAACATGAAATGATAAAAGAATATTAATTGTAAATAAGTGGATTATCAATAACTTTTAGACATTTTTTTTTTGTTTGTGTTCATATGTATATATGTCTTTTACATATTCTTTACTAGTGATTCCAGCTGTGCGATGCACAGCGTATTTCGGGTGTACAACTGCCCATGGAGAGAAAATGAATAATTGTAGGTGAGCGCACATTGTTTCTTTATATGATACTTATTATGTTAAAAGAAATTTAGTTATACATACAGCTATGTTGAATCAACACAATTATCATTCTCCAAAGTTAGTCATTCTTCAATCTATCATGGCTCCAAATTCATGTCCGAACTAACAAATACAAATCTATAAGGTAAAGGAAAAAAAAAAAAAATTAATCAGCAAACATAGCCGATGACATTTAAAATATTACAAACACTTACCAATAAAAAGTAACAAATCTATACATCACTTTCAAGTTTCAAGAATTACCTGTCCAGCTATACAAAATGAAGATGTTCAAGATCTCTTGGGTCATTGTGCCTTTGATAGTGAGCATAGCTCCATAGATTACCACCACAATGTTTGTCAATGTTCAAGCGGGATTTGAAACTTCACAGAAAATGCCAACAACTTTCAACATAGAAGAGATGTAATAATCAATAACACAAACTGTGGCCACACAAAACCACCTAAGCAATGAAACACACACTGCTTGTATATAAGATTCAACGTCCCCTCGACTTTCTCAAAACAGGAAGAGATCTCATATTCTTGTTGATATTTCATTTTCCATTCAAAGACTTGAACTGAGATCATTGCAATATGCCAATCCAAAGTTTATAAATAATCAAATACAAATGTGATAGTCTCAACTATCGCTCAGTAAAAGAAAATATAGTATCAATCTATGTACCATGATGATCATGTTCATAATTCGAAAGAGGATATGTAAATGAACAAACAGTCCCAAACCCCCTAGCGTTGACATTAATTTCCTCACCATATCATATTTACAATACACAGAGCAAACTACTTTATAGTTTCCAACTTACTATTAACTTACTACATATATCCCAATATCATTTTGTTTCTGATGATCCACTGTAAGTAAACTTGCTATCATGAATAATTAATGTTTGGTATAAAAACATTAGCTGGCCCACTCAATATTTAATTTCCAGCAAGTAATATAGTCGATGAGGTAATCAAAGATAATTCTATTATTCCCAGTTGGTACTGGATAGAACATTTGCGATGCACCAGGATAGAACATCAAATATAAGTGACATTTGCTGAGGCAAAGTAACATCAGAGCTACAAGCAATCAATCAAAAGTGAGACAAGATTTCTCAATGAATATAAGAACAAATATATTTGTTGTAGTTGACACGGCTGTTGAAATGTTATCATCAATAATCAAATTTGCCAAAGGGCTGAATTCTAGAAACAAGGAAATCAGACAAACATGGAAATGCATTTCCGAAATGAAGACACATTTTTTGTATTTCTATTTGATTCTAAGTTTCTAAATCCGTATACAATTAATGAGGTCAGTCAATCAGTACCCCAAGGCAATCCCATTTGCAATGAGTAGTAATCTTTGTTTCTTCCTTGTACTGTGTTTTTACAGTTTTTTAATTTTTAATTCAAAATAGGTTATACTATTGGGACATAGTGATACATATATGCAGGACAAGCAAATGCAAGCAGCTATTGCGTACAACCATTAATGAACCTGACCACCAGATCAACGGAACCCCTACCGAGGTCTAGTTTCAGTTTTTAGAAACCGAATATATTCCTGCTGAACCATTGGACCTCCATTCACCGGATCATAACTGCACCTGTAGAAACTGGGGACAAAGCCACCCGATTACTAATTGATTTTCAATTTCTGATCTACTATAAAACCATGCTAAATCATTGTGATTCAAACCATTATTTCTTGTTATATGACAGCAAATTTTGACTTGATTGACAAGAGAGGTCTTACCTCTCATCTGTGCCAACAATGGCTACAGTGTTGTGGGAACCAAATGCTGTAATGACCTGGGCAGACTCGGGCAAGTGGAACTGAAGCATGTCTCTCAAATGGTTCCAAAGTCACTTGCTCAACATGTTTGAACTTGTATGCTTTCAGCTACTTCACTACTTGGACAAACACAGCCTCAACAGGGGTTGTTGAATCAATGCAGTTGGCCTGCATGCCAAAAAGAACAAATCACACATATTATTATACAACATAGAAGAATTCCTGCATTTACAAATAATTTAATTTGATGACTGTAAAGAAAGAATTGCCAGTGTCCCTCATCAGATAATGAATACTAAGTACTACTTATTAACAACAAACCTTTATTGAAATCATAAAGTAGCCTCCAGCTTTCAGGAAATATGAAGCATTTCAAAGCTAATATCCCAACCTGAAAATTATTGAAAAGCATTAATATAAATGAAAATTGTGGATTACCAGTCCCTCTAAACAAATTATAGCTTAAACATGGAGTAGTACATTGTGCATTAGCACCAACAGGTCAATAATCATGAATAAAGCAACTATACAATACTGCCATTAATTAATCTAAAAAGAATGCAGCAAACCTGGTCAGATTGAATAACATCGGAATATATAACATCAACATCAACCATGCCTGCAAGAATTCTTCTATACTCGGCCCGATGCCTCGTATCCGCAGTAATCGGGATAATATTGGTCCGTTTCATAGCTGCCGTCTTCCTCAAATCCAAACTTATGGTGGAAAAATCAACATCATAAACAACTCCTTCCTGCCAACGAAAAGTCGAGGGAAATAGAAACCAATCAATTCAAGTTATTGTCCAAAATAAATATCCATCACATCACATACAGGCAATCAAGATTAAAGAATATACGTACGGGGCTAACAACATCAGAAAGATGAGAAACAGTGGTTGCTGAAGCATCACCAAGATAAAGAACACGAGCACCGGGTTTTTCATCATCAAACCAACAAAGGAGGAAAAAAAAAAGAAAAAAAAAGAAAAAAAAAAGAGGAAAATTTAGAAACTGGCGAGCTGATAATAATAATAAGGAGGAGCCGGGTAAATATAATAACTCCATGTTTTGGTGGTGAACTTACAATCCAAATATTATCAACTCCACCGAGGATTGCAGCAGCTATTTTGCATCTAAATGGATTCCATACTCTGTACTCAACTTTCGTGCCATCTTCATTCCAAAAACAAGAATATTATATATGTATGTGTATGCTACTCGTTATTATAACCAAAAAACCGACCCACCGACCAATCGAAACAACGAACGAACACACACACAGTGTTGGCAGTCAAATTAAAGTTCAAACCTCAACAGAAACCATCACCTGGTTGTAAATAGCAGCCTCACCACCACGAGGAACCAAATTTTTGGTGCAGAGAGCATCCTCCTCCTCGCCCTTAGCAATAAAAACGCCTCCATGCCTATGCGGCTCCACCACTACTTTACTTCCGCCTTCCATTCCAACTCGACCTGCGAATAACAGAAAACCACACTATCCAACAACTCCAAACTTTCATCAAAAGAAAGGAGAAAACTACACGCTCACCTCTTGTTGCAGTTATTGCCTTTAAGGTTTCGGGAATTGTCGTAGACTCCGATGGCACAATGTTGGTAAAACTCCTGTTTTAAAAGGGTGTAAAGAAAAAAACACACATGAGTTATGCAGCATGGCTGGAAATCCTTAAGGTTCATTAACATATGAGGGGAATCGGCGTGCGCAAAGTATAAAAAATATAGAATTAGTACTCCCATCACCACACAAATGAACGATGGTGTCAATTACCCTGCCCATTTGTGATAAAGACTGTCGCAAAATGTAAAACCACGTATAAATCTGGAAAAAAAAAAAAAGAAAAAAGAAAAAAGAAAAAAAAAGTACCTTTAAATCCATCAGTCAAGTAGACACATAAAATTCATCAACAGGCATTACATAATTTATCCTGCCATACATTTAAGATCCCATGTTTCCTCATAGGGTTGATAAAAGTCTACCATTATATATGGGATATGAAATTCACAGGCAAACCAAGACAGTTCCAAGTCCCATCTAAAATTTCGTATTAATGAAGATGGCAGTGAACCAAAAAAAAAAAAAAAAAAAACACCCACCAGAATAACCATGTAATGCTTCAATTATTGCTACTTTGCTCAAAGGATCAACTCCAAGCTTGCTAACATGGCCACCAGTAAGTCCATCTTGATAGGTTGGGACATGGAAATCTACATCAAATTCAAGAATGATAAAAGCAAAGACATGGGGTAATGTGTAGAAATGGGCACACCCAACTCATCAGCTTTCACAAATACATAAACAAAATCAACAGGATCAATGTCATTAAAAGATATCAAGAATGATTACCTTGGTTAGTTTAATTATACATTTGACAACTAAAACTGGAAATATTTTACTTCTAGTAGCTTTGAGATTCAGGAAGAGCCGAAGAGCCAAGGCCCCCACCTTGATGGATCCAGCGGTCAGAGGAGATTTATTGAAACAGAGGACAACACAGGATGATGTTTCCAAAAGTTGGCGAACCAAGTCAGTGAACTGCAACAAATATCCATAAGCATTGGAAAAAGGGCCATAGCAATCAGGAAAGAACGACAGCTAAAAAGTAGAGTAACTTATCAGATCATTTCTACAAAATGAAAAGGGTATGCACACTAAGAGTTAAAACTTCAGAGGTAGATTTATATCAAGAGTTTTTTACAAAAGGAGCACAGAGTTGGCCTTTCTTCATATTAATAATTTTCCCCTTCTTTATTGTTGCCACAAACAGATTTGTCCTTAATAAGAAAGGACTTATTAAAGATCATTACAATTCCTTAAAATTCATTTTCTTTCAGGGAACATGCATCTCGATCAACCAGTCAACTTTTATCTAATTCAAAATGCCGATAATACAAAACAAACCAGCTATCGTCAGTTGAACACATACATTGAAACCAATCTCTATAACCATTCTCACCTTCAAAAAGGGATTAGTCACTATTTAATACACACCATCTTCGTCATCTACAACTATCTGACAGACATCCTGAAGTCAAGATTGAAAAGGGAATAACACCTTATTCAATTTAACTTTGTGCTTGTCAAAGAAAGAAAATTGTAATTAGATTTGTAGTGAATGTGTTAACACAATGACATAGTGGTATGCTAAATGAGAATTCACAAAATCCAACCTGCTATTCAGCATAGGATATATAATACAGGATGGAATTTTCCTAATAAATTGTGCCTTCTTTGATGCTCTTTGGTTGTCTTCAGAGCTTTCATTTGAATTCAAGATAGGTTGCTCCAGTGTATCATTTTTCTGAGAGATGTCTTCCAGAAAAACATGCATGTAGATTGCCCCTATAATAGATACAGAAGCTGCAACCTATAAATGAATTGAATGATCAATTTGTTAATCAGCATAGTGGATGCTCTTGCTGTCTCAGAACCCAACTGCGAAGCTTTTCCTGGAAGTCCAAAACATCTCCAACAATAATTAAGAGCAAACATATCCAAAATAAATAAGATTCAAAACAATCAACCAATAGTAATTTTCCAATTTATTCTTTAAAACTAATATGAATGAGGTTTCCACAAAACAACCATCTGCTTATTTCCAACAATCTAAAGCAAGCTAATATGATTCTCATCCCACGGCAGAGAACAACCGCGAACCTTTAACACAAATAAATATGCATCCCAATGATGCTTGAGAAACCCAGACGACACTTTCTTCAGCCTGCTCGAATAGAAATTAGAAATTATATTAGACAGCTGAATCATATCATCAAAAATCATAATGACAAAGCTTCAAGCAAATTTGCCCACTTACTCTGGAACTGTGCAAGAAATCGGAGGCTTCAAAGCATACATGACAGACCACCATCACAGGCCATTCTTCAAAATATATATAGATTGAGATAGAAATAAACATCCTAATCCATTAGAATAAACACACACTACAACAACCTAAAAATTCAAAAAATTGCTCAACAAGACATTTTACCGAACAGTTAGTAGGCACAATTTAAAATTTGAAAACACTGAATTTAAATATTCAAATATGGACAAACAATAAGAGTAGTAATTACGTGGTTTACTAAAGCCAAATATCAACAAAGCAGATGAATTTATAGTGGAATACATACCGTCTCCACACAATAACGGCAACCTCTGAATCGTCCGGCAGTACGGACTATTTCAAAATCCCATTTTCAAGTTGAAGGAAACAGATTAACTCGATAAAGCAGTCATTGTGCAAAGAGAGTAAGGGTGGACGACAGCGGGAAGGCTGGTGTTGGAGACGGCGTCGCATCGGAGTGGTGGTGAGCGAGGCAGCACGAGCGCGGTAGGGATTGGGGGCCAGCGAGCAGTGAGAAGTGGCAAGCGGCAGCGAGGGTCGGCGGGAAGAGTGATGACCAGCAACAGATCTCGGCGGCGGCTAGGGTTGGAACCAGCAACAGCCACTGCCGATAGGGACGCAAGGATGGAGCGAAGGAAGGAAGAGCCGGCGTCAAGTGGTGGTGCGGCACCGGCGGCAGTGCGAGGGCCGTCCAATGAAGGTCGGTAATGGGCGTCGCCGATTCGGGTGCGGAGCAGTGGGAGACGAACGAATATGATGCGTAATCTTAATCTGTAAGAAAAAGAAACGCAAATAGACTGAGAGCTGCAGCCTGCGGGGATCGATCCTGGAACAAAAAGAAAAATGTGGAATGAGGGGGAATTGGATGTTGGGAGGAAGATTTGAGATCCAACGGTCATAAATTAAATGGACTCTGGATCCGACGGGTAGGAATCAAATTGGGCTTGGAAAGATTTTTTCCTGCTTCTCTTATAATATAGAAGATATTACTGAACTTTTTTTTGCCCCACACTTTATTACAATTTGGGTTAAATGTTAAAAAGGGCCATAACAAGGAGGCTATTCCGCTTTTAGGCCATAACAAGTTGCAAATATGAAAACAGGCCATAACAAACACAGTTTTGTAAAATTTAGGCCATAGGACCAATTTGAAATTAATAAAGGAATCCAACAACTTTTCCTTTATTTCATTCATACCCCAAGGAAGTTTGACTTTATTTACTTTAGTCCTTTCTCAATATACTTAATTTTTCATTATATAAATGACACCCAATGCGCTTGAAAATTGGTATCAGAGCCTAGGTTTTATTGAAGAACATATTAAACTGTGGCAGCATATAGGCATGAAGAAAGAGAGCAGACAAAAAAGCTATTGACTACTTACTTGGGGGCTTGCAACAAATCAAGAGTATATTTCAACTCAAATCTTTCACATCTTTTTATATTTGTATTTCATATGGCTGGGTTCTTGAAAGGCAATTAGGCCTTTTAAGACATAATGAGATAGTCTTGTCCCCCCACTAACTGCATCAATATTTCTTGCGATTGAATAATAGATTTGTAAAGTCTCATCTTCTCTTAACGTTGCATCAATTCTTTTCCAAGTATTGTTGTTTTGGGGTTTTTGTAGAAATGCTTAATTTGATAGTGAATCACTAAATCTACCGAAATCAGGAGTTTTTTCGTAGATAGATTTAATCTCATTGTGAGAACTGAGTGATTCAAAAAGAAGGCAGAATAAATAATTTTGGTCAAACACATGGAATAGTTTCTTTCTAAGGATTTGATGAGTTTCTGAGTTGGGATAACATTGCCCATTAGAGAGCTTTTCTTGTCTAGTGGTCTTGGATTTGAATATGACGATGTTCAGGATATCTCAAAATTTGTGGAAATAGCATGAGTATATGTTTTTTTTTTTAATTTCAATCTTACAGGGCAGACTCAATCTTTATTTCTAACACTATTATTTAAAGCAGTTTATCGGGAGATTTGTTGAAACAAATTGATGAAATTTTTGTAAGGTTGATCTTGTATAACTTGAATAAACATTATATAAAAGCAAAGAAATATTGAAGCCAATCACTTTTGCAAGGTTGATGAAGTTTCTTTCTAAGAAATATTGATTACACAACTTATTGAATCATCAATTACAAGATTTTCTATGGTTTGACAGCACTTTCTACTACTCCCCTTAATTGGAACCACAAGCTCTTTCAGATCTGTGTTTTATTATTCAGTCCTCATTCATTCTTATAGAGCAAGTATTTCTATCTAAGTACTCATTTTTAACCTTTTCACCCAGGTTAACTATGAGTCTATCTAAAAAAAAATCTACAGAATTTTCTGATGAATTATGATGAATTACTATATATATATCTTGTGCAGGTAAAAGCAACTGTTATTACAACTGAAGCTGATGATATTCAAAAAGGAATAGTCGATTTAGTAAATCAACACAAAATCAGGAAACTTGTTATTGAAGCTACTCCATGGTATGCTCCATATTTCTTGTGAATTAGAATTTAGAAATAGTCTGTTGGTTGTGGAGCTGACTTTATGCTATCCGGCTTCTTGCATCTTGAATGGATAAACATTTACGAGTTTCAACTTCTTGATGTCCCATAGAAGGATTTTGAATCCACATATTTTATCTCAATGTGCTGGTTCTACTCCAACATGGGGCCAATATACTTTTTCAGCAGTGAATATGAAAAGTGATGTTGCCTTCTGTGGTTCTCATATGGCTCATTGTTCAATTATGTCATTGATTCATTGTTGTAACCTCTTGATTATTGTCATTACATACAGAAATATTGTTTTGGTGAACAAATCTGCCATCTGGAAGTTATTTGAAAACATGTAAATGAGTCTTTCTCTTGAGATAAAGGGAGTCTGACATATAAAACCGTCATTATGGTTCCTTGAAAACTACTGTGACAAGAATGATAATATCATATATTCATATGATGTAACATTGAATGAATGAATTATGACTACTTACAATCAGATCTTGAGCTTTGAACTGTAAAAAGTTTCCATTCCACTATTTTAGGCCTCCCATTTTATTTATCAATATAGTGGTGTCTGTATTGTGAACAATGTTTAATGATTCGCTTTAGAAAGGATTTCTCTAGGGAATTGTCCAGGTTAAAAAACTTATACAGAGGTTGCCCAATTGAACTTCAAGAAATTGATGCTTGTAGGTTTCAACGATACTTATGCTTGGAAAAAGAATTTTCTGTTTAAGGTTTATTTTGCAGTTCATTGATTTATCTGATCTTTGCATTGTTTGTGGGTGTTTGTTTCGTTCTGTTATACTTGCTTTCCCTGTTGACATTCCAAGTTCTTGACATCTCTGTCCCCATGTTTGTGATTTAGAGTTTATCTCTTCTGGATTCTTTATTTTGAATCCTTTAATTTCATGCAAACACAGCAGAGGAATCCCAAATTGGTTTGTTTCTGGACAGCTAATTGTTTGCTGATGTTTGTTTGTGAAATGGTGACACTGACACTGACTAATGAAGTCTGTTAAGAGGAATTCCCAGGCTTTAAGATTAGTGGAACTTTTTCGCAATTACCTATCCAGCTTCAATTTAAATTAGTTATACCCTAAAAAAAAAATTCAATTTATTAGAGTTATTACAGAAAGTTATTATGTGTTTTTTTTTGGTATTTCTTTGTCCATATATATATTTTATGTAGCAAAAAGTCTCGCCAAGATGACCTTCGCAAGTTATCCATCTTACTTTATATTTTAACAAAAGCACAGATGAGCCTGGAGAGTATACGAAAAAACCAACAGTGTCAGGATGCAGGATTCGCTGAATCAAGCAGCGCTCAGGCGACCCAAATACAGGCCTTGGAAGAAGCAACTATCCAGGCAAACGAGGTATCAAGTAGCCGCCGTAACGGTAGGACCACTCCTCATTGTCAGACACCCCAATTGCAGGTACAAACCATTGTTTCATGCTTTATTATTGTCACACGGATAAATATTTATGTTCTTTTCTTCATTAGTTAATTTGTACTAAAGTATATTCACAAAATTCAATGCATATCAGGATCCAACAGTTGTCAAATCCAATACTCTTCATCAACGCATCGCTAATCGTCGAGCTCACGCAGCCCAACGACGAGCAGAAATGCAGGCTAATGAACTATCCGGTGTCCACCATAACCGCAGCACTCCTCGTCGTTGTCAAACCCTTGAACCAGACGTACATACATTCATTTCATGATATGTTGACATCATATGGATAAATTTTTTTGTTTATTTTTTGTAATAGCCTTTATTGTTTCAATATAACATAAATGTTGTCCTGCAGGCAAATGCATGTCCGGTGCAAACCAATTCTCTACAGCGACGTCGAGCTGCTCATGCGGCTCGTGCAGCAGCATGCCAAAGTTCGCAGGAAGCAGAAATGCAGGAAAATGAGCACTCAAATACATTCCAGCAACGCACGCGCAGTCGCCGTGGTAAAGGGCACGAACCCCAGGTACGCAGAAATATTCTTAGCAATTCACCTTGGGCACCGCCTCCCCCTACAATCTGTACACAATGTGATGCATTAATTTTCGCGGGTGAGTCTCGGGGCTTTTGCTGTGCTTTTGGAACTTTCACTTTACCTCCCCTCATGACGCACCCTATCCTGCACGATCTTTTCTTAGGCCGCCATCCACTATCAGATCATTTCCTAACATATATTCGCAAATACAATAATTCATTCTCTTTCTCAACTTTGGGCGTCAACTCTGATGTCGCTTTGCAGCGTAACAAACATAATGTGTATGTATTCCGTGTAAATGGGATGATGCATCACTTTATTAATTCTCTATTCCCATCGGCAGACAAACCTAGGAATCTTCAACTTTATTTCCACGATGCCGGAATCGAGCTTGAAAGACGTGTGCATAACTACCCTAAGCTGAACAAAGATCTTGTTGCTTTACTAATAAGTATTACATCAACGAATCCCTATGCACGATTCTTTCGACAGCTTCATGCCATTCCATGCCTCAATGAATATAAAATTTTTCTAAAAACATCTAACCGCTTGGACAAGCGAGTCTATAATCTTCCAACTGTTGACGATATTTCTATCATATGGCAAGATGGACAATCAAGTGATGCTGACTTGACTCGAGATATACAAGTGTATCCATTCGATGGTATGCCTAAGAAACTCTCATACTACTCTTTTGCGTATGATCCCGTTCAATACCCTTTAATCCATGCATATGGACATCCTGGCTGGCAGCCTGACATGATTAAGAACAAACGCAATAGACATGGTGCTGTTGAAACTGAAACTGCTGAGCAATTCTTTTCAATGCTAAATGAACCATCTTTAGGCCAACCACCGCAAAAACAAAGTCGGATGGATAAAATCCATGTGTCCATCCGTGAGTACTATTCTTATCGTCTTCAAATTCGCCCTTCTTCTCCTGGCATCTTGCTAAACACTGGCCGTTTATTCGAGCAATATGTAGTTGATCAATATATCAAAATAGAAACCCAATGTCTTGACTTTTATAGATCAGAACAAAATCAGAAAAAACAAAGAACTGAAACCCTTCAGGGGATACAAGATGCTTTTCACTTGCAAGGATTGGACGATCTAAATCAAATTGGAAAACCAATCGTTTTACCTTCTTCGTTTATCGGTGGTCCTCGTGATATGCACAGGCATTATATGGATGCTATGGCTCTTGTTCAAAAGTTTGGGAAACCCGACTTTTTCATTACAATGACATGTAATCCACAATGGATTGAAATTGCACAGTCCTTTCTGAAAATGATAATTGTACTAATCGGCCTGACCTTACTGCACGAATCTTCCGCATTAAACTTGCTGAGCTTAAACATGATCTTTTAGATGCAAATGTCTTAGGCCGTGTTCGTGCTTACTCATATGTGGTTAAGTTTCAAAAAAGAGGCCTACCACATGTCCATATGTTATTAATCATGCACGCCGAAGATAAAATGGATGATCCTTCACAATATGATAATTTCATTTCTGCTGAACTCCCAGATCCTGTTACAAATAAGTACTTGCATGAGCTTGTTGCAAAACACATGTTACATGGGCCTTGTGGAACAGACAATCCAAACAATGTATGTATGCACAATGGAAAATGTAAAAATCATTACCCCAAAGATTTTAATGATCTTACAACACATGCTTCGAATGGCTATCCGTTATATCGCAGGCGAAATAATGGGTCAGTTGTCTTTTCAAGAAACCGTTTACTAGATAATAGATGGATTGTGCCGTACAATCCATACTTGCTAGCAAAGTTTGATTGCCATATCAATGTTGAAATTTGTTCTACTATTAAATTAGTCAAGTATTTGAATAAATATGTATATAAAGGTCATGACCGTATTGCATTCTCAGTGCGTGGTTCAAATGAGACACATCAAATCGATGAAATAACGGCATTTCAAACAGGCCGGTGGGTTGCCCCTCCAGAGGCAACCTGGCGTATTTTCTCATTTCCCATGAATGAAATGCGACTTCCTGTTATAGCACTCCAGCTACACTTGCCAAATTATCAGTACACAAGTTTTTCTGCAAGTGCTCCCATTGAATCAGTTGTTGACAACACAGAAGCACATCATACGATGCTTACGCAGTTCTTCCACATGAATAGCCACAATAGTTTTGCTAAAGAGAAAAATCTTCTATATAAAGATTTTCCCGAACATTTTGTATGGATTTCAAAAGATAAAGTCTGGCATCAAAGAAAGTGTGGAACTGTAGTAGGCCGTATAGTGAGTGCACGGCCAAATGAAAATGAAAGATATTATCTTCGACTCCTTTTACAACATCGGCCAGCACCAACATCATTCGAGGACATTGCAACAGTGAATGGTACCTTATGTGAAACTTTTCGTGCTGCATGCGTTGCCTTAGGATTATTAGAAAGTGACACAACCATCATTGATTGCTTGACTGAAGCATCGCACTTCCAGCTCCCAAATTCCTTTCCGCAATTGTTCGCAACTATCCTTATGTTTTGCAACCCTGCTGAGCCGCAAAAGTTGTGGGCTCAGTTCCATGATTATTGTAGCAATACAGTAGCATTCATGACTAAGCATTCCAACATATCTACCGAAGTAAACGCTGCTATTAATGTCAATAGGCACCTTGCAGCAACAGGAAGTACCCTAACAGACTTTGGTATTATAGTAAACATTGATCCGGCTTCATATACAACTGAGAACAGTCATGAACGAAATTCCCCAAGTAATTTTTCAATATATGATACCCTTCCGTTACCTAATACATTGAATGAAGAGCAGTATCACATTTTCGAAGCCGTGTCCGAAAAATTAAATAATCGATTGCCTTTTGTGTGTTTCATTGATGGTCCGGCTGGCACTGGCAAAACATATTTGTATAATACTATTCTTGGTTACGCACATAAATGAATCTTATATCAGCTGCTGTGGCATCTTCAGGTGTTGCTGCTTCTTTACTACCAAATGGTCAAACAACACATTCAAAATTTAAACTACCATTAGATATTCTTGAACATAAATCTTGTGGCATATCAAAACAATCAAACCTTGCATTACATTTGAAACAACTGACATTGATTATTTGGGATGAAATTTCAATGTCTCGCAAAGAACTTATTGAAGCATTGGACTATACCTTAAGAGATATCACCGATATTGAAGAGCCGTTCGTGGAAAGGTTGTCATATTTGGTGGTGATTTTAGACAAATTACACCAGTCATACCAAATGCTACAAAAGACATTTACATTAAAGCAAGCGTTGTATCCTCTAATTTGTTTCGTAATGCTCAAAAATTCCATCTTAAAAAAAATATGCGAGCTCAAAATGACCCTGCATTTGCGGCATTCCTAGATGGCATTGGGAACAATACGTGTGTAAACTCGGCTAATGGTGAGGTCATGATTCCGCATAATAATTTAGTACCCTTCCATGATGAGAACATTGCTGCACTAATTGAAAAAATATATCCACCTGCTATTCTCCAATCACCGTCTACTGAAGCTTTTGTTTCAAGATCAATTCTTACTACAACAAATGAAATTGTTGACCACATTAATAATATTATCTTGCAGCAAATCTCAGGTGAGACAATGACATCTATTTCAAGGAATAAAACAAAAGATCCATCCCAACAGGCCCACTATGAAGACTTGATTTCTACAGTAACACCTAATGGCATGCCGCCGCACATACTTTCTTTAAAGAAAGGTGTCCCAATAATGTTGCTACGTAACCTAGCCCCATCAGATGGTCTGTCAAATGGAACAAGGCTAATCTGTAAGCGCATGTCTCATAATCTTCTTGAAGCTGAAATCATTACTGGCCCTTGTTCTGGAACAACTTGTTTTATACCTAGAATACCTTTGCAACCAAAAGAGACAAATAAAACATCTATTGAATTTACTCGAATCCAATTTCCTGTGAAATTATGTTTTGCAATGACAATAAATAAATCATAAGGCCAAACATTACAGCACGTGGGCGTATTCATTAAAGAACCTGTTTTTATGCATGGAAAATTATATGTGGCTTTGTCACGAGCAAAATCCTTTGACTCTTTATACGTAACAATTCGCCCGACCGATGATTTAGTAACAAAAGATGCAATAGTTGTTCAATGGACACGTAACATAGTTTACCAAGAACTTTTACGTGCAGCCGGCCTTACAAACGCATAGCATTGCAATATGATTGCTTTGGGCAAGTGAGTTTAGCTGTAAGGATTTATGGTTTACTCAATAAATTCCTTAAATTCCTGTTCCTTGTATAGTGAGACTGCGAAAAATGATGGTGCATTTTGTGCATAATTGCAGGTTACACACATGCCAGGCAGAATGGTGCCAATTTGTTGACTTGCTACAGCAACGAACTCATGATGAAGTGGCCAAGGTTCTTTACGTTGCACAGTACAAACTCCTGTGTGGCAAAAAAACAGAAAATATACTTCATATCTCAGTAGCTGAAATTGGTACCATTTTCATAAATTCCTTCCTGCTGAATTGGCACATGGAGCTAAAAAATTGCTGATCCACTTCTTTTTTTTTTGGCTGACATAGGAAAAATACTGCCGACCAAACTGCTCATGTACTGCAAATTTTTACAAATCATAGCTTCTTGTGTCCCGTATATGGTACTGTTTTTTTTACACAATATTGGCTTGCACTGCTCTACCAATTGTGACTTTTCTGTGGTTTGCTTTTTATTACACTAAATTTGATGAATTCAGTTATTCAGAGTTATAAAAAGCATAAAACAGAGGGATGCTCCACTAATTTTTACTACTGTACAGTGCACATTTTTTCTGGATCCAAATATTTGTGCTAATTCTCCATTAAACTCTTTTCATTATATCTGGGCACTATTCGAACGATGGAATTTGTTTAACTCCATGTCTCAATATAGATTTAGTGATTCTAGCATTCAACTGGCTTCCATGTTCTTTAAAAGCGTGTGCCTGATTTGTTCCTTCATTTCATAATTTCTAAGCAGATGTGGAATGAAAATTTTGCAGCAACTGTTGTTGACACAGTACCAAGTATTCATTTTAATGAAGTCATGTCAGCGTCCGAGTTTTGCTACTTTTATACTATGTGTCAAAGGTTTTTCAATCTATTTCTCATTTAATAAATCTGAAAATATTTCTCAATTATTTATGTAACAAAAAACTATATTTATTACTTAAATTCTCTGCTCTGTTTTTGTGGAAGCTGATATGAGTGTATGACAGGTTACGGGACAGGGAGATGATAAATATCTAATTGTCACAGCTGAACAACCGCTTTGTGCATATCATCCTTCGCAGCTACCTCTGAGGTATGGTATCAATAATTAACAAACCTCGTCCTGCAGAGCTTGGCATTATTTAGATTTGGTTGCTAGCTGCAAAGTGTTGTTCTAAACAACAATGCTTCTATCAGGTATGCTGGAATTTCTACATGCTTTCCTAAAGAGGTTGCTTCGCTCTAGGAATTTTCTGCGACCAGTTTAAGAATGTGGACCAATGTTACATTACCAGTCCAAATGGAACTGATTCTTGGGAAATGCATGAACAGATGCTAAAGACTTCAGAGGATTTCTACAGGCTGGTATATTTTCTCGCTTTGATTTTCAGAATTTTTGCTTTAATGCCTGTTTGTATCCCTATGTATAGAACCCTATGCTTAATCTTTTTTCGTGGAAGCCAAAGCATATTACATGAAAGCTTTTGTTTTCTTCTCAAGTTTGCCATACATCTCTGCCTTTGTTATGGCTCATGAATAATGTTGTCCTTTGAGCTGCTTAAAATTCCATATCAA
The DNA here is from genome assembly GCA_030278955.1 of Hygrophila difformis. Classification (NCBI taxonomy): domain Eukaryota; kingdom Viridiplantae; phylum Streptophyta; class Magnoliopsida; order Lamiales; family Acanthaceae; genus Hygrophila; species Hygrophila difformis. Next base: position 25,057,843 of record JAOANR010000009.1, on the reverse strand, counting down.
GTGGTATCTATCTGGGTTATTCCATACACCTATCTTATTTCAGGATGTTCATACTCATCTCGATGCAACTAACACATGTGAAGCTGACTCAAAATGAATCAGAGGAGCCAGCCTCATTCATCATCTAGATTGTCTCAAATCAGGTAACTGAACCCTTGAAAGCCATCTTCATATATTGATGATGACATTTTTCCATTTCATTTTATTGTTTGATTGAACAGTTTGTCCTGTGACCTTGCTGAAAATGTTGAAAAGTGCCTGATTCTTAGGTTCCGAAAATCATTTGCATTCCAATCATTTTCTGATGAATACAGGAAGAAGTAGATTTATATGGCTTTCAAAATCTGTTGTTTACAATTTTTGTCTTAAGAGGTAGATTTATATGGCTTCCCTAACCTAATAAAATCTGTCATTTGGGTTTACTAGCTCATAATTTTGGTTTTCTATTGCTGCATTTGTTTCCGGATGGAGAAATCATTTCAATTCCTTCGTATTGTTATTTGGCTCCAAACTTTTATAATGCTATGCTTTTCAAATTGATATTACTGTTTTGATTGGAGTTAACATTGACTGACTGCGTTGGCTTCCTCTTTGAACATTCTGTGGAATTGTTCTCAATTTCTTTTGCTACTAGAATCTTCAGGATTTGGCCCGTCTTTGCACATAAAATGTTTGATAGAATGCTTCTTCAAGAAATTTAGCTTGTTCTTTTTTGCTTGCATCTCTTCTGTCCTTCCCTTGTTGGTGATTAACGATCCCTCGAGGCACCCTTCTATATAGTTGGGTCTCTTTTTTCGTGGAAGCCAAAGCATATTACATGAAAGCTTTTGTTTTCTTCTCAAGTTTGCCATACATCTCTGCCTTTGTTATGGCTCATGAATGATGTTGTCCTTTGAGCTGCTTAAAATTCCATATCAAGTGGTATCTATCTGGGTTATTCCATACACCTATCTTATTTCAGGATGTTCATACTCATCTCGATGCAACTAACACATGTGAAGCTGACTCAAATGAATCAGAGGAGCCAGCCTCATTCATCATCTAGATTGTCCCAAATCAGGTAACTGAACCCTTGAAAGCCATCTTCATATATTGATGATGACATTTTGCCATTTCATTTTATTGTTTGATTGAACAGTTTGTCCTGTGACCTTGCTGAAAATGTTGAAAAGTGCCTGATTCTTAAGAGGTAGATTTATATGGCTTCCCTAACCTAATAAAATCTGTCATTTGGGTTTACTAGCTCATAATTTTGGTTTTCTATTGCTGCATTTGTTTCCGGATGGAGAAATCATTTCAATTCCTTAAGGATGCTCCGTGAGAAGAATTACTGGAATCCCCCTTCTATTGTGGCAAACACTGACATAGCAACTCTCATCCAATCTCCCCCGGTAACACAGACTCTACCAATATCATAATTGCTTTCTTTAAAGATGCTCAAATCATTTTCCTGCAGTTAGCATACCCCTACCTCTGCCACTGTTTCAATTCTTTCTGGAATTTTTGATAACATTATTGAATTTATTTCTTTATACAGGGACAATATCAATGCAGAGGTCATTTTCAAATACCTGACGAGAAGCTTGGCAAAGTAACGTACACAGCTTGCAAAGTCTGCACCACCGGACTCTTTGCAGATCCAAACAAAGTGTACTGGTGTTTCAATTGTCAAGATTATCTAGAGTTTGAAGAAAGGTTGGTTCAGATGTCCCTGCCCAAACTTTGCATCATTAAATTCATATAGCGATCGATTAACCCAACCAAAAACATTACACTCACTTTCTACAGAATCAAAATAACTTTCGAACTTGAAGACCAAACAAATTCTGTTCAGTGTGTCTCCTTCGAAGAACATGCAGAAACGCTCTTGGGAGTCAGCCCAAGCGAAATCTTGAAGATGACACCCAATGTAATACGTTATTCTTAACTCATATTCTCACATGATATTGACCAGCACAACCCCTTTCCCTTATTTTGTTACATTAATCACATCTACTCATCTTCATTCAATAACAATTTTTGTTTATATAATTCTTCTTAACGGACATAGGAAAGAGTCGACCTTTGTGCATTCCGGAATGATGAGATACAGCAACAAATGTTCCAGGTAACAATCAAGAAAAAGTCAACCACATCCACAGCTTACGACCAGGACAACTACATATTGGCCAAAATTGAAGACTACCCCCACAATGAAGGTTCTTTCCAGTATCCTAACTAAACTCCTAAAATATAGTTGTTTCTTTTAAATCTAACGATTATACCATACCATTCCAGCTCTACCAGATATTATTCCAGCCATGCCTCCTTCCTTACAGATCACAGAAACACAAAGCTCCGGGATAACACCTGACCTTAAAAAACTGTCTGCACACCCTCATTAAGAATCCACCACAGCGAAGGACCTTCTGCCTGCTTTCGGTGCTGAAGATACATCTAACAACCTCAATGGGAGCCCATCAAAGAAGACAAAAATAAACACCACGAAACCTAAAACCAAGGCACCCAAACAGGATTAGAAGACATTCCAACGTCCTCTTAAAGGTCCTCTTAACTAAGATACCTTTGTTCTTAACCCTTCCATCTAAAACCAAGTACATAGCAATTCCAATCCACACATTATTCCGCGCGGCGTAGCACGCGATGTCCGCGTTCTAGTATATATATATATATATACTAGAACTCTTCTTGGTGCGCGCTACGCTGCGCGCGCCATTGAAAGGGAAAAAATTTTGATGTTTGTCATGCTTAACCAAAAACTTTTCTACGCACGCCACTGAGAGGAATAAGTCTTGATGCTTGAGGAATAACTGCTGTTACGCTGTTATACATATCCAGCCATAAAGATTGCATACTATCACTATGGTCACGGTCTTAAAAGAATTTAGAAGCTCCAGTAGTTTGTCCATGAACATCGGTGCAATAATAGAACCTATAGATAATTAAGTTTAATAATCAAATAATGAAGTATTGAAGTAACATTACACAACCAAAATCAGCATTGAACAGAAAGTGAGAGGAATAAAAATCTCACCTATAAAATTCAAAATCCCAACAAAAACATAGGCCAGGCTCAAGGAAACTCTATCACATCTAAATACAGTTGAAGATAAATAAAATACGACATTCATTCTAGAAAGCTGTTGTAAAGCAAATAGGGTTGATCCAATAAAAACAACTGCTAAAGAATTGAGTAAATAACAATGCATTCAAGTATATATGTAGCAACCATGGGCATCAATTCAAAGAATAATACCTCGAATGCCTGCTGCACCATTATCCTTCACCGAAAAGAAAAAAAGGACTATTACCTACTGAACAAAGTGAAATTGCTTCAAGAAGAGACCAAATATTGTTGCATGCCAAGATCCATTACCACAGTTGGCATCACCACCTAAAAGATACATTTCACATATGGCACCAGGTTCTGAAGACTCTGAAACAATGAGATTGAAAGGGCAAAAAATGAAAACAAAAGGCAGCCCCCAAATTCATGAAACAAAAGTCATTCAATTGAACACTTCATAGGCACAAAATGGGAAGACACACAATTGCTCAAATTGATAGCCCAAAGTTACCCTGTAATCGCAGAGCAGCATAGTGACAATGAAAACAATGCCACGAAAACCACATAATATGAAACCAAACCACAATAACCAATAGCCCAACAAAAATTGTTCTAAATGCACAAAAATAATTCTAACTTAAACCGAAATCGCAGATGCACAGTTAGTTTGCACGCATGAATAATAATTTCCATCAAACATAGAACAGTAAAAATAAATTAGGATATTGAAAGCTTTCTCTATCCCCTTCTAGATAAGTCTTGTGCTAACTTGTTTTGATAAGTAATGGTACAAAGGAAAACCGATCATATAGGAAACAAATCTTGCCATGACAGTAAAAGCGAAGTAATGGTACAAAGTCGGTTGTTAAATGAGCAATAGCATGCAACCAATTAAAAAATAATGGGAAGTTGATAAGCACTTACAACAATGAATTGAGACAGAATTCCCAGAACCCACTTCATCGAACTGACCTTGAAGCTCATCATCTCCACCAAACCCTGACGAAGATAAATTTTGTAACAAACAAGAAGAAACGTGGTTAAAATTTAATGCAACAAAACTGAGACCAAGAGGAAATAAATTTGCATTGAATGGAGATAATTCTCAACAAAAAACGTAATAGCTCGTAACTAAATGCAGAATATTTTTAGATATCTAATTGAGCTAAAGGCCAAAAATCAAATACCATCTTTAGATATCCTTCTACCAGGTCATCATTAAATAATCATCTTTGGAGAAGCATTTCAACACAATCAATCAAGGAAAGAAAGACTAAGTGAATTAAGAAATAAAAAAAATGGAAAAGACAAGATACTTAGAGGCTTACCAAGTTAGTCCAAGTTGGTCATTGGTATAACCTTTCAATCCTTGGCTTCCAAGATCTGTGAGTACAAGATAAATAAAGGCTCTTTAAAATACAGTAGTAATCATTTTAATTGCATACTGGCAGGGAAAAGGGGATCTTTCAAGTAGCAATGATGCTCTACTTAAATAGCAAAATAGATATGGTAGAACGAAACCCCAAAATGAAGAGCAATTACATTTTGAAAGAAGTGGCCCGATATAAATGTAATTGCAATGGTGTTGTACGCGTCGGCTTTTATATGCATTTAAAATATATGGATTTGTTGTGAATTCCATAATCCATAGCATTCAGTAATCCAACTTAAACAACTCAAAATGCTTAAATAAGCATACAAAGAACTGAAAATTGGTAACAATATGGAACAGCAGACAACCATTTTTTTTCCAATTCCCTATAATTCATAATATTTTGGGGTGCAGGCACTAAAAGAGGAACAATGACAATGCCTAAATTGTTACCAGGATGTGGTAGAAGTTTAACCTTTTCAGCATCACTATTTGTAAACCTTAGTTTGTTTAATTTATTACTCATCCATTTTGACACTCTACCACATCCATTTTCTCAAGAGCATCATGATAGAATATTTACTTACAGCTTGCCTCGCTGTGCGTGGAAACCCATCAAGTATAAATCCTGATTCTCCTTTCGAATCTTCCACTCCAAGCATCTTCGACGATAAATTTATGATTATCTCATCAGACACCAATTTACCCTGGTTCACAATGTCAGCAAGCTGCAAAGGAACTAAAAGACATCAGTTTATTAAAACATACATATAAACATTGCCAAAATGATTAAGGACCAAAAGCAAACAGTGAGTTGTGCACTCTCTCCCAACAAACCCCACCTTCCAACAAATCCATATATTTTGAATATAGTATACTTCAATTTCAATTTCGCATCACTAATCAGTAATATGTTTGCAGGCATTGATGAATTTCAAGCGCATGCAAGTAAATTTATTTGAAATCACAGAAACAAGGTGATCTTCACGATAATATGCTGGTTGTAGAAGAACGGTTTTAGAAGTTCCTAATAATAGTCATGTATATGACTGGATATAAAAGTAAAACTAACTTCTTGCTAATAAAAGGGGACATCTCTGTCTGAATCAAAGAACTTATTAGGTGACCTACCTCCCCATGGCTCATGCCAAAGTGAAAACATGAAAGCTCAGATGATTAGGCCTTAGAAATGTTCATCAAGCAGTTTGCATTCCACGGTACCGGGGGTAAACCCAGAATACTGGATTTATTTCAGGCTTTAATGTACAGTTGGCATGAATACAACTAACATCTCTTGTTGGTAATGGACACATGGTGGTAAAATTTTACACTACAGTAGTATGGTATTAATTAATTGGATATTTAATAGTACAAAATACATTAAGTTAGGGGATCGAGGGTTGATCTAGTCAGGATCCAAAGTTCTAAACACACAAATCCAAAACAAATCCAATCAACTAAAGTCCACAGAATCCAGCATGCGTAATTCCACCAGTATTCAGTAAAAACAACATCACGAAGCCAAATCCCCCAAAATTTACATCACACAAACAATAAACAACAAATAATGCCTTCGGGAATAGCCGTAGCATACCTAACACCAAATTGGACCGCCGACGAAGGAGGGGGGGAAGACATCGGCGATGCGGAGCAGACGGCGGCGAAGGATTTTGAATGAGGAGTGCCCACGAGGGCAGAACTGCAGGGTTTTTTTTAAGGGCTCCGAGCCATCGAATCACAGCCATCGTCGATGGCTGGACATTCTGCGATTGTTCAAATACATTGTTACGGACGAAGCAATTGAAACAGTTTCAATTGCGGGTAGAACTGTTCCAATCGCCATAATCGAATCAGTTTACAGCTGAATCAATTTCAATTGCGGCCCTGCTGAATCAGTGCTCCCATCGAATCAGTTCTAACCGAAGAGTTCTAGCCGCAATTGAAACAGCATACCTGAACTGCTTCAGGCTGAATCGTATAATGTTGTGCAATGACCATGTGCAGAAAATACTATTACCTACCAACACCTTCAGCACAGCCATCGAATCAAGAAAATTGCAAATATTTGAGCAACAAATTAAAAAACCATACTCGTCTTGAGAAGTTGGGCATCTTTAGAATTAAACTTTCTGGGTGTTTTCGATTTTGGCATCTTTGTTTCGACGGGGCTCTGACTACTTTTTCCTTCTACCATTTTCGCCGGTATTCAACAACACCGCTAGGGCAGCGGGCGAGCAATAGGACGGCGGCGGCGGCTGGGCTTCGGTTTGCCCAGGCGCACCTGGAATTGTGGGCGGCGACGCGACGGGAAGGGCAGCGTCGTGGCTAGGGCAATTTGTAAGGCAAAATCTGAAATCGCAAAACGGTAAAGGGCGGGTCGGGTTTCTGGGAACGGTGAACAGTGCGAGGAGGCGGTGGTAGGCGGCGAATTGAATGGGAGTTAGGGAGCGGTGCTAGGGTTTGAAAATTGGGGAGAATTGCCCGCCTGTTGTCTTGTAAGGCGAGAAGACAGAAAGGGATGACGACGAGTGAATTTGATTTTTTGGGAAACCATGCGGAAGTTGGATTTGAAGGGAAGATACGTGGAAGAGCGAGAGAGAACCCAGAATAATATGAACTGACAAATAAGACCTACCAAATAGAGAGATAAGCTACAAGATTAGGCTGACAAAAGGGCAAAATGGGACATTCATGTCGCCATTTACTGTTCCTGGGAACAGTACCACCGCATGGCATATATATATATTAGATATGCATTGTATTGTGATCTTACTAGCTAACAATTCCCAACGGAACTAAGATTATTGTGTATGCAATGATAGGTTTAATATGTATGCCCATGAAAGATTAAGGGAAACAACAAGTGCAAACACTTGTCAAGTGATTAGGTATTTAAGGGTGACTAATCACTTCTCCTATTGCCTATAAATATGCCAATGATTCTATTTGGAATGGAAAATAATAATAATAATAATAATATAAAACAATATCCCTTATGAACAGTAAAATACTCTTATGAACAGTAACCTATTAATTTTCTCTAACAAAAATCCCCTTATGAACAGTAACCTACCTATTTCCTCAACATTCACTTTCTGCACGCAATCCAATACACATATCTAATGATCAATAACTCATCAATAACTCAAAATGTGTACAATAAAAAATTCTAAAATATTGACGAAAAACGAATCTAAGAAGATTCCACTTGACTATGTTTCTTATTTATATAGATGTTGTATAAGCATTAGTCAAAGTTGAATAATAAACAGTAGCAAAAAGTCAATTTCTTTTCACTGTAAAATTGAAGAATTATTAAAAAAAACATAATGCACTTTCAAAATATAGGAGATCCATATTCGAGCGAATTTCACGTTAGATAATTTAATTTCATTAAATATTATAGATAAAGGATACCACCAAATAAAAGATGTAACAAAAAACTTATGATTGATAGTTGAATAATAAACAGTAGAAAAATCAATCCATTTTCACTATAAAAATGAAGGAATTATATATATTTAAAAAAAACCATAATGTACTTTCAAAATATAGGAGAACCATATTCGAGCGAAATTCGCATTAGATAATTTAATTTCATTAATATTATAGATAAAGATTAAAGAATACTATCAAATAAAGGATATAACAAAAATTTTATGAATTGATATATTTATTCTTTAAATATAATTTCAATATTTATTATTATTCTTAACTAATACTCTATTAATTGAAATTATAGTTAAAGAATATTTTGTAAATTATTAATAAGTACGATTGATATTATATTCATTAATGAATAGCAAATATTTGTATTAGATAAATTAACTAAATTAGATAAAATGAAACATAAAAATAAGTTGATGAAACTATAGCCATTTTAATTTGTCAATGGATTCATTTGCAAGAGTATATTTTATGTTTTTCTAATTTAATTTGGAAAAAACTACATCTTTGTGAAGTTTCTAATATCTCAATGCTTTACGGTAAAGCAATATCAATAATTAATTATTGAGTAAAATACGATTTCACGTAATTTATTTGTCAATGTATGACATTAGAGTCGTGAGTAGAAAGGTTTTTATCTTTCTCTTTTTGTTTTTTTATTTTTTTTGTCCTTTCAACTATTGTTTGAAGATACTAAATTGTAGTAATATATAGATATTAATAATGCCATATGTTGGCCGATTTCTATGCAAATGTATAGATGTACTCATGTAATGCTTAAAATAGTTTAAGGGGGTTGGAAAATGTAATTGACATAATAAAATTGAATAATTTTATTTGTTAAATTGAATAATTTTATTCATATTGTCCACTTTATTTTCGTTCAGTTACCCAAAGAGTATGAGCAGCACAAAGAATTTTCAACTTTCAAAGAGACAGTTCATGCACGCATATACCAAAGTCCAAATCATATCATATATATATTCACAAGCCAAAGCTCAAATAATTTACATGGAAGAGAGCATCTACCTCAAGAAGCCAGATGGACTGCAATAGCTACTACTTGCTCAAATAAATTTGAGATGAAAAATATCAATCCGTGCATCATTCCATATCATAATACAGACTGCTTGAAATTATCCTTGAAAGAAGTCATCTATATGATAATTGAATTCACGACTTCAGACTATGTATTAGTATGAAGGATGTCAAAAAAGTTGGTAAAATAATCAAGCTATGTGCTCTACTGCTCTAGGTACGTACACCAGTGAATTGAAAAACACCAAGCTGTTGTAAAATTGCTTAACAATTTCGATTGGGCATAAGGATTATTGCAACATGAAGTCACGAGCCACGGATTGCCTATTTATCACCTGACATTATAATTGTATGGACAAAACATCAGATATTGGAGCCAGGGCCGGTCCTAAAGGGTGGCGAAAAGTGCAATTGCCCAGGACATCGCTTAAAAGGGATATATTATCTTAAGTAAAGAATTAATAATAATTTTTTGTTGTTGTGATATTAATATTTTACTTAATTCTTTATTTTTTCATCTTTTAATAAAGCAAACTAACTACTCCTATTACTTTCTCATTTAGTTTTTTTCTTCAACAAGAAATTACAACGGTTTAATAACATAAGGTAAAATCGTTTATATTGATAAACTTAATTTTATTTTTTAAGAATATTTCAATTATATAATTATATAGATTTAAATGGGATATATTTTCTTAAGCAAAAGGTTTTTGTATATTTAAAATTCTGTTTTAGAAAAGACAACTCTTCAATGCTTATCAGATACTCAAGAGATTAGTCTTGGCTTAGTAATGAGGCTTGAGAATACCCGAGCATTCATTTAAAAAAAAAAAGATAGCTATTTATTTTACCTAGGACGCATAGAAGGTCAGGACCGGCATAATTGGAGCCAGAATAAAGAATAATTTAGTGTCTTCAAAAAGTTGACTAGTAAAATAACACTAAACAAGTTCTTATTTCAGTTTGCAGATTATTAATACACATACAAAAGAAAGTATGGAGTATACATTACATCACTAGAAAGAACTTTCTACTAAAAGAGCAAAACAAATTATTAAAACATAAGATAGCAAATCCAAAAGCTTATTTAAAGAATAAGAATAAAAGAGAGAGAAATTTGACAAAGAGCATCTTTTCGAAATATGTAATTTTATAATTCTTTCTGTGATTACACGCCTGAAGGCCGCCTAATGAAACACCAGGTACCATGTGGAGAAACTTTCTGTAAAAATCTAATTGAAAAAAAAAAAAAAAACCTTGACATTGAAAATCACGATGATGATCGACAAATACAAAATAGAAAGCACATTATAGAAACCTTATTGGAATGCATATTTTCCAAAGCTTATCTCCTTTGGTGAACAACAAAGCTATATATATTGGCAACATTTTGAACTAACAAGGAAAATTTACATAACTTTTGTCAGATTATATTCATAATATAGGACAAGTTTACCCAGACGAATAATTTTAACTCGTTAAAAAATTCACTAGAAATTAAAACTCAAGAGATCTTGTGACTAACTCGATGGAACAAAGTTGTAAGGAGCTTTAGTTTGAACTTTGAATTTTGATTAAAAGTTTACACAGGAATGGAGCAATAACATACTCGTAGCACGCCTACCACATACATTAGTAACTTTTCCAAATTAAAATTGAAGATGGGTTGGTGTTAAAGATTTGTGCGAATATAGCTTTAGCGTTTAGGAATTAGGTCACACCAAAGAATATTCTATTTGATTTTGAAATGAGGGAGACTTTGAGAGAGCAAGGCTCCCTGGAGGAATGTTCACATCACTCAAGATTTAATCTAGCATCCAAGGTGTATTTGACAGTTAGATGATTTTGTGTGAATTAAAAAAAAAAAAAAAAAACAACAACAACAACAACATAAGATTCATGATCTCTAATGTGTGCGCAACAATGCATTATTCCATATTGTTAGGAACCAGTTTTGAGCAAATGTGTTCACAACCGATGTCTGAACTACTTTGTTGGACCAACCTCGTCAACAGCAGACAAACTAAGTAAAGGAAGAAGAGCTGGCGAATATACTCATGAAGATTCTCCAACGGCTAGCTGATCTTCTGCCCGGATCTTGCACACGGAATATGGAAACTACAATATCTTAATTAGGGCAACTCTATCCTAAGGATCCGCGCATTTATGGAAAGGAGATCTTCTACCTTAGAATAGAGACAAGGTGATTCTCTTCAAATAGGGCGGCCAAGGGATGCATCAACACGACGAATGAATTTACTTACTCCCTTAAGCAATAGAAAGCGTGAAGAGAGAATCATATTCCTTCCGTGTTCGTGAGTTATCATTTCGAAGGAAGAAATCCGATCAACACTTCCTTGGGTGGATTGATCGATAGAGTGCTACAATGTGCTTGATTGAAGTAGACGGATTCAATCAAGGCTTTCAAGGAGTCGTCAAACTCAAGAGCTTAACTGAAAAGATCAAGGAGAGTCGTCAACAGGTTTCGACCAAGGGCAAACTTGAAGGAGGAGCCTTCAAGGGATTGAAGCAAGGTCGGGGAGATCTTCACCAAGACAGGGGGAGTGTCTTGGTTTGACAATTCAGTCCGCTTGGTGATTGGAGTTGGGCGAAACAATTCACTATTGTTTAGATCGAGGATCAAACCAAAAACAATTAGTGAATCTCTTGGATTGGTATCCCCCAGGCTTGTGCCGAACTGGGTCAACAAACCTTGAGTTCTTTATTTTTACAGTTTATTTACTTTCCGCTGCTTAATTTCTTAAACTGTTTAACGTGTCCACGAAAGGTGCTTGAACTAGTTTTCAGGACTACTTAATTGGTTATCCACGCAAACGGACCTAACAATTGGTATCAGAGCTACACGCTTTGGAAAGCGAGATCCAGACAAAGAAGCATGGAAAACCAAGGCGGATCTGTAACCAGACCTCCATTGCTCGATGGATCAAACTATGCATACTGGAAAGATCAAATGGAGGCTTTTCTCATTGCTCTGGATGAAGGGGCTTGGGATGCAGTAGAAAACCAATACCATCCTCCAGTAAAAGAAGAAGACGGTGTAAAAACCATCAAACCTAGGAGTGAATGGACTGCTGCCGAGAAGCTTGCCGCTTCAAAGAACTCCAAAGCCCTGAATGCAATTCACAATGCTCTCACAAAGGATCAATACAGACTCATCGTTGGATGTAAGGTCGCATACGATGTCTGGACTACTTTAGCCAATACCTACGAGGGTATGGCTCCGGTAAAGAAATCTAGAATCATTACTCTCGATGCACAATTTCATAAGATCTCTATGGATGATAATGAGTCAGTCGGCAAATATATTGGTCGCATTCGTGATCTAACCAACCAAGCTCTTCAGCTTGGCAAAGTGTATTCTCAACAGGACATTGTAGGAAAAATCATTGGGACGCTTCCGGAAAGGTTCAATGCAAAGGTCGCCGCACTTGAACTATACAAAGACTTTGATAAATTGCAGGTTGATGAACTAATGGGAATCCTACAATCATGGGAAATGGATCACTGTCCCAGGACCAAAAGTAAACCAGTGGCATTCAAATCAGTGACCAAGGATGTGGATGACTCCTCCGTGGAAGATCATGATGACTTTAGTGACGAAGAAGAATTGGCCATGCTGTCCAAAAGACTAAACCAGATCATCAAGAACCGAAGATCTAGGTTCAACTCATCCATGAAAAAGGATGCCGGGACATCAAACTCAAAATCCACTCAGAAAGGTTCGAAGTCATTCGACAAAAATAAACCAAAATCTTCAAAGATTGAAGACGACAAGGAGATCATCTGCTTTGAATGTGGGGGAAGAGGCCATATGAAAAAAGACTGTGCCAATCTTAGACCAAAGGAGTCCAGCAAATCCTATCAAGTAACGTTCAGTGACTCTGAATATGAGAAGGATTCTAATGAACATGGTGTAAACTATGGAGTAGCCTTCATCGGCACATGGGATTCTGATAGTGATGATGAACCCGAGGCAGGTATGGGTACCAACTCAGTCAATATGGTTTCCTCTAACATGGTTCACTCTTTTGCTAGGGATCAAGATGAAAGCATTAGTAAACTTAATGAACTCTATGAAGAAACTTTCGAGAAACTGGAAATATCCATTGCTGAATCAGTAGAATTACATGTTGAGAATGGAAGCCTAAAGAAACAACTCCAGAGTCTCACAAGCAGAAATCAGGAACTTGAAAAGGCGTCCACAGAGCTGTCTGGACTGGTGAACGAACTACGTGAGAAAAATGCTGAGCTTCAGAAAGAGAACAAGGAACTGGAGGTTGAAAAAGTTGACTATAAACTATGGTACTATAGTATGCTTGGAAAGAAAGATGCTCTTCACACAGAACTCACCGAAGTTCAAGACAAACTTGCCAAGGCAGAAAGCACTCTGGCGGCTCTAAACAAAGGAAAAGCCAAGTTAGATGATGTAATTGCTATGGGAAGGCCGAGCAACAACAAACAAGGCTTGGGATATCAAGCCTCAACTTCACGAGGAGAAAAGAAAAGCAAGTTTGTGTCCGGGGGAATGCTAAGTGAACCCCGAACTATCAAGAAATCATTCCATCCTGAAGGAAGAAACAAATGGACAAGAAGACCACCACCTCCAATCCCACTCAGATGCGATTATTGCAAGCTTGAAGGCCACAAAACCAAGAACTGTGGGATCTTGGTAAGAGATCTACAAACAGGAAAACCTATCACCTGGCCAAATGACAAAATCAAGATGAAGCTGATCTCCATCAAGTGCGAATGGGTTCCTAAAATTCAGAACAAATGTCAAGTTGCCTTTCTTTCACAAAAGAAGAATGTTGCGGACAAAGTATGGTACTTCGACAGTGGATGTTCCAAACACATGACTGGTGAAAGGAGTCTGCTCAAACACTACAAAGAGATTGATGGAGGATTCGTTGTATTTGGAGATGGAAAAAGGGGTGCCCTAGTTGGACAAGGAACCATTGAGAACAATGGCTCGAAGGATCTGTCTCCTGTTTTCCTTGTCGATGGGCTCCAAGCTAATTTGATAAGCATCAGTCGGTTGTGTGATGAGGACCTTGTGGTGCAGTTTACCAAGAAAGATTGTCAAGTGCTCAATCAAGATCAAGAATGCATTATGAGAGGTTTGCGCTCTAAAAATAATTGCTATCATCTTGTTCAAACTTGCAATTTTGGTGCAGCTGCAGGAAAAGATCACATCACACTGTGGCATGAAAAACTTGGACATCTCAACTTCAAAGATCTTATCAAACTTAGCAGAACCGGGGCAGTCAAAGGTCTTCCTCAATTCAAAAAATCAAATGCAGTTCTCTGCAACGAATGTGCCAAGAATAAACAGCACAGGAGTTCACACAAATTGTCTGAACACCCTGGATCAACCAAGTGTCTTGACCTACTGCACATGGATCTTATTGGTCCAATGGAAGTTGAAAGATTGGGAGGTAAAAAATATATTTTTGTATGTATTGATGATTACTCCAGGTACACTTGGATAGATTTTCTCAGGGAAAAAGGCGACACATTCAAAGCTTTCGAGAAGCTGTGCAATCGACTCATGACCGAAAAGGACACCAAGGTGAAACGAATTCGAAGTGATCATGGACGAGAGTTCGAAAATCAATTCTTTGAGGAATACTGTACAACACATGGAATCAAGCATGAATATTCGGCACCAAAAACACCTCAACAAAACGGAGTAGTCGAAAGAAGAAATCGAACTCTGCAAGAAATGTCTAGGATGATGCTCAATTCAAAGAAAGTGGCTGAATTCCTTTGGGCCGAAGCCGTTAACACAGCATGCTACACCATAAACCGAGTCTACTTAAGGCCAAACTCTCTTATGACTCCATATGAGATTTGGAATGGTAAAAAGACCTCAATTACTTATTTCCATATTTTTGGTAGCAAGTGTTTTGTTCTAAATGACAGGAAACATGTTGGGAAGTTTCAAGAAAAAAGTAATGAAGGAATATTTGTTGGATACTCTACCACAAGTCGTGCATACAGAGTATATCTTCCTAAAACAAGGAAAGTACTGGAGTCCACAAATGTGACCATAGAAGATGTGACCAGCAAAGAGGATGTTCCACCTCATGATGATGAAACTCCCAGTGGTCAGGATGATCAAAATAGTGCAGCTCCACCCACGTCTGATGACCAGTCCACCAAAAGAGTCCAAACGCCAACCATGGACACCTTGTCACGAGAAGCAGAACCTCAAAAGGACCTAAATGGATGCATTCACAAGCATCATGACCCTGAAGACATTATTGGTGATGTAAATGAAAGGAGAAAGACTCGAGGGAAAAAGATCGACTTTAAAGAGCTAGCTGGCTTGCACTGCTATACTTCAAAGATCGAACCCTCCAGAGTTGAAGAAGCTCTTCAAGATGAACACTGGATAAATGCCATGCAGGATGAACTCATCCAGTTTGAAAGAAATGAAGTCTGGACCCTGGTTGAAAGACCTCGAGACAAGAACATAATCGGAACCAAGTGGATCTTTCGCAACAAAAGTGATGAAAAAGGGAATATTACAAGGAACAAAGCTCGGTTAGTTGCTCAGGGTTACACCCAGGTCGAAGGTGTCGACTTCAGTGAAACATTTGCGCCTGTAGCAAGACTTGAAGCAGTCCGACTCCTACTGTCGATCGCATGCTCGCTAGGATTCAAGCTTTATCAAATGGATGTCAAAAGTGCCTTCCTAAATGGTTGGCTGAATGAGGAAGTGTACGTAGAACAGCCTAAAGGGTTTGAAGACCCCCATCATCCTCAACATGTCTACAAGCTCAACAAGGCACTCTATGGATTGAAACAAGCTCCTAGGGCTTGGTACGAAAGGCTTTCCAAGTACCTGCTTGAACATGGATTCGAAAGAGGAAGCTTGGACAAGACTCTCTTTATCAAAAGAGAAAACAAAGGAATCCTCATTGCTCAAGTCTACGTCGATGACATTGTTTTTGGATCAACTCACCATGTGCTCAAAGACCAATTCATCGAAATAATGAGTAAGGAGTTCGAAATGAGCATGGTAGGAGAACTAACTTATTTCCTTGGCTTGCAGGTTGCTCAGAAGAAAGATGGAATATTTCTAAGCCAAACAAAATATGCCCGAAACATTGTTAAGAAGTTTGGCATGGAGTCCAGCAAACCTGTTCGAACGCCTATAGGGACGAATGATAAAATGAGCAAAGATCCCAGGGGTCAAAGTGTTGATCAGAAACTCTATCGAAGCATCATTGGAAGTCTTCTATACCTAGCTGCAAGTCGACCTGACATAAGCTATGCAGTAGGAGTTTGTGCTCGTTATCAAGCCGATCCCAAGGAGTCACACCTAAAAGCCGCCAAACGAGTGATCAAATATGTTTCAGGGACGAGTGATCTTGGTATATGGTATTCTAAAGAATCTAATCTTTCACTACTTGGCTATAGTGATGCAGATTGGGCAGGTGATGCGGATGATCGAAAAAGCACAACCGGAGGATGCTTTTACATTGGAACCAACCTAGTTAGTTGGTATAACAAGAAACAAAGTTCCATCTCCCTATCAACTGCCGAAGCTGAATACATTGCAGCTGGAAGTTGCTGTGCACAATTGCTATGGATGAAGCAAATGATGCTCGACTATGGAATTGATCAAGAAGTCCTCACTATACTATGTGACAACATGAGCGCGATCAACATCTCAAAGAATCCAGTTCAACATGGGAGAACTAAGCACATTGACCTTAGACACCACTTCATAAGGGATCTTGTTGAAGAAGGAATAGTGTCCATACACCATGTCGGAACTATTGAGCAACATGCGGATATTTTCACTAAGGCTCTTGATCGCGAGAGATTTGAAAAATTGAGAAGAGATCTTGGCCTATGCACAATCACATAAAAATCCCGAAAATTGTGGAATAAGTTTTTATTTTTGCAATTTCCATATTTTGTGTAATTTTATATTTTATTACCTTAATTATGTTATTCTGACTATCTTGTTAAGTATAATTCGCAGGATCTCTTTACTAAGGAAGTTATTCTTCAAAATTTCAAAATTCAAAATTGATGTGACAGCCCAAACTGTCAAGAGCTGAGGCGGGAACGGTTATTACATATCCCCATTCAAAAACGTGATGATTGCGGTTATGGGAAGTTGTGATCTTCTTAACATATTTTAAATTAAGGGAAGTTGTTTACTACCTCCATAAGATTTGATAGTGATCAGATTTCCTTTTGCATTCACCCTCTCTCGACCTCAAATACTCTCTAGTTTTCTCTCTAAAACACACATTCCTCTTCACTTGTTCTTGCCAAAAGCCTTTCTTTTTCAGAAACCATGGTGAAGACAAGAGGAAGCCAAGGCTCCAAATCACAAGACCCGACTCCTGCCTCAACTGCTGGAAGCAAAAAGGCGATCTCCCCTGAGGAATCCAGCGCCAAGGGGCGAGCCAAGGCTGTCCAGAAGGCGATCATGGAGCAAACTATCTTGGAAACTCCATCTTTGGTTGCTGTTCCATTCCCTTCTTCTTCTCCATCCACTGCCGGAGAAAAGGGAGCCACTGGTGTTGTTCAAGACCCGCTCGACATTCGATCAGAAGTAGCCGGAGCCAAAGCGTTGAAACAAAAAGAAGCAGAGGTACAGAAAGCAAAAGGAAAAGCGGTTTCCACTTCAAAGACCCGTGAGAAGGCAGTTGCAAGGAAGAACGCCTCGATCAGTGAACGAGTTGAAGCTGACCTAGCCATGGCACTTGGACCCATTGATGCAATCTTAGCTGACCTTCCCAACTTGGGCGCTGACAATGCGACAGAGATAGGAGTGTCCATCAAATCCGCTGAACCTGCACCAGAAGTTGCACCAAAGGTGTCCACTGAAAAGCCAAAGAAGAAAACTCCTGCAAAGAAGGTAGTAACAGTGCCAACTGTTCCGACCAACCCAGCACCAGTCACCACCGTTGAAGCAACCCCAGAAGAACCCCTGCAGATCACTACCACAGTGACCCAAGCTGGTTCACTGAAGGCGTCCAAACCTGTCACAGAACCTCTTGATGAGGAAGAACTCGACTCAGACTATGTTGAAGAGGCTAATGATGAAAGCTCAGAAGACGAATCCATGAGCGAAATCAGCGATGATGAAAGAAACATCACTGTCAACGCGATCACTGAAGAGATTGCTCGAACTACCAGTCAGAAAAGGAAGCATGTTCTGAGAAAAGAACCAGAGCCCGTTGTTCCTGCCCAAGTTACTGTCCACACCGAGCAGGAAGTAGAAGACGAAGAAGATGAGAGCTCATCAGACTCTGAAGACGACCAGAATAATGAGTCCGGAGGAGACTCTGAGCACCCTTAAATCGATGCCCAGGAACCACTTGAGGGGGAGAATCCCACTGACAACCAGTCCGAGGAATTGGGATCTCAAGACACTCAAAGCGAGGAGGAAGAATCCGATGAAGAAAGCTCCGAAGAGGAAGAATCTGAAGAAAGAGTCGAAGTCAATACTGAACCAGTCACTGTGCAGGAAACGGTGACCCAGCCAGAAACCCGAGAGCCTACTCCACAAAGGCGTTCACCCCAGGAGTCTGAACCCAAAAAGCGGACTCGGTCTGAACTTGAAGAGTCTTCCAAGGCCACTGGATCCAAGAAGAGAAAAATTGTCTTGTCCTCGTCTGAAGAACATGAGCCTGAGATCATTGATGCTGGAAACGCCATATCCACGGCCTTCTACTATGTAGTGTCCGAGCAATACTTCTCAACTGTTCTGGAAAGGATGAAGGTGCACCCTGAGATCAGATTTGCAGCTGTGCGGTATGAGGAAATGGGATGGCACAAATACCTGGAGGACAGATCTCTTCTGTTCTGGGGAACGGAGATCAAGCAATATAAGGGACAGCTAGTTAGGTATTTTTATGCAAACCTGAGCTCTGAAGTCCTGAACTCCAAAAGCCCCTGGTTTGAACTCAGTTATGCACATGGCCAACTGTTTGAACTCAAAGCTAGAGCACTGAACCGTTTTCTCCAGGTACCCCGAACTCATCTGAAATCTGTTTATTCTCGAAGTGCCAAGTTCCCTATGAATACTATTGCTGAAACTCTCACTGGAGTTGAAGGGAAAAAGTTTCAAGGAAAGGGGTTAAGTGCTGGTGTCCTAACCCAAAAGTTTTCACTGCTTTACAAATTATGTGCACACAACATCATGCCCACTGCTAACCACTCTGTTGTGTCAAAAAGCATGTGTAAATTATTTTTTGCCATAGACCAGAAGTACGAGATCAACTATGGAGCCCTCGTGCTCGAACAAATGCTGGCGTTCGCGGGCACAATCAAAAGGAAGTACAACACCACTCTTCCCTTCCCTGGCCTCATATCTGAGTACCTGAAGCATCTCCACATTCTTGGGAGCAAGCATGATCGCCCTGAGGACATTGCCGACTTCAAACTTTCCTCAAATCTTGCAAAGAAGAAGCCAGACTTGGCTGGACCAGGAGGGAGGATCCCTGCAAAAGATGCCTTCTCCATGCTCCGAGATGAACTCACAGATCACATCAACCACCTCAAAGTGCTGGAAGCTCAAGTGCACAGTCGTGTCCAAGCTGCTGAAAATGTGTTCAGACAGCTTCCTGATGTTTGGTCTGATGATGAACAGGATTTGGATACCAATCCAGCAGAGGAGTCCAGTGACTCGACTGAGGATTCCTCTGAGGAATCTGAGTGACATGCCCTTTTTGGGCAAAATGTGCACCAGAGGGGGAGTTAAGTTGATGTAGCCGTTGATCGGTTCCTCTGGTATGCACTACAATCGACATGGGGCAGCCTGGTGGAAGAAAGTCTCTGCTGAAGAAGGGTAAATTTTTTTTGTTTGAACTATTTTTGTGAACTACTGTTTTTGCTGGACAACTGCACAATGGCCTGTAATAATTAAATTGTGATCTTACATGCTTTATTTTATGATTATTGCCATGTGCTTACTTTTGATGTAAATGCTCCTAGAATATTTGATAGACAATCTTGTACGGAGCATTAGTATAGTTTGTCTTGTGTTTGGGAATCATTGTAATTGGTGGTTGGGTCTCAATGGGAAGTATTTCTACATCATTGTTCTTGTGTCAATTCGGTTGAATCAACTCTTATACTGGCCCACATTCTGCCAAAAAGGGGGAGATTGTTGGGAACCAGTTTTGAGCAAATGTGTTCACAACCGATGTCTGAACTACTTTGTTGGACCAACCTCGTCAACAGCAGACAAACTAAGTAAAGGAAGAAGAGCTGGCGAATATACTCATGAAGATTCTCCAACGGCTAGCTGATCTTCTGCCCGGATCTTGCACACGGAATATGGAAACTACAATCTCTTAATTAGGGCAACTCTATCCTAAGGATCCGCGCATTTATGGAAAGGAGATCTTCTACCTTAGAATAGAGACAAGGTGATTCTCTTCAAATAGGGCGGCCAAGGGATGCATCAACACGACGAATGAATTTACTTACTCCCTTGAGCAATCGAAAGCAAGTGTGAAGAGAGAATCATATTCCTTCCGTGTTCGTGAGTTATCATTTCGAAGGAAGAAATCCGATCAACACTTCCTTGGGTAGATTGATCGATAGAGTGCTACAGTGTGCTTGATTGAAGTAGACGGATTCAATCAAGGCTTTCAAGGAGTCGTCAAACTCAAGAGCTTAACTGAAAAGATCAAGGAGAGTCGCCAACAGGTTTCGACCAAGGGCAAACTTGAAGGAGGAGCCTTCAAGGGATTGAAGCAAGGTTGGGGAGATCTTCACCAAGACAGGGGGAGTGTCTTGGTTTGACAATTCAGTCCGCTTGGTGATTGAAGTTGGGCGAAACAATTCACTATTGTTTAGATCGAGGATCAAACCAAAAACAATTAGTGAATCTCCTGGATTGGTATCCCCCAGATGTAGGCTTGTGCCGAACTGGGTCAACAAACCTTGAGTTCTTTATTTTTACAGTTTATTTACTTTCCGCTGCTTAATTTCTTAAACTGTTTAACATGTCCACAAAAGGTGCTTGAACTAGTTTTCAGGACTACTTAATTGGTTATCCACGCAAACCGACCTAACACATATCATAACAAAAATCTCTTTAGCATATCACGAGAACTAAGTTGATGGCTTGAGTTGAAGAATAAAATTAATGTTATTATACTGCAAGTTATTAATTAGGTTGCAGTTGGCACGTACAAATGCAGAACAAAGAAAACACCGAGTTAAATATAATGAAATATGCCTAGAAAGGACTTCCGATAGACATGTAATACCACATACCAATAGCAGTAAAAGTCTCCATGGAGTGTGAGCCAGTGCAGAGTGCCACCATTTGACTCAATGTATGATCATTTTAAGGAGTATTTCCATATAGTAGCATGCAACGATCAAGAAAATAAATTTGCTAGCATAGAAAAACTAAACTTTGACGAAAACAAAATGCTTAATAGTTCAACTAACGGTTGAAAGAAACAAACTACTAGTGGACCAAATTAAGGAAACCATATCCCAAACATCTAAAAACATGAAAACAACTAATCTTTCGGTATCAGAATTTATTAGTCAATTTTCTTTCCCATTGTTATACAAAACCCCACTTTTAGAAATCTAATTGTTATAACAAGGGAGAAAATTTTGGTAGGAATCCAAGTGTGATGACCGGTTTGTGTCTTAATGAAATCTATTTCTCTTTAAAACAAGTACTCCATCCCAAAGTAGGAGCATCACATAGCTTCAAGTCAGTTATATGGCAAAATGCCATATATGCTCCAAATTGGAAGGCAATAGTTATGCATTATTGCAATACGTTTAAAAATTACATAAAACATTAAAATTCCACAATCAATTAGAACGATGGATGCCCATAACCATATACAATCAATTCCCAATGGCAAATTAAAAAATTAGACATAAACACCGAGCGCCGAGCGCAGAGCGCATATCCACACTCAGGGACAAGAGCATATCACTTCGTGGGCTCGTTGAGAATGTCGACATCATGCTCGAAAACCTAAACCCTAAACCCGTCTAACCCTAAACCCACTACCATTCCATCCTCTCTTTACATTTTGAGTATCATGTTGATGCCGTACAAAGCTCATTGATTTTGTCCACACGGCCTATCAAATGGTCGAGTGCGCATCCTTTAGCCAAAAATAGAATGAGTTGTTTACTTAAAAAATTACATATGTTGATAAGTTCAATAAAATTCTGATTGATAAATTTTCAGGCAAAAAAGGGTTAATACTTCGGTCAATATGAAACCATCAATAATCCTGATGACCAAGTTATGTATCATGAAACCGACTTGCTTACGAATTTAAATCAAACTTATAAGTGTAACACTGGTGTTCTGGTGTGCAGCCGGAAAAATGGACAAATAGGTCCATTTTCTTTTCAAAAAATTCAAATCAGTCTTTTTTCTATTTTATTACCAAAACAGATGTCCAAATCAGTCCCTTGTTCACTAATTATACTCTAATTGCTGACGTGTCAAGAGTTTTAATTTAAACCTGACACGTGTGCATAATATTAGTCCTTTTTCTTTTATCTTTTGCCAATTCAGTTCTAAACTTTTGTTTTGTTCTATTTACTCTTCTACCGCAATCACTCATTTTTATATTAATTGGCCTCCAACTTTTCAAATTATTTCATTTTAGTCCCAAAACCTTAAATTTTTTATTATTACTAATCCATTTATCAAATAAATGCCCAACATACTTCCGTAAATAAAATTAAATACCAAACCTCATACATTGGGTTTGACCGCCTTGTTACCGAGTCTTCAAAGTTCCGGATTTTACGGACTCTCTCTAACACCCGACCGTAACCGACGGTTCATTGGTTCTGGTTTCCTTTAGTAACAATCGGCACAATCATACTTTGTGGACAATAAAATTCAGGATATTTTTTTAATATTTTTAATAATATTTTTTAATAATTTTTTCAATAAAACCAAGGCTTCCTGTATCCATAACCTTCCAAAAATTCAAGTTAAATAATTTACTCAAACATTGCTACATCTTAAGGTAGGACGTAAGTAAGATTGTGTTGATTGTTGCTGAAGGAAACCAAAACCAATGAACCATCGGTTGCGGTCGGGTGGTTAGAGAGAGTCCGTAAAATTCTGGTACTTGGAAGACCCGATAACAAAGCAGTCAAACCCAATGTATGTGGTTTGGTGTTTAATATTATTTATGGAAGTATATTGGACATTTATTTGATAAACGAATTAGTAATAATAAAAAATTAAGGTTCTTGGCCTAAAATGAAATAATTTGAAAGGTTTGAGGCCAATTAATATAAAAACGACCGATTTGGGTAAATGACTAAATAGAACAAAACAAAAGTTTATGACTGAATTGGCAAAAGATAAAAGAAAAAGAACTAATATTATGCCCACGTGTCAAGTTTAAATTAAAACTATTGCCACATCAGCAATTAGAGTATAATTAGTGAATAAGGGACTGATTTGGACAGAATTAGCATTTGTAGAGGACTGTTTTGGTAATAAAATAGAAAAATGACTGATTTGGATTTTTGGAAAAGAAAATGGACCTATTTGACATTTTTTCCGTGTGCAGCCTCAAAGGTAAAGGCTGACCCACAGACAAAGTGCAAATTGACATCACTCACACATAGGAGGTTATCCATCCTGAAATTATTATACACCTAGCACGCTTAATTAACCATGGAGTTCTTACACAATAACTACCAAGAAAGAAAGATACTTCTTGGTATGAACAATTTATTTAACTCCTTTTAACACATACTGTAATACCCGAGATTTTTATTGGCGTCCAAAGGAGTAATATTAGTTTCTTAATCTGATCAAGGTCGAAATATCTCCGAGAAGAAGAAAATAATTTATCACAATAAATTATTGCTCGGAAATGAAACGCCGATAGATCCAAAAAATTCAAAATGGAATAAAAGAGGGAAAGGAAGTCCAAAGACATTCCATGAATCGAGTCAAAAGAATTGGAATTAAATTCAAGAAAGAAAAGAATTTTAATTCCAAGAACCGTGAAGTCGAAAATGATTTAAAGAAATAAATCATTGCACGGGAATCGAATGGCGACGAATTCAACGCCGACGAACTCAAACTCGACGGATTCAAGATTTCAAATACGAAATCAATTTAAGTCGAAATAAATTTAGGACAGAAATCGTAATCCGAGAATGACCGGAAAATTCGAGCCCGAAAACGTAGGAGGATAGAAACCCGAAAGAGAGGAGAAAAGGCCCGGCGGATCGCACGGCCCGGCCCGGCCCGGACCGCAGCCCAGCCCGGGCCGCGTGGTGGCCGCACGGTATTGGTCAAAACCGCGCCAAGACTGCGCCACTCAACAGGCTGCGATCATGTTTCGATTTTCGATGATTTCTTGCCTTATTTTCGACCCCCGACTTTGGTAACTCAATCCCGGTCGAAGGGAAGGATATAGAGACGGGTTTTGGAGTCTTGGGACTCATAATTTTGTCCATCTCAAACCCTAGCAGCCTCCATTCTCTCCACTCTCTCCAAACCTCTTCCAAAACCCGAAATCACCAAGTTCTTGCTTTCCAATCACTTTCCGGCAACGAAATCCGACCAAGGAGGCGTGGAGAACAAGGATTTGAGGTTTCCAGATTGTTAGTAAGTATTTGTTAAGGTTTCTTCCATCTTTTCAAGTCCGAAAATCCGATCTAACCCTAAATTTTTACTTTCGATTGTTTCGGGGCCAACGGAAAGGAGACGGAGTAATTTGGACGTGTTCGTAGCAAGCGTGGGCGCCCCGATCGATCCAGAGACGTCCTAGACATTACCCACTGTAAGATAATACCTTACATATCAATATTGGTGGCTTTGAACCGTTAGAAACATTAGTTTTAATCCAAACACTAAAATCGGACATAAAAGATTCAATCTTTATGCATTTTCTGAGATTGGCCGAAAACCCCTATTTCGAGAATCCTAAACGAAAAACTCCGAACTAGAGATTTGTTCATAACATCTTTATCTAGCTTTTGTTAAAATTTCATGCATTTTCATTAAGATTTGATATCCCAAATAGCATCGAACATATTCTCTTGTGCATGAACATTTCAAAAACTGAGACAGATTATGCGGTCGAACTTTATGTGCATTTTTCTAACACTTGTGGTCAAAACTAATCTTCGGTGAAAACATAAAAGTTGTAGATAAATGTCTTGAGAATATGCCTGTACAAGTTCGAGCATTTTCATCAAAAAATCCCGTTTTGAATACACTGTGTCCGAGAAGAAAAAGTCGACAGATTTTAAATCCGAACTTATTGAATTATTCTTACTTGATCCTTAATGAATTAGCATAATTTGCCTCTAATAAAACTTGTTATTTTGGTGTCTTTTAAGTGCCAGTAAAGTTTCATAAAATTTGGAGGTCATTTCCTATGTCAAAAACTCTTTTGAAAATCAGTGCGCTGTGTAGACAAAGTTGACAGATTTTGTGCTTTACAAAGATTATAAAATTTCACTCGTTTCCTCACATAATTTCGAAAAACTTAAAAACGAAAGTTGTTCGTTAGCGTGTTTTTGAGCAACGGTAGAAGTTTCAAGTCGATTGCCTTTGAGATGAATTTTTAAACTGAGATGGCGTAAACTGTGGCAATGGCTTAGTCGAACTGTTGAAAAACTCGACTTTTGAGAAACACATGATTTGTGAGATATGTCTAAACAATAAAAATATATATATTTTTTTAAAAATCCTTTGAAAATATTGTGGTTTATGACTAAGCTGGATGCTATCAATATTGACCACGAGGCTTGTGGACATAAGCGCCCAAGCGTATGCCTAGTGGACGTAAGAGTGCTAGCGGAAAATATTGATTTTATGCCTAGCGGACGTAATAACCCTGTTAAAATATGTTTTCCTGCGGGTTCGATTCCCCAAGATGCGTGTTGATTCCTATGGGTTCAATTCTCTAGGATGTATTTGAGTTCTTGCGGGTTCGATTCTCCACGGGCGATTGTATGTTTTCCTGCGGGTTCGATTCCCCATGATGTGTGTTGATTCCTATGGGTTCAATTCCCTATGATGTATTTGAGTTCTTGCGGGTTCGATTCCCCAATGGCGATTGTATGTTTTCCCGCGGGTTCGATTCCCCAGGATGTGTGTTGATTCCTATGGGTTCAATTCTCTATGATGTATTTGAGTTCTTGCGGGTTCGATTCCCCAAGGACGGTTGTCTTCGATCATATTGAAACTATAGTAAAAGGAATGAAACGAGAAGATATAAAGGATTTAAATTTTTACTTGTTTATTATGTATTTTTAATTATGTCTTTAAATTTATGCCTATGCCTTAAATAATTACTTTTAAATTGAATCGGTTATGAGGAATTGTGGACTTTATTATTGTCTAACATGCACGCTTAAAATAAGTTTTTAAAAATTTAATAATTAAAAACCTCTTTATTGCCATGCTAGGAATTATCTTACTCAGTATTTTATATACTGATAAAATCCGTTGTTTATTTTTCTTGTATAGAGTATGGAGAAATGGCATGAGTATGCACGCATATTGGGGCTCGGGAATTAAATTAGTATATATGAACGTTGCATTTCATTAGACTTAAATTACTTACTGCATTTTGGCCATGTTGGCCCTATTTATATTTCCATTCCGCTGCAACTTAGTTAATACTATGTAATGATTTTTGCTACATATTTATAAATGGGCTGTTTGAGATGTTTTAAATTCTGAAAAATCATAGCCTTGCACCTCTCTAGCAAGCTCGAAGAAGTCGTGTCTTGCTAGGGAGGTGTGGCGGTAACATCCCGGCATGGGTGATCAAATCCGGGTGTTACAGAGTGGTATCAAAGCCCGAAATATTTTAAAACTATTGTTATTATTTTTAAACTATTATTTAAAAACTAGTATTATTTTTAAAACCCTTATTTTTAACTATCATTATTATTTTGAGCCCAAGTTTTTGGCCCAATCATTTTACTTATTATTAAAATCCTAAATTTTTGAGCCCAAAAATTTTTAGCCCAAAATTTTTACTTAGTCCAATATTTTTCTTTAGCCCAAAGATTTATTATTGGCCCAATATAGTGCTTCAAATATTTTATCATTGTCTTTAAATTATCCATGGCATAATTTTTTTTTAAAACCCATGGATAAATAAATGTATGCATAAATTAAATTTTATTGGGGGTTTGCATATGCATATGCATACATAAATATTTATACTAACCTTTTTGTGTGAATCGTTTGTGTTACATAACAATCTCACTCTAGTGTTCGACATGACCTTGAGTATTGACTTATAAGCGTTAGCTTGAGACTAATTGTGCCTTAGTTTTAGATCTTGATCGTCTATTGTTAGCATGCGCATAACTACTCTCTAACTTTTTCCATAGATCTTCACCTAGATGATATATTATGACTTGTCGAGAACCCTAATGATGAAAACGATGAATGCGTACATTGACTCCCAATAGGATATATGATACTTTAAAAACCGCATGGCTCAGCTTGAAGCTGACCTATAACATGTCTAGAATTTAAGAGCGGCCGATTGTGAACGCATAAATAACCTATAGACCCAAGTTCAAAAACTTACCAAACGAAATGAAGAAATGATAGATAGGATCGAAGCCCAACGGAGGAAGACCCTACCAACGAGGCTTAGGGAGATTGAAGATTTTTAAACGCTATCTATCTACCTTTGTCTAGTTATTCCTTTCCGAGAAATAGAAGCACTATGTCACCTCCAATCCGTGTACGAAAATTCCTTAAAAAAAAAAACTCGGTGTAAACCTACGCCAAGGGGATTGATTTACAAAATTCCAACAAGTGAACATTATCAACTCCAAAACAACTCCTACCTACACCATTTGATTCAGTAAATTATTATTCTTCCAACACTCTATTAAATCCTTAGAATCAAATCCTTGTACGTTGTGACAGAATGGCACCAAGAGGAAGACCTAGCAATCCACCCATCCCACCCCACACCAACGAAGAGCCACGACAACCCAACGTACCAGTACAAAATGTTGGTGCACCCAATCAAGGAGGGCAAGCAGCCCTTATGCCTAGTAACGTAGACGGACGCCTAAGGACCATAGGGGAAGCTCTGGTCGTGTTAGGGAACGCACTAGTCAACCAGGGGTAAGACAAGATTAACAGAAACCGCAGAGATGATAATAAGTCGGGTAGAAACCATCTTCGTAAAGGCCCGAATAGACCGCCTCATGGAAGCAAAGGGAGAAACAAGGGGATAGTCTTCAACCATGGTGATTATGCACACCATGTTCAAAGTGTGGTAAGCCATATTATGCGAGAGGGTGCCCTCAGCCCGGAGCGTGCTTTCGATATGGTCGATTTGGTCATCGGCTGCGTGACTGCCGGACGCGGATAGAGAACATTAACAAGAGAGAGGACGTGACCATTAAACCTGACCTGACCAGCCACAGAACCCGGACAGTCGAGATGACAATCGTGGTGCGTTGATACCATGCTGCCCACGATGCAACCATGCACATTTGGTGCGCCAATGCCCAAAGCCTGGAGCCTGCTATAAGTGCGGCAAGTTTGGTCACAAGACTAGGGGATGTCGAACGCCAGAGGAGGCAATCGAAAGGAGAATAGATATGGTGAACCTTCAGCAAGGAGAGGCTGACAGGGAACAAGGTCAAAACCCGAGCCTTCTTGAGAATAATGCGTAGGCAGTTATAGGGACATAACTGTAATCTTAAGTGGGGGAGGATGTAACAACCTGAATATTATATATCCCAAATCAATAAATAAACAAATTCAAATTGTTTTGAACTACGTAATGACTTGATCCCTTCACAGGGTACGTAGGCAACCTGGAAATTTCAATACTGGGTTCAGTCAAACGATATAATAAAATAATACAAACAATATCGTACAATAACATATGATAACACAATAATACAATAACGCAATACAGAAATGAACGAAACGAACGGTAGAACCTTAGTTCTAAGCTCGCGAAAAGCTAACACGCAACTCCGGGGACGAAGTTGATTCTTAAGGGGGGTAGACTGTAATACCCAAGATTTCTATCGGCGTCCAAAGGAGTAAAATTAGTTTCTTAATCCGATCAAGGTCGAAATATCTCCGAGAAGAAGAAAATAATTTATAACAATAAATTATTGCTCGGAAATGAAACGCCGATAGAACCAAAAAATTCAAAATGGAATAAAAGAGGGAAAGGAAGCCCGAAGACATTCCATGAATCGAGTAAAAGAATTGGAATTAAATTCAAGAAAGAAAAGAATTTTAATTCCAAGAACCGTGAAGTCGAAAATGATTTAAAGAAATAAATCATTGCACGGGAATCGAATGGCGACGAATTCAACGCCGACGAACTCAAACTCGACGGATTCAAGATTTCAAATACGAAATCAATTTAAGTTGAAATAAATTTAGGACAGAAATCGTAATCCGAGAATGACCGGAAAATTCGAGCCCGAAAACGTAGGAGGATAGAAACCCGAAAGAGAGGAGAAAAGGCCCGACGGATCGCACAGCCTGGCCCGGACCACAGCCCAGCCGGGGGCCGCGTGGTATTGGTCAAAACCGCGCCAAGACCGCGCCATTCAACAGGCTGCGATCATGTTTCGATTTTCGAGGATTTCTTGCCTTATTTTCGACCCCCGACTTTGGTAACTCAATTCTGGTCGAAGGGAAGGATATAGGGACGGTTTTGAAGTCTTGGGACTCATAATTTTGTCCATCTCGAACCCTAACAGCCTTCATTCTCTCCATTCTCTCCAAACCTTTTCCAAAACCTGAAATCACTAAGTTCTTGCTTTCCGATCACTTTCCGGCAGCGAAATCCGACTAAGGAGGCATGGAGAACAAGGACTTGAGGTTTCCAGATTGTTAGTAAGTATTTGTTAAGATTTCATACATCTTTTCAAGACCAAAAATCCGATCTAACCCTAGATTTTTACTTTCGATTTCATTTTGGGGCCAACAGAAAGGAGACAGAGTAATTTGGACGTGTTCGTAGCAAGCGTGGGCGCCCCGATCGATCCAGAGACGTCCTAGACATCACCCACTGTAAGATAATGCCTTACATATCAATATTGGTGGCTCTGAACCGTTAGAAACATTAGTTTTAATCCAAACACTAAAATCGGACATAAATGATTCAATCTTTACGCATTTTTTGAGATTGGCTGAAAACCCCTATTTCGAGAATCCGAAACGAAAAACTCCGAACTAGAGATTTGTTTCTAACATCTTAATCTAGCTTGTGTTAAAATTTTATGAATTTTCATTAAGATTTTGGTATCCCAAATCGCGTCGAACATATTCTATTGTGCATGAACCTTTCGAAAATTGAGACAGATTATGTGGTCGAATTTTATGTGCATTTTTCTAACACTTGTTGTCAAAACTAATCTTTGGTGAAAACATAAAAGTTGTAGATAAATGTCTTGAGAATATTTCTGTAAAATTTCGTGCATTTTCATCAATATTTGTATAGTCAAATCCCGTTTTGAATACACTGTGTCCGAGAAGAAAAAGTCGACAGATTTTAAATCCAAACTTAGTGAATTATTCTGACTTGATCCGTAATTAATTAGCATAATTTGCCTCTAAAATTGTTTATTTTGGTGTTTTTTAAGTGCCTGTAAAGTTTCATAAATTTTGGAGGTCGTTTGCTATGTCAAAAACTCTTTTGAAAATCAGTGCGCTGTGTAGACAAAGTTGACAGATTTTGTGCTTTTCAAAGATTATAAAATTTCACTCGTTTCCTCACATAATTTAGAAAAACTTAAAACATGAAAGTTGTTCGTTAGCGTGTTTTTGAGCTACGGTAGAAATTTCAAGTCGATTTCCTTTGAGATGAATTTTTAAACTGAGATGGCGTAAACTGTGGCAATGGCTTGGTCGAACTGTTAAAAAACTCGACTTTTGAGAAACACATGATTTGTGAGATATGTCTAAACAATAAAAATATTTTTTTTAAATTCTTTGAAAACATTGTAGTTCATGACTAAGCTGGATACTATCAATATTGACCACGAGGCTTGTGGACATAAGTGCCCAAGCGTATGCCTAGTGGACGTAAGAGCCCTAGCGAAAAATATTGATTGTATGCCTAGCGGACGTAATAACCCTGTTAAAATATGTTTTCCTGCGAGTTCGATTCCCCAGGATGTGTGTTGATTCCTATGGGTTCAATTCCCTAGGATGTATTTGAGTTCTTGCGGGTTCGATTCTCTACGTGCGATTGTATGTTTTCCTGCGGGTTCGATTCCCCATGATGTGTATTGATTCCTATGGGTTCAATTCCCTATGATGTATTTGAGTTCTTGCGGGTTCGATTCCCCAAGGGCGATTGTATGTTTTCCCGCGGGTTCGATTCCCCAGGATGTGTGTTGATTCCTATGGGTTCAATTCTCTATGATGTATTTGAGTTCTTGCGGGTTCGATTCCCCAAGGACGGTTGTCTTCGATCATATTGAAACTATAGTAAAAGGAATGAAACGAGAAGATATAAAGGATTTAAATTTTTACTTGTTTATTATGTATTTTTAATTATGTCTTTAAATTTATGCCTATGCCTTAAATAATTACTTTTAAATTGAATCGGTTATGAGGAATTGTGGACTTTATTATTGTCTAACATGCACGCTTAAAATGAGTTTTTAAAAATTTAATAATTAAAAACCTCTTTATTGCCATGCTAGGAATTATCTTACTCAGTATTTTATATACTGATAAAATCCGTTGTTTATTTTTCTTGTACAGAGTATGGAGAAATGGCATGAGTATGCACGCATATTGGGGCTCGGGAATTAAATTAGTATATATGAACGTTGCATTTCATTAGACTTAAATTACTTACTGCATTTTGGCCATGTTGGCCCTATTTATATTTCCATTCCGCTGCAACTTAGTTAATACTATGTAATGATTTTTGCTACATATTTATAAATGGGCAGTTTGAGATGTTTTAAATTCTGAAAAATCATAGCCTTGCACCTCTCTAGCAAGCTCGAAGAAGTCGTGTCTTGCTAGGGAGGTGTGGCGGTAACATCCCGGCATGGGTGATCAAATCCGGGTGTTACACATACTATTAAGCAATGTTATGCATGTTAATTATTGTTGAATCTATACATGCATTCTGCTTTGCCAAAAATCAAATTTTAAATCATAAACGGGAGAAGATCGCTAATAGCCTAAAATCTAAACTTTTGTGCAATTAATTTCAGTTAATTAATTAACTATAGTAGCTAAGGAAGCAGTGTATTGAAAGCAGTTGATATTCTATACTCATGTCAAAACAAATGGAAACAACCAGTGTAATCAAGAAGTGATCAATCTCTCCTATTATATAGGCCCTTAATTAACTACGCCATTTGCAAATTCATTACATAATTAAAATGATTAAACTTCTCCAATAACATGAACAATAAAGTATGCATTGATTCTCATAGTTGGTCTCTGAGTTGCACTGCAAGGCCACCGGTATGTCTCATGCACGCAACACCTTGTTAAGAGGTATGCTCCAATTGCCCAAACGGGGAAGATGTTTCTGTACGCAGAGGAGCTTACAGTACAATTTTTGCTGAACACGCCGACAATTTCCTGCAAATGAAGAACATTCCAATGCATGATATGAAAAAATATTTATGTAGTTATGCAAAAGCAAATGTGACTTCAAGTAACGTTAATAAGTACCCGCTACGGAAAGTCCTCGTCATCCATTTGAGAATCCAGAAGCACTCTAAGTGCACGTGCAATGGCTCAGGATCTCTCTTCCCCTGCTTATTTCAATTGTAATACAAATTTTGAAAACTAGTTTGCAGATACCTGTTTATCTACATATTATTTTGCATGTTTTGTGCATGACTTACTTGTTTTAAAGAGAAATAGAATCATTGTGGATAAAAACTCAAAAGGAATGGTGGGTGTCTGTCCGTCCGGGAAGGTTCCAGTTGGCAAGGAGAGACAATGGAGTAGCCAGCGAGCATCAGCAGGAACACAGAAGGGAAGCGGAAATGTAAGGAGGGAAGATCGGCATCATGATGGACAGGACAGAGTTATTAGGGAGGTCAACAGTGATGCAGGTAGGAATGGGAGGTTTAAGAGAAACCTGTGTGGCGTATTCGTAGGGAATATTTCCGTTGAGGCTTAAGTCAAGGGTATATACAGAGAAATAGACAAAGTGGCTAAGATACGGGATTGGTACTTCCCAACGAGAAGGTGGCCGACGCATGGCCATAAGTTTGGCTTTTTTAGGTTTTCCGGTGGGGATGAAGCGAAAGAGGTTATCCGAAAATTTCATGGCCGGACCTGGATGAATAACAGATTGAAAGTGAATTGGGCAGTGCCGAGCAGGAGAAGTAGCGGAGAGGAAGGTATAAAGGGTTGGGAAAGACGGTCCGCAAACATTGGGGAGATTGGCTTCAGACAATCTGCCGGTTATGGAGCGTGGCGTGATGAACGCTCGTATGCCGAAGCTGCGAGGGGGAGTAGGGACTGGAAACCTACTGGAGCGTTTCGGCAGAAGGGCCTGGTGAAGCTTGAAATTGTGGAAAAGGATATGGTTTGGCTCAGTCGGGCGGCGGTGGTAGACTTAAAAGAGTTGGACCTGCTGGTGGGATTCCAGGATTGGATATATGGCGCATATAAAGAATATGAAGATATAATCTATGGGGGCGGTCTAATGGTGGTGGTGGTTTTCACTTGTGAATCAAAAAGAGACAATTTTCTATCAGATGGGAGAGATAGAGATTGCATCACATGGAAAAGAAGGTGGGTAGCTAGCCATATGGTGAGGAAACAATTGCTGTGGATCCACGTATTCGGATTGCCGTTCAATGCATGAAGTGAGGATAATTACAAAAAAACTGGTAAGTGGATGGGGTTTAGTTATTAATATTGATAAAGAAACAAAAGAGAAGAAACGATTGGATTGTGCAAAGTTACTAGTGGCATTACAAAACGAGAGGACAATGCCGTCGGAGATATTGGTTCAGGTGGATGGAGTCTCGTTGGTGATTACGCTAAAAGCTATACATTGCAAACCAGTGGTGGAGGAGACGATTGCATGGGAGGGTGAAGAAGCTGACATACAGGTCAGACGCCAAGGAAGACTTCCGGGTATCCGATCGTCGGAGAAGATGGGAGAGGAGAGATCCAGAACCGTGGTTTGTGGGGAATCGGAACAGTCTATGGAGTTAATGCATGGGGGAATGGAATCTCTGGGAAAGGGGGTGGTGCTGAAAGATGGTAATAATAAGGGGGGCGGGCGTCCCTATCAAGGTGAGTAGACGAGTATAGCTGCTGTGGTGTGGGGTTGTACTGAACAACCCAAGTATGATGGGCTGCAAGAAGGGGATAATAATTATTGGGCCGGGGGATGTAAGGAAAAAAAGGGAGTAGGTTGTGGGCCTTTGTATAAAGAAGTGGTGAGTGAAAATATAGCTGGATCTTCTAGGTCCGAAGAGATAAGGACTCCTAATAGTCCAATTGATACGGGTGGCAAGAGAATTAAGGGAACGCAGATTATAACTCGTAGTGAGGAAAGTATAGCAGACGGAGACAGGGGTGTCGAGACGGAATCTGTGGAGATGGAGGGCGACACGGTGGTTGATAGGGGAGAGGCGGAGTTGGCTGCTAGAGCGAGGGAGGTGCGGAGTGAGAGGCTTCTGGCCCATGAGGGGGATTGGGTGGGGGAGGGGGTGTTGGGCGGCTTAGGCCAGGACGGGGTTAAGGTTGATGACTAAGGTGAGACAAGCCTGAAATAAATTTAGGACAGAAATCGTAATCCGAGAATGACCGGAAAATTCGAGCCCGAAAACGTAGGAGGATAGAAACCCGAAAGAGAGGAGAAAAGGCCCGACGGATCGCACAGCCTGGCCCGGAGCACAGCCCAGCCGGGGGCCGCGCGGTATTGGTCAAAACCGCGCCAAGACCGCGCCATTCAACAGGCTGCGATCATGTTTCGATTTTCGACGATTTCTTGCCTTATTTTCGACCCCCGACTTTGGTAACTCAATTCTGGTCGAAGGGAAGGATATAGGGACGGTTTTGAAGTCTTGGGACTCATAATTTTGTCCATCTCAAACCCTAGCAGCCTTCATTCTCTCCATTCTCTCCACACCTTTTCCAAAACCTGAAATCACTAAGTTCTTGCTTTCCGATCACTTTCCGGCAGCGAAATCCGACTAAGGAGGCGTGGAGAACAAGGATTTGAGGTTTCCAGATTGTTAGTAAGTATTTGTTAAGATTTCTTACATCTTTTCAAGACCAAAAATCCGATCTAACCCTAGATTTTTACTTTCGATTTCGTTTTGGGGCCAACAGAAAGGAGACAGAGTAATTTGGACGTGTTCGTAGCAAGCGTGGGCGCCCCGATCGATCCAGAGACGTCCTAGACATCACCCACTGTAAGATAATGCCTTACATATCAATATTGGTGGCTCTGAACCGTTAGAAACATTAGTTTTAATCCAAACACTAAAATCGGACATAAATGATTCAATCTTTACGCATTTTTTGAGATTGGCTGAAAACCCCTATTTCGAGAATCCGAAACGAAAAACTCCGAACTAGAGAGGTGCAAGGTGACTGGAGTTTTCTACATGAATGAATATGCAAACTTGTACGTTTGGTTTCCTACAGTTTAGATCAAAAACATTTACACCATGTTTAATGTTCTCTCCCTTGATACACTTCCAAATTTTAATTTCCTTTGCTTATTCCATGATTTTCATTCACCTTGATATACATTTTGACCTTGCTAGAATCCTTCTGTGTCTACTCGGAAACATTCCTCTCTGCTATCTTTCTAAATAGCTGACAATACAATCATTAATCATCTATCAGATATTGTTTGTCTTTCTGTCTGGACCATTTATCAGTTCTTTTAGTTCTTTATATTAGGAAAATATTGGTTGAAGGTTACTGTCACTTAGAAATTACTGCCTTGGCTCCTTTTGATTGAACAACCCGGCATGGAGAAGGGGCGCAACTGCTACTCAGATGAACACTATTTGCCCACTGTTTTCAATGTGAGAACCTTTTGGGTTTTGCTTCTTCAATTTACACTTCTGTAGAAGTATTCAATGTTGTCAAATTGTTTTTCAGATGCTTGATCCATCTTGAATAGCCAACTGGTCAGTGACACACGTCGATTGGTCTGAAGGAAAATGGCATCCAAAATCGTACAAAGCTCAGCACGTGACCCTCAATCTGATCAGAAATATTTCAGTACGCCCGTCCTTTCTCGGAGCTTTCCATGTTGTTCCACATAGAATATATGCTCTACTCATTCCTTCTCAAGTAAGCATGTGCTTTAAATGTTATGGGTACTACACTTTTAATGGAATTACTTCTTTTGATAAATTACCTAATGACTTTTGGTAAATCTTGTTTACTTGCTGAAATGGAAAACCACCCGAATTTTGTGTTTGATGCTTTTATATGCGTCTTTGAGATTTAATGGTCACTTAATGAAATAGTTGATTCGGTCATTCAATTCACATTGAGCACTGGTGCAAAGTATTTGGTCCTGATTCCTGATCTGTTGTAGCCTATTCCTCTGTTCAAGGTCTATTCGGTCTTCATTATTCGGATCATGTGCTTTGGGGTTATGTTGAAATATGTTTTGATTGTTTCTGACATGTTCACTGGGTGTTGTATGTTTTAACATCATCCTT
Organism: Hygrophila difformis; assembly: GCA_030278955.1. Taxonomy (NCBI): domain Eukaryota; kingdom Viridiplantae; phylum Streptophyta; class Magnoliopsida; order Lamiales; family Acanthaceae; genus Hygrophila; species Hygrophila difformis. The sequence continues at coordinate 25,021,238 of JAOANR010000009.1, read as the reverse complement.
GTCAGATTTCCCATTTTAAATTTAGCTGATAGTTTTCATTTATACTTTATGCCACGGCTTTCGTTTATCATCCCTATTAGATTTACTTTGTTATTTATCCAGGTGCGAGTGTCTACTGTTGAGGCTCTAGGTCAGATGATTGGCCTTGTTACTGGGTTTCTGTTATATGCTTTTCACCTTGAAATTCGGTATTTCGTTCATGGGTCACTAAATTTGTGAATGTCATGCCGATACTTAATTGAGGTTCGTATCATTTTACCTCAACTTTCTCTCTATACATGGAAGTAGTAGACTTCCAGGACTTAAAGATGGGCAAAAGATGCAGGTTAAAGTTCCCGTGGGATGCCTTCTCATTCAAACTGAAAACAGGTTGGATTATCTATGCATGGACATATTTGAAAGATGCACAAGTGCCATATTTAAGTCTGTCGAATAGATATTTGGTAACCTTTTAGTTTTCAACTAAGGTATATTTCCTTGTCATTTATTCAATGATTAATCATTTCTGTATTGTTGTTAAGATTTTAAGAGTAACTTGTTATACCTTCTCAGTTTCATGATGTTACAGTATGCTGACACATTTTATTCAAAACTGTTATCCAATATTTCATCAAAGTAGCTGAACACAGAGGAATGACTTCAGAAGAGTTTTTCATAATATATTTTCCCTATCCTTATAATCTAATTTATCCGGCTTTTGTATGTACACATTTGCAGATACAATGGTTAACTGCTGGAGAATGCATTGCAGGCATGCATGAAATAGTGGTGACCCAACACATAATTGATGCAACTAAAACAGCTTCTGAACAAAACTGTAGCCTGTGGAGAGTATCCTCAACGGTCAGCCAATCCATAGTTGCCATTCTATGAAAATGACACTGTTTTTGCTCTTCTTTTCATCTTTGTATTAAGCATCTACTAAATTTTACTTATTTTGTTTCCTCTTATCCAGCTTTTCGCCCACATTGCTTCAGATGCAGGGGTGAAACCATTAGGTCACATTGATCTGAATCCTGACATTATCACTTGTCCAGTTAGGTCACATAATGAAGTAGTACATTCTTTCTGTTTTCGACACTGATTAGAGCCGTTTTTTTCATATATGTTTTTATTCTTTAAAGTATTGGGTTGTTGAATAGATTTTTCAATTTTTGTACTTTGTGATACTTTGAAGGTGATGGACTTGGAGAAGGGTATGGTATGCTTGGAGAAGGCTAGAGCAAGCTTGCTGCCAAAGTTGCCAAGAAGTATGATTTGGCTTCTATTATTGTTTTAAGGTTTCATAACCAATTCAATTGCCACTTGTTGGAACCTGTTTAATGATATACATCAGGCCATGAGGCAGTTTGTTTCGTTGCTTGACTGGATTTGATTTAGTTCCTGTTTAGTTAGGAATTGATGATTGTGGAAGTAGGAATCATTCATGTTAGATGGGTGGATCCTGATTCGGTTATTGTAGTTTAATAAATGAAATCATGGATTTTGTACCAATTTTAGTGGCCGATTTTTTCACTTGCTGTTGTTTGAAATATGAATTATTTATTGGTTGTTATTTCACTTTTCCCTTTCAGGATCATATGATACCCTAAATTCTAATGCAAATATCACTATACAGTGTGATGTTATCATAAGGTAAGGTCTGCGCTACGAAGATAAGAGCCTTAAAGACAAGAGAACAACCTTAAAAGGAAGGATATGTCCAACATAGTAAGTATCAAAATGTCTGAAGGAAGTCACAGCAGGTAGCAGTCTAATGTTAAACATTTAAACCATTTCACAGTGGCATGAAAACAACAGTATCTTGATTGAATTTATTCATTGGCAGCCTACACAATTCCAGCATGCTTTTCTTTACCCTGTTTATATTGTTAATGGTTAAATTGCAACCAAGGGTTAGTTACCCTGTTTATATTGTTGTTATAGCATTACATTCTTCCCTAATTTTTAAGCAAGGATTTTGAGGAAATTGGCCTGAAATCTTATTGCTATATGATTTTTATTCAGTTGCCCCGTTATGGACAATCTACTGAAATTGCCCAAGGATTAAGTGGATTAGCCTGAAATTTTATAATGAAATCTCTTCACAATTATGTTTCCATACGTCCATCTTATGCTGTTATCTGTGAAATTGTGGTGTTATATAAAATTGACTTTAGAATGTTGATTCGAATGATGTTATTGTGTGATTATCAGCATGCCCAAAATTTTATCCTTTTATTTCTAATTTCCTATTCTTCTGATAATGTAAGGTAGTGGCTCTTGTTTAGTATTTATAGCACCAACTAACATATCCTATTATCAAAATGCAATAAATTAGAGATGGGTATTCCTGTAAATGGATTTACAGTGCTGAGCAGCTGAGATGTATGCCATTTTTGTTAAACCCTTTTCCCCTGTATATCCAAGCTCATGTACCTTCCCTTTATCACATAGGAAGGACTTGTGCTTCCTTAATGCAGTATTTCCTTTGCTATCATTATATCATATAATGATTCTGTGAATTTCATTACTTTTCTGACTCACTTAAGTGTGCTCTTCACTATTTTGATGTGTATTGTTATATCACATGGATTTTTAAATACATTGAGCTAGAGTCAAATAGGTGTCATACTTAAAACTTAAAATAAATTATTATAGCTTGAGAGAAATGGGGCAAAAGGAAAGATGATAAATTTTTGAGATACACAAAAATTTGACATCAATGTACCATTAGCGGTTTGTTCTTAGAAATTTTACAATTTTGTGATAAGAAAAGGATTAAAGGAGCATGACTGACAAACAGACAGAGATGATAATGCTGGAAAATACTTATCTTGTTTCCTTCAGCAAGGGGAGTAGAAACACTGTATTTATTAGTCCTACATCATGATACTATAAAGTTACTGGTGATTATTTAGTCATCTTCTCCTGTGAGGTGGATGTTGTTTTTATCATCATTCAGTTTAATTTTTTTAGCTTTGATCTCTTCATATCTAGAATACGAGGATGAACTTGAGGATATCCGTCAATCGTCATCAGGCCTATGAATGCCTCTCCATATTTCTGGTTTAGCCGTTTGTTAACTCAGGTAGTTTGAAGATTGCTTAGTGAAAATCACATTGATTTAAAGGTGCACGTTTATTGCCATTGTTGCTTGAGGTTATGGGAAATTTGGATTATTGTCTAAATTTTCCTTTTATTTAATGACTGCCTAAATTTCAAATGGCTTTTAGGAAATCTGATTCCTATTTATTTTGTTGTGTTACATCAGGTTGAGGAGTTGTACTCATTCGATCTTGATATTCTTGATAACTTAAGGTGAACTTGCTCTCCCTGACCGCAATACGGAGCAATTTCCATTGGCTGCTTGCTAAGTTCAGCACAATTTCGTGGCTCTAAGTGATATATTCTATTCGTCTTCTCTAATTTGGAGGCCAGTTTATGGACTATATTCCTCTTTAAATGGCGCCCAGAAAAATCTGTGTTACCAATAGAGGACTGCTGCAACATTGCTATTCTTGTGTTCTTGTAGGTGATTAATAATGCTTGTGCAACCCAAGCTATCCTGTCGATTTTGATGAACAGTCCAGAGATAGATACTGGGCAAGAGTTGTTCTACTGTGATGGCACTTTCCTTCAACCATATTTGAAATCCAATTCAAGCCATATAAAAGCAGCTAACATGGACTTCTTACTCAGGTTATATGACAGAACATACACCATTCATAGTATTTTTTTAAAAATGAGTTAGCTAGGCTTCCGGAACACTTAAAATCCACACGCCGCCCCGCGCAGCGTAGCGCGCGGCGGACGAGTTCTAGTATATATATATATACAAAAGTAGTATAGTCTAATTTCCCCCACTTCCTCACCCCTCTTTTTCAACATCTCATCCGACTTTTTTCTTCAATTTCAACAATCATATATACTCACTAAATCTAATATATATATATATAATCTAATTCAACTACATCAATCATATATACTCCCTAAATCTATAATATATATAAAAAATCTAATATGTAATTTCAACAAACTCAAATCATATCATATATACTCCATAATCTATAATGCTCTTAAATTTTAAATTATTTTCAACAACCTCACTCACATAATTAAAATAAAAAATCTAGAAAAAATCTAATACATATTTGAATTACGTATAATATCATTAATTAATATATACAATTACCGATTTTCTCTTATTTCCCATTGAGATCACATATAATTATTCTCAATATTTATATTTAAAATCGTGGAATTTGGATTTAAATGTAATATTCAATTTCTTAGACTAAAATATTAGAATTTAGATTTAAATCTAATATTTAATTTCTTAGTGTAGAATATTAGAATTTGAATTTATCATATTTATTGGATATCCTAATAATATCATTTTGTATGTAGGATATATTAATATAAAAATCAAATAGTATTAATGTAGAGAATTTTAAAAAATAAAATTATGATATACGAATATTTGAATAAGTTAAAGATATGGTTGATTAGGTTTGTTCATTATGTTTGTTGAGATTTATTGATTAAGTTCGTAGTTAGATTTATTTTGGTACCTATAAAATAGGGCATTTTCTATCTAATTAGTAGAATACTAAATTTTATCCTACAATCCTACCAGTTTCACCCTCTTACAAAATTCAATCTAAATTCAATCTCCGCCTGACAAAATTGAATTTTTCTTTAAATATTGTTAGTTTTTTTTTTAAAAAAAATTTGTGTAATATGAATGGAATTTTTTATGTATTCGATTAAATTTTGTTTCTTGACAGATGGAAACCTGGTGGAAATACATGAAAGGTTAGTGGATTGATAATATATATATATATATGGAGTTTTAGCATAAAAAACTGTGCTTGCAATTTTCGTTTTAATCTTTTATTGCTGAATATCTTTCATAGTATTTAGTACAAGGTGAAACCTTTTTATCTTCTTAACCACGGTGATCATGTTATGTATTTAGCAAATTTTTGTTCTTCATAGTTTAATATTTTTTTTAGGGAAAGAAAAAGTTTTATTAACCCAAAACTATCCATCCGAACATCCTAATACAAGCAGCTTGCGTCTATGGTCCTTGAGAGACCAATTACAGAGAACTACTACCAAACCTCCACCAAAGCAACATTCTAACATTCATCACAGTATTACCAATAAGCAATATCGAACACCGGGATCAACCCACTATCTATCATCACTACCAGATAACCAAATGACAAAAAGTAGCAGAAACCACACCCCCAATCGCAGCTTCTTTTATCAGCATCAGTATGAGATAGACTATAACAGCAGCCTAAATGTAATACAATTTCTCAACCTGAACACTTGTATGCTTGAAACGTTGGTTTCTCATGGTATGTGTTGAGCTCGTGCTTTACAGCAAAAAACCAGACCTCTCATTTATGCAGCAGCTTTATCACTTCAGCAAAACAGCAGCAGTCTTCTTTTCAGAATATGGAAAGAGTTTATCCATCTGTATCGTCCGGCTCCCATTCAAGGATGCACCCAACTCACTATGGCATTCTCGTGAAGTGAGTCACTATGGCATTCCATACACCTATTACAAACTTCACATCTCCCCTACTACTAATATTCAACACCAATGCATCAATTGAAATGGCCTTACCAAAGAGAAAAACGGGACCAAGGCAATAGCTTTTATTATATTACAATTTATTTGATTGGTGAGATATTTTTTCGCACTAGCTTTTTCCGTTCCTTTTATTGTTTAACTGCTATCGGGTATGGTGGAAAACACAATCTACTCCAATCTAACTTATTCTTCTTCTATCTCTGCTTTTGTATAATATACATACATAGTTTTCTTCATTTTTTTTATTATTGTGTATTCATATATTTATCTGAAAAAGGGTCATTGATCTCTTTGGTGGTGAGCAATTCTAAAGTGCAAGTTGAAAGTCAATGTAGTAACAAAATAGTAGAGACTTATGAGATGGAAGATGAAATTGTGGATATTTTTAAGTTTAGCTTCCTTTATGGTGATTGAGAGCTCCAATTGTGTTTATTTGAATTGATTTGTTCATCAGCGTTAGTGAATACAAAAAATTAAATTAATGATCAATGCTTAATTCATTCATGTATTGAATGAACAATTGTATCTTTTTATGAATTGTATTTTATTCATTTGCTCCAATATAATGATTGAACTTAGATTCCAATCCTAATCTATCAATATGTGAACTACGGTATATTTTGACTAAACTAATTGTCAATTCTTAATCTATTATTTAAAGACTTTTAGAGCATATAATTGTATCTTTTCATGTTCAAATGAACTATTATATATTTATTAAAAATTAATTTTATAGTGAATCAAAATGTATCTTTCAGATTTGATTTCTAAAAATTTATTTGGATTCTATAATGTTATTTTAATTTTAATGTTGGATTGCATGTTTTGTCTTTTTCTTTCCTCTATATTTTTTGTTATTAGTTTAATTTATTCTATAAGCATGTTAGAAAAAAATTGATTTCATTATCATATAATTATCTCTTTAGAGCAAAATCATATTTATAATCAATTTTATATACAACCATATTTTTTTAAAAACTTCAAAAAGATTTAACTTGGTCTAACTTAATTTTTAATTTTAAGGTTTTAATCAACCTCATATTCTCTATATTCAATTAAAGTTTTAACAAATAATAAATAATGTTTAAATAAATTATTTAATATAATTGCAAATGTCAAAATAGAATTAATTATTGGCCATGTTTTACGCGTGTAATAAATTGTCCAAAATTAGTTGTTTGACAATTTCGAGACTAATTTTTGCCTACAATAAGCTGAAATCCAAAATAATACTCATTACAGCAGATTCAAAAATAATACTCATTAGATCTGCGAGACAAGCCAACATTTCCCTACTGGGAAAGTTGGTGCATGAGTTCTTCTTCGGCACCTCTAAATTATGGAGTTCTGAGCTTCGAGCTCTATACTGGATGGAAGAGAATGGTCTACCTGTTTTCAAGAGGTCGGGATCATTCACCTGGAGGAGTTTGCTCAAGGCCACAAAGCACCTCATGCATGGTTATGCGTTCCGGCTTGGTAACGGTAGTAGCTCCTTATGGTACTCACCTTGGTTCAAGGGGCAGCAATTGGGCTCTATGGTATCAGTTATTGAGCCTTGTGATCTCAATTTGTGTGTCTCTGATATTGTTACCCCTCAAGGATGGGATCTCTCCAGGGTATGTACTGTCCTCCCTCCTTCGCTGCATACTGAACTCTTGGCTACACCACCCCCTTGCCTGCATTCTGATGTGGTCGATGGGTGGGTGTGGGCAATGAGCTTGGATGGGCACTATTCTGCAAGGTCTGGCTATTCGTTTCTTGCCACCACTTTAGACTCTAACACGGGTTGGTCATGGATATGGAACTCTGCCTGGCCGAAACGTCTATGTTTTCTCCTTTGGTTTCTCTCGTGGGAGGCGCTACCTTGCAACTCATTACGATTTCATCGTCACCTGGCACAGTCACCCTTATGTGTAATTTGTGGGATTGCGGAGGAGGATTGGAGACACTGCATTTTTACTTGTGCATGGGCTGGCCATGTCTGGCATCTTCTGGGCGTTCTAATCCCATTGGACTTATCTTCATTGGAACAAGCAGACATTAGACTCTGGCTTCGGGGTATGTATTCTTACTACGGCACCCTTTTCTTAGCAGCTATTTGGCACATATGGCGGGAACGAAACTCCCGTGTGTTTCGGGGGCTTTCTACCTCTCATTCTTCTCTGGTAAGGCGCATCATTCACTTCAAAGGATCTCTGGAGTCCTGTATTAATCACCCTGACGTATCCCCATCATTACCTCGCTTTGTATGCTGGAACATGGGGGAATGGAGGGGACATTTCTTGCATACTGATGGCTCTTTCACGCCATATTCCAGTCGGGCTGGTTTCGGGGCAGTTCTTCGGACCTATGATGGTCAGTGGCTGGCTGGGACGTCGGGGTTCCTCTGTGCAACCTCAGTCCTTTGTGCTGAATTTGCAGGGCTCCTCCATGGCCTTCGGTTGGCATTAAGTAATAATATTCTTGAAATCTGCTGCTGTTGCGACTCTTCTTCTATGCTCAAGTTGCTGGCTTCGCCCCCCTCTTCTTCCCATTGGTTGTCAACTTACATCAATTCCATTCAAGAGCTCAAGGGCCGATTCAGCGTGTGTATCTTTAAGCATATATTGCGAGAGGGAAACGCTGTAGCCGACGCCTTAGCGAAATTGGGAGCAAGTGCGAAACTCTTCTTCAGGACATGGGCCTACCCTCCGGATGCGGTCCGTAATCACCTTGCGGCTGACAGGGCGGGGACATGGTTTCCTCGTCTCCGTTGACGCATTTGTTTATGTTTGCCATTTTTCTTTGTTTTCCCTGCCTCTTCAGGCTCATATGCAAAAAAAAAAAAGAGTTGTTTGATTTTTCAAAAAAAAAAAAGAGTTGTTTGACCTAAGTTATTTTGTGTCTTTAAGAAAGTTGTTTTGTCACACAAATGAGTTGATTTAAATGTTTGTTTTGTCAAACACCCCATTATGTTCTAAAATAGATTTATTTTTATCTATATTATCAATAATTTTTTCTGGAATTGGTGATATAATTATTGTTTGTTGCATCTATAAATGATTAGTTATTCAAACAAAAATAAATTTGAATAAATAATTATATAATAAATTATTTAAAAGACTCAATATACAATCAATTTGTGTGAAATTGATTTACATATATAATTGTATATTATTTATTAGAGATGGATATGTCTATAACAGGGCATTATATATCAACAGTTTTGATAGTTGCAGTGAATAATGTGTTTATTAAAGGCATAAAAAAATAGTTGTCAATTAACAAAACGAGCTCAGTAATTTGGATTATGGAAAAAAATCACTTCAAATAATTTCTATTCTCTTTCATATATTTTTTTTTAACATGAAAAATAATCTCCATTATCTTTGATATTTCTATTCTAAATTTGGATAATTACCATTAATTCTTGATTGAGAAAAATAATATGAAAAGCTCTTAAATCAATGTTGGAAACTTAATAAATTAGTTTATCCAAAAATAATATACAATGTTCATAAACCAATCTTGAACATATTCACAAATTAATAATCCTTGTGCTATGGACGTTTTTTGTAGGGAGATTACTTTTATACATTCATCAGATGGTCTTTATTTTATCATTGTTTTTTGTCACATTTTTCCCACGTACAAATACATTTGACATGAGTTTTTTGTAGAGGAAGAAATCAAAACCAATTAATAGTGAAGGACACTCATAAGAAAATGGCAAAAGTGTGCCAGGAATAAGTATGATCCTTAAGTTAGTTGGATTAATGTGAATCAATACTAATAAAATGAAATTTTCAGGTTTGGATACAATTCTCAATGCCCAGTTATAAGGACAAAGGTAAAGCTCGACCAGATAGGATAATAATGGATCGAGGCTGCAGGCTAATAAATTGCATACTTCCAGACAGAATATGGAATATATGGACAACAAAAGCAAGGTAAATGGTGCGTAAGGATAACGTGCAAAATCAGCACAATGACGACGCAACAAATGAAACAGCAAAGATCAAACAATCTGTAGCCCCATAAATCCTCATATCAAACGACACAACCCCAAAATTCCCCAATCGAAATCCACACAAGCATAGGAACAAAGAAAAGAATTTGAAGGACCAAACAATCAAAACTGAACATCCTGCAGTGTTTTGAAGGGCGGCGAACGTACCTAGGTAGCCCTCCTAGCAGCGGCGGCAGATATCAAGGAATGGAGAGAAGCGGCGGCCGAGACCTTGCGGCAGGAAGGGAGGGAGGCGGCACTGAGAGGAAGGGCGATCGATGAGGAGAGTCCACGCAGAATCTGAGCATTTGGGGGAGGAAACAGAAATTAGGGCAATGGAGGCCAAATTCCACGGAAAAACACATACGGAAAGAAAATTACAGAGAAACCAACAAAATAGGAATAGAGCGCCGGCGAAGGCAACCACCTGGACGAGAGCGTAAGGGTTGTGGCGGGGACAGAAGCGCAGCCGAGTGGATGCTCGGACGAGGGAGCAGCGAGGGGAGTAAGGAGATAGGGCCGGCGGTGCGGGCGCTGGTGTCTGGGAGCAGTGGCCACGGTGACTGGGCGGCAGAGCTGCGTGACGGCGGCTTCCAATTAGTTCGTGCGGTTGATGGCAACGGCGAATGAAGATGCGTTCTTCCTAGGGCAAATTTGGGTGGAAAGCGGTGGTGATCCGACGGCTCCGATAGGACCATGAGGAAATGCGAGCAGAATGAAATCTACTTGAGAGGGCGACGGGGAAACGCAGAGAAATGGTGAGGAACTGAAGTGAGGATTAAAATGGGGAGGCGCACGAACTCGCAGAAGGAAGAGGGCTTTCGTTCGGGTCGGGTAAGATGGATCCACATAGAAGGGAACTGTAGTACTGTAGTACTGTAGATCACCGTTTAACATTTATATATATTAGATATTTGCGGTTTACGGTTTGGTTTGGTTAATTTTTTTTCCAGACTAAACCTAAACCGCAAACCATGATTTTCTAAAAAAAAACAAACTATAAATTTTAAACCGCAAATCAAACCGTTAAAATACGGTTTGGTCTGGTCTGATTTACGGTTTGAACCGCACTCTGAACAGCCCTACCCAAAACCAAAAAAAAGGATTGAGAGCAAAAAAAAAAGATGTCTCCCTCATCCCTACCCAAGAACATGGCGAACGAAAACCAAGAAAGAATGCAAGTTGAGGGAGATATCGTTCAGACCGGAACTTGCCTTACTGTATCACACCGGTACAGAGATACTCTTTTATAGGGATATGCCCATGCTTTGGTAATTAAATCCTTCAGCTGAACCCTGAGATTCAAGATTCTGAACCCAGAGTTGTTAAACTCTGTTTTGTTTCCTCTGCTTTGGTAATTAATCTTTTCCATTCTTCCTCTGTTTTGCCATTGAATTGATTCAATTTCAGTCAGTTTGAACGCATTATTATAATTTCGGACCCGTAACTGATTTGATCCTTTTTTGGTAGCCTCCCTTGAGGGGAAAAAGGTCCTTGGTCATAACCGGTGGCCAAACAGAAATGATTTTGCCGTGATCCAGTTTGGGAGAGAAGAAGACTTACAGCAGGCATTGACCCAAGGCCCTTGGCTTATCTTGGGTACCTACTTGTATCCCGAAAGGTGGACCCCAGAATTTGACCCCCTGACAAGGGTGGCCAATGAAGTATGTATCTGGATACGCATTTTAAATGTCCCGTCGATTTACCTGAACCACACCACAGTAATTCGCCTGTTGGCGTCAGTTGTCGGATAAGTGCAAAGAATTGAAATTGCTCCCAGATACGTCAGAATATCTGTTAGGTTGAAGCTCGAAGCCAATCTGGTGAACCAAATCACAATCGACGACAAAGACCTGGTAGTACAGTATGAGAATTGGACGCATGAAACCTATGAGGAACCGCATCATGGGCAAGAATAAAGCCTAGAGATCTGGTTACATTATGGTATAATTAGAAAACTTATGATTAGTTTAGTTTCTTTTACATGATTATGATGATTTCTTGTTGGGTCTCTTATGGAATAATATCATTGACTTCATTACAAACTTCATTATTATTATTTTTTTTGGGTATTGTTGTGACCGCCCAAGTTGATGGGCTGAAATTGGGCCAGATGATAGGGCCTGGGAAAATAAGTACTGTGGGCTAAGAAGAAGTAAAAAGAAATAGTTGACGGAGCCCAAGTATGAAGCTGAGGTAATAAGAGCGGAGCAGGAGTAGAAGATGGGTTCGGCTGAGAGCAAACGGAAGCGAATTCGGACGAAAAGGAAAGGCGCAGATCGGCACGGTGGAAGGGTATGGAGCAGTTATCGAGTGGTTGAAGACGACGAGAGTTCCCACGAACAAGAATGGGGTGTAAGCCACAGAATGCACCATCTAGACTGAACAAGAAGAAGTTCCTGACTGACGTTGTGCAAGAGAGGTATTACACAATGCATGATCAGAGGGCATACGTAGGAGAACGGGCATTTAAGGAGCAACATCTTCAGGATGATAGGGTGGCACCTTTAGTGGATCGGTGGGGTTAACACGAGCTTGCACTCCATCCGGAAGGTGAAGCACCAATTGATCTAGCGTTGGAAGTATTTGCAAACATCCCGGATGCAGACGATGACATGTCAAATGTATTTGTACGTGGGAAAAATGTGACAAAAAACAATGATAAAATAAAGACCATCCGATGAATGTATAAAAGTAATCTCCCTACAAAAAACGTCCATAGCACAAGGATTATTAATTTGTGAATATGTTCAAGATTGGTTTATGAACATTGTATATTATTTTTGGATAAACTAATTTATTAAGTTTCCAACATTGATTTAAGAGCTTTTCATATTATTTTTCTCAATCAAGAATTAATGGTAATTATCCTAATTTAGAATAGAAATATCAAAGATAATGGAGATTATTTTTCATGTTAAAAAATAATATATGAAAGAGAATATAAATTATTTGAAGTGATTTTTTTCCATAATCCAAATTACTGAGCTCGTTTTGTTAATTGACAACTATTTTTTTATGCCTTTAATAAACACATTATTCACTGCAATTATCAAAACTGTTGATATATAATGCCCTGTTATAGACATATCCATCTCTAATAAATAATATACAATTATATATGTAAATCAATTTCACACAAATTGATTGTATATTGAGTCTTTTAAATAATTTATTATATAATTATTTATTCAAATTTATTTTTGTTTTAATAATAAGAATAATAAGCAGGGGTGTAGGTGTGTTGTGTGGCAGCTTTAGAATGCGGTTTATAACCTGTAACTTGAGGGGTATTAAAATTGTGTTGCACATTTCTAGAGTTTTCTTGAACTAAGATTATTTGGATGAGTTAGTAGAATATTCTAGATATTGAAGCATGTGATTAAATTAGAGGATGAAGATTGAAGAATGGCCTAGAAGTTGAATGTCCTAGAATAATCTACCAAGCTCCATTGAGTAGTATAAATAGATGGAGCCATTGTTAGATCTTTGTAACAACAATAACAATAAGATCACCACCAAACCATTCAAGCAATACAAGTTCCTTTCCAAAAGTTCTATTTCCAACCTCCTTCCAAACCTTCCTTTAACATTCAAACACATACTTCCCACACTAACTACCCATCACCAACCCTATACACATACATAAACACTATATTCCCATATCCTAAAAACCATCAGTGGTATCAGAGCCTCGTTCGAGATTATCGGGCGTTACCATGGCCGACACATTCCGCTCAACTATTCCAATTCCAGTTTTTCGTGGTGAAAACTACGATTTCTGGGCAATCAAAATGAAGACATATTTTTGTGCTCAAGGTTTGTGGGATATTGTTAATGATGGATATACTATGCCTGACAATATCTCCACACTCTCTGAGAAACAAAAGGAGGAATTGAAGGAGATCCAAAAGAAGGATTCTCAAACACTTCTCGCTCTACAGATGAGCTTGGCAGACGAATACTTTCCAAGGATCATGGGAGCAAAAACATCTAAAGAAGCGTGGGATAAGTTGAAGGAGGAGTTTCAAGGTGGTGAAAAGGTACGCTCCACTAAACTTCAAACTTTAAGGAGGAAGTTTGAAAACTTGAAGATGTTAGATTCTGAGACTGCTCAAGAGTATTATGCTAGAGTTAATGAAGTAGTAACTCAACTACGAGCCTATGGGGAAGACATCCCTGACAACAAAATTGTTGCTAAAATTCTAATCACTTGCACAGAAAAATATGATCCCATAATAGCTGCTATTGAAGAATCTAAGGACATAAATAAATTAAGTGCTACAGAGTTAATGGGATCATTAGAGGCTCATGAGAAAAGATTAGAAAGGCGTTATGAAAAAGACATAGATAGTGCCTTTCAATCTAAAGTTAATATGCAGTCTCAGAAAACAAAAGAGAATAATAAGTTCTCTCCTTGTGGTATTTGTAAAAGAACAAATCATTTGGAGAAAGATTGTTGGTTTAAGGATAAACCACAAAAACAAAATTATAATAAATTTGCACGAGGAGGAAAAATTAAAGGATTTAATCGAAGACACCAGGCTAATTTCTCTCAAAACACAGAATCTGAGGATTATTTGTTTTATGTCTGCCAAGCTGCATCTACTAAGGATAAAGATACATGGTATTTGGATAGTGGCTGTAGCAATCACATGACTAAAAATGAGAGTATCTTTTGTGAACTTCAAAAGATAAATACAAAAGTTAAACTAGGAAATGGTGATTATATGGAGGCAACTGGTAAAGGAACCATTGCCATAGATACCAACAAAGGAAAAAGATATATAAGTGAAGTCCTTCTAGTCCCCACAATCGATCAGAATCTACTAAGTGTGGGACAAATGATTGAGAAAGGATATTCCTTACAATTTGAGGGAAATTCTTGCACAATTTATGACAAGAAAGATAAATCCCTCATAATCACTAAAGTCCAAATGAGTGAAAATAGATGCTTCCCAATTCAATGGAGATACGCAAACAATGTTGCCATGAAAGCTCAATTGGACGACACTTGGCTATGGCATAAACGGTTTGGGCATTTCAATCTACAAGGATTGAAACTCCTAAACCAGAAAAACATGATGCGTGATTTTCCTCCAATCAAAGAGCTCAACGGAGTTTGTGAAGGGTGCATGCTCGGGAAACAACACCGGCTACCATTCCCATCTGGGAGATCTTGGAGAGCTAAGAAGCCTCTGGAGCTCGTGCACACCGATATATGTGGTCCAATGCGCACCCTATCTCATGACAAAAATAGGTACTTCATCCTATTTATTGATGATTTTACCAGAATGACATGGGTCTACTTTCTACGAGAAAAATCCCAGGTGTTCGATATTTTCAAAAAATTCAAGACCTATGTCGAAAACCAAAGTGGCTATAAAATCAAAACTATCCGGAGTGATCGAGGGAAAGAATACACCTCCAATCAATTCACAAAATTCTGTGAAGATGAAGGCATGGAGCACCAACTCACAGTCGGATATGCACCAGAACAAAATGGTGTGTCTGAAAGAAAGAATAGGACTGTGATGGAGGCCGCAAGATCCATGCTGACAGAGAAAGGTCTTCCAAAAACCTTCTGGGCGGAGGCTGTGAGTACTGCAGTCTATCTCCTCAACAGATGTCCAACTAAAGCTGTACAAGACAAGACACCAGTTGAAGCATGGAGCGGACGGAAACCATCTGCGAAGCATCTTCGAGTCTTTGGATGTATATGCTATGTCCATATCCCAAAGGAGAAGAGGAGCAAGCTCGACGAGAAGACAGAGAAAGGAATTTTTCTGGGCTATAGCACTCAATCAAAAGGTTATAGAGTGTATAGCTTGGAAAATAAAAAGCTCATCATTAGTCGGGACGTGATGTTTGATGAAGATACTGCTTACAACTGGGAGACAAACCAAATAGAGAAAAAGAATATCTACCTTCCGGCACTGGTCCAACAACAATCAGATGATGGCGGCCCACAGGACGCACGAAGACAAGTTGTAGAAGAAGATCCTATCACATCTCCAGAATCCATCCCAAGAAAATTCAGATCTCTGACGGAAGTTTATCAGAGATGCAATTTTACAACTATGGAGCCGAACAACTTTGAAGAAGCTTCCAGAGAGGATGTTTGGATAAAAGCAATGGAGGAGGAGATACATATGATTGAAAAGAACGAAACATGGGAGCTGGCAGATCTTCCCAAAGATAAAGAAGCCATTGGAGTTAAGTGGGTCTACAAGACAAAACTCAACCCAGACGGTTCAATACAAAAACATAAGGCAAGGCTTGTCGCTAAAGGATATGCACAACAATATGGAGTAGACTACAATGAGACCTTCGCTCCAGTAGCTCGACTCGACACAATACGAGCACTTATTGCACTAGCAGCACAGAAAAAGTGGAAGATATATCAGCTCGACGTGAAATCAGCATTCCTTAATGGATATCTTAATGAAGAGATCTATGTGGAGCAGCCTCAAGGCTTCGTGGTGAAAGGGCATAAAGATAAAGTCCTCCGACTAAAGAAAGCATTATATGGACTAAAGCAGGCGCCACGAGCTTGGTATAGCAGAATTGATGACTACTTCACTGAGCTTGGATTCAGGAGGAGTATGAGTGAGCCAACACTATACATCAAGACTCGAGGTACGGATGACAAACTCATTGTCTCTTTATATGTTGATGATCTTATATTCACAGGAAACAATGAGACAATGATTGAGGAATTTAAAGAAGACATGATGAAAAAGTTCGAGATGACTGATCTAGGCTTGATGCAATATTTTCTCGGCATCGAGATAGATCAAAGAGAAGATGGTATCTTCATCTCTCAAAAGAAGTATGCTGAGAGCTTACTAAAGAAGTTTAAAATGGAGGGTTGCAAGGCCGTAGCAACTCCACTTGACAATAATAAGGCGTTACAAAAGGAAGATGGCTCACCAAAAGCAGATAACTCAAAATTCCGAAGCTTAATCGGAAGCCTACTCTACCTGACAGCGACTCGACCAGACATAATGTATGCAACCAGCTTTCTATCAAGGTTTATGCAAGAACCAACTCAAATTCACTATGGAGCAGCCAAGCGAGTACTCCGATATCTTCAAGGAACTAAGACATTCGGCATCTGGTACGAATCAACACCTAACTCTAAACTAACTGGCTATACTGACAGTGATTGGGCAGGATCAGTTGATGATATGCGAAGTACATCAGGCTACGCATTTACAATCGGTTCAGGAATATTTTCTTGGGCATCTAAAAAGCAAGCAACGGTTGCTCAATCATCAGCCGAAGCAGAGTACATAGCAGCAGCAATGACTACAAGCCAAGCAATTTGGTTAAAGAGAATACTTGAAGATATGGGAGAGCCACAAGATAAAGCTACAAAAATCTACTGCGACAGCAAGTCTGCAATAGCCATGGCGAAAAATCCAGTGTTCCACAACAGAACTAAACATATCAAGATCAAGTATCACTTCATCAGAGAAGCAGAAGCAAACAAAGAAATTGAACTGGAGCATTGCAAGACAGAAGAGCAACTTGCAGATATATTTACAAAAGCACTACCACGAGGCAAGTTCGAGACTTTTCGAGAACTCATTGGAGTTAGAGAAATATGCACCAAGGAGGAGTATTAAAATTGTGTTGCACATTTCTAGAGTTTTCTTGAACTAAGATTATTTGGATGAGTTAGTAGAATATTCTAGATATTGAAGCATGTGATTAAATTAGAGGATGAAGATTGAAGAATGGCCTAGAAGTTGAATGTCCTAGAATAATCTACCAAGCTCCATTGAGTAGTATAAATAGATGGAGCCATTGTTAGATCTTTGTAACAACAATAACAATAAGATCACCACCAAACCATTCAAGCAATACAAGTTCCTTTCCAAAAGTTCTATTTCCAACCTCCTTCCAAACCTTCCTTTAACATTCAAACACATACTTCCCACACTAACTACCCATCACCAACCCTATACACATACATAAACACTATATTCCCATATCCTAAAAACCATCAAGGGGATTAAACGGGGGGGTTAGGAGGAGGGCATTGATAAGGCTGTGTAAAAAATATAGTCCTACAGTGGTATGTCTTCAAGAAACTAAAATGGGGGATATCGGAGATAGGTTGGTGCAAAGGATATGAGGGTCGAGTGGGTGTAATTTTTGCTTCCAACCTGTGATGGGGAACGCGGGGGGATTACTTATTATTTGGGGTGATCAGGGAGGGTCCTTTAGGTTAGTGGAGAGGGAACACAACTTTCTTTGGATAAGGGGAAAGATTACAGCTTGGGGAGGGGTAGTGAATGTGATCTGTATACATGCTCCAAATGATAGAGGAGGGAGGGCGGCTTTCTGGGAGTTGATAGCTTCTAAGTGCAATTTTGACAATGGGGAATTGTGGTGTTTGGCGGGGGATTTCAATGTCGTGGGCAGGGAGGGTGAGAGGTTTGGTGCTAGTGAGAACCCAGGGTCTAATAAAGAGTTTACGGATTTTATAAATCAATCGGGCTTGGTGGACTTTCCTATGGAGGGTGGGCAATTCACTTGGTTTGGGAGGGGTGGGAGAGCGGGTAGTAGGTTGGATAGATTTCTTATCTCGCCGGATTGGTTTGGCTTGGGGGGGGGGGGTTGTTCAGCGTCGATGCATTTCTGTGCTATCGAATCATTATCCAGTCCTTATGGAATTTGGGGAGAAGTCATGGGGACCAAAGCCGTTTAGATTCTATACATATTGGATGGACATGAAAGGCTTTTCGGATTTGGTTCGGGACGTTTGGAGTGTGGAGGGGTCGGCCAGGGGGGATAGGCTTTTTGGGAAGCTAAGAGCATTGAAGGGTAAAATTAGAGGGTGGGAAGGGTATGGGGCACTAGAATTGGACAAACGCATACAACAGACAATGGAGGAAATTGGGGATCTAGAGGTCAAATTGCAGGGAGGGGCTGCGGATGAGGGGGTGAGGATGGAGTGGGTGGATAAGAGAGGTGAACTAAAGAGATTGTTTTTAGTCGAAGAAAGAAGATGGTTCCAAAAGTCACGAGTTCGGTGGATTAAGGAGGGTGATAATAATACACGTTATTTTCATACAGTGTCAGCAATAAATAGACGTCGAAACTATATTGGGGCTGTTAAATTTGAAGGATCAGTTGTGGATAATCCCAGGGACATCAAGGATCGAGCATTTCAGTATTTCCAGGCGATATTTGCCAAAGAGAAAGATCGGATTTTTCAAATTGCGGACTTAGGGTTGGCAAAGGTTGGCGAGAATGAGAGGAGATGGATTGTCAGAAACTTCACGGAGGAGGAGATAAGGTCGGTTGTATGGAACTGCGATGGGAATAAGGCGCCTGGGCCGGATGGGTTTTCTATGGGATTTTTTAAACGTTTCTGGGAAGTTATTAAAGGGGACTTACTGGGAGTGTTCAGAAAATTGGAGGACAATCGCCGACTTCCAAAAGAGGCCGGAGGATCTTTCATATCGTTGATTCCTAAGGTAGATGATCCGGTGGAATTTGGCAATTTCCGCCCAATCTCACTAGTTGGCAGCATATATAAAATTGTCACAAAAGCTTTGGCCAGGAGACTACAGGAGGTGCTGACTACATTGGTGGGGGAAACACAAATGGCGTTCGTAAGGGATAGACAATACTTGACGGTGTCCTGGTGGCAGCGGAGGAGATTCACTCTAATAGAATGGCGGGACGGAGGGGCTTTGTCATCAAGCTAGATTTTGCAAAGGCATATGATCATGTTTCGTGGGATGCCCTATTTCGGCTACTGGAGGCGATGGAGTTCGGGGAGAAATGGGTTAAATGGGTAAGAGAATGTGTTCAATTAGCCTCAGAGGCGGTTTTGATAAATGGATCACCTACTGATTTTTTTCAAATGAAAAAGGGGTTAAGGCAAGGAGATCCACTCTCTCATTACCTTTTTATGTTAGTAGTTGAGATACTCAACAGAATGCTGATAAAGGCGGCTGAGCTGGGGCTACTGATGGGGCTGAAGGTGGGTGAAAGGGGACCAACCATCTCTCATCTCCAATATGCAGATGACACGGTGCTTTTCTGTGAAGGCGATATTCATTAGGTGATTAATATCAAGCGTATCCTGATATGTTTTACTCTAACTACGGGGCTAAGAATCAACTTTGGGAAAAGCTTTAGGCTCCAAGTGGGGATGGGAAGCGGATAAAATTTTGGCAAGATAACTGGATTGGGAATGGACGGCTGTTGAAAGAAATGTTCCCTCGAATTTACACATTGGCAACTAACAATGAAGGGAATGTGGACGAGTATGGGGAGTGGATAGGTTTTGAATGGCATTGGAAGATACAATTGAGAAGACCTTTATTCGATTGGGAGGTGGGGGTGTGGAGTAAACTGATGAGTGTCTTAAATGGACAGGTGCTGTGTAGGGAATTGGAGGACAGAGTTTGCTGGATGAGGGAAGGAAATGGTCAGTTTACCACACGATCATGCCGGTCACGGGATGAGGAGGAACACATATCAGTGAATGGATGGTTCTGGAGTTGCTTATGGAAGATCAAGTGTCCGACGAAGATGAAAGTGCTCGTTGGAAACTGGTATAGAATGGACTGCCTGTTCGTGAAGTTCTTGCTAGCAGAATTGGTTCTCAGGTATCAAATATTCTATGTCCTTGCTGTGATAAAGAAGTTAAAATAGTGGATCATTTATTTTTTAAATGCAATATGGTTACGGAGCTGTGGTATAAAGGAGTAGGATGGTTTGGAGTAGATTGGGCATTGCCAGGAAGTGTGTCTAATTTGATAAACTGGTGGCTTGGCACTAATCCAAAGTTGGGTCGAAGGGAAGTTTGGAATTTGACGCTTACGGCGACAGTGTGGACCATATGGAAGATGAGAAACGATGTGGTGTTTAATGGTTAACGATTTAATCGCAAAATGGCGGAGGATGAAATTAGGTGGCGGTGTGCATGTGGTGGAAAGCTAATTCAGAGGGCATTGATATTACAACAGCGAGCCTGGAGAATAATTTCCCCATGAATATGGTACAGTCAAGAAGGCAAGCTGCTAAATTGCCGTGTCAAGGTTTGGTGTGGATCCGACCGGAGATAGGGTGGTGGAAGATCAACACCGATGGAGCATCCTCCGGTAATCCTGGGCCGGCGGGGGTGGGAGGTGTCATAAGGAATGAGAAAGGAGAAGTGTTATTTGTCCTCTCGGATGGCATCGGTTTCACGGACTCCATAGAAGCAGAATTGGTAGCTGTCAATCGGGTGTGTAGAGCAATTAGGAGAGATCAAGGATTCCCACTCCCAATGCTTATCTTTGAATGCGATGCAAGCAATATAGTTCGATGGCTTCAAGATCCGAGCCTGGTCCCCTGGCGTCTGCATCATCTAATGGCTCCTATTGTGGAGGTTCTTCGTTTTGCTGGGGAAGTGAAGGTCCAGCATATACTTAGAGAGAGGAATACCCTTGCAGATCATTGGGCAAGATTGGGAGCAACCGGCGAAAGTACGACCGAGGAATGGCTTTGAGGTGAGGAGAGTTGATTCTGGTTTCGTAACAGTCTGTGATGCTGAGTATTGTTTCTGTTTTCTGGCATTGTTCTAGCTACTGTCTCTATCTGTTAGTACTGTCTCCATTTGTCATTTTTCTGTTCAGATGCATCTGTAATTGTTGTTGGGTGATAATGTTTAGATATTGTATTGTTGAAATGGTGTTTGCCCCTTAATGGGTTGAAATAAAATTGCTGTTCTCAAAAAGAATCATTAAGACACAAACCGGTCATTACACTTGGATTCCTACCAAAATTTTCTCCCTTGTTATAACATTTAGATTTCCAAAAGTGGGGTTTTGTATTACAATGGGAAACATAAATATCTACATATTTATATTTTTATTTTTCTTCTCTGGCTTGGCTTCTCCAAAAGAAAACTAATAGGGCTATTATTCCATTAGTACTAGCATTTGTCCCGTTCTTTTACATGTAAGAATGGGGAAAAAAAATCATTGAGTTACATAATTTTGCCCAATCTTCAATTCAATCTTATATTTATTGAATTTATCCATAAAGTGTCATAACTTTTCTAAATGTCTCCTAAAACAAAAACTTTTTAAATTGTGTCTCGTCCGAAACAAAAAAAAACCTTTTTAAATTGTGTCCAATCAAATTCCACCACACCTTAATCATCTTAAACACATACTCCCTCCATTTTTTTTTACTTGCCACATACCCACCAAACACGCAGTCCAATGAAAATTTTAAATAATTTATATCTCATGTTCGGTACAAGTAAAAATTCTATAAGTTCTATATTTAAAAACTAACCAAGCTAAGACGACACGAATCTAACAAGATCTCACTTGGTTATATTTTAATTTATACAACTATAATAAAACCTTATGTTAAAATATAAATGTGAATAGTAGTAAACCCCCAAATGGGGCATGTAAAAAAAAAAAAAAAACGGAGGGAGTACATAGCATTGGAATTAGGCATGCCACATCAACATTTAGTATGATAGTACGTAACAGGGCCGTCTTGACAATTTTGGGGACCCTGAGCCATTTTATTATTTTGGGCCCTCGATATGAACTTAACTTTTTTTATATATAAATTAATTATTATTAATTTAAATAATTAATTTAATTTATATTAATTAAAATAAAAAAAGCTAATGTTCTTTTCGAACTAATTTATAATAGTAGTATGATTTTTGTTAAGAGATTATTTTTCCCTATAGAGCGTGTAATAAATCACCAAGTTTCCATGCTAGGTAAAGTTTAACTATTTAAAAAAAACAAACTAAATTTTCATCGACATTAGTATATCTAAAATTTTCAAGTAACATAATGGTATGGAGATGAAGATGTTTATATACATACATTTAATATATTTAAAACGGTAGGGATCTGCGCCCCCACCGTTATGCGCCCCCACCCATCTAATTTACTTTTTTGCCCCCATAACTTTAGGTATTAATTCCTTTTTTCTTTAGGATTTTTTTGGCAAAACTTTCCTATAAATAGGGTAATGAAATATTCTACCTCCATTCTAAATCCTAAAAAATAGGATTTTTTAGTATTTAGGTTAATGAAATATTTTATTTTATTAATTCCTTATTCTTTTAGGATTTAGGTTTAGAGAATTATAAATAGCGTAAGTTTCTACTGTATTATTCATTCTTCTACCTCCGTTCTAAAGTTCTATTCTCCCTAAACTCTGAAATCGACTTATCAAAGCAACGAGGTATTTTTCTTATTTCGCGGTAATTTTCAATTTTTTTGAAATTTTCCTATAAATACTAGAGTTATTTATTTGTCACTCACAACAAATCTCTATCTCCCAGCTTTTTAAACTCCGGAAAATCATCTTACAAATATGGATGATTTTAACTCATCATTCTCTAGCAATTCGCCATTCAAAAATTCTGATAGTTGGGTGTTCGAAAATAATAATCATCCGAGTGATGGAATAACAAATAAAGTTAGCTCAAACGTTCCTGGCTCTGGACAAGATTATACGCCACAATTCATGACAAGTCAGGTAATTTTCACTCCATTCTTCTTTTTTATAAGCATCATTTAGTTTACCTACAAATTTTCATTACTTAACATATTTATATATAATTTATTTTAGATTTTTGAATCGAAGAACGAAATGCGTGAATGGGTACAAGCCACTGCGAGAAAGAATGGCTTCATAGTGGTAATCACCAAATCAAATAATCGTACTGAAACTCGTAAAGCAAGATGTGTTTTTGGTTGTGAAAGGGAGGGTAAGTATAGGCCACATAGATCGGGAAAGGCGTCATTGGTGAAAAATACCGGGTCGAAAAAAAAATAATTGTCCATTCAAACTTAGGGGGGTTGCTCAAAGTTTACATAATGATTTTTGGAAGTTATCGGTAGAGTGTGGCATTCATAATCACCCACCTTATGAAAATTTTGAGGGTCATGAATTTGTTTGTAGACTGAAACCGAACGAAAAGAAAATAGTTTCTGAATTTTGTGACGACGCTCCCCCTCGAAGCCTTCTTGGTCATTTAAAAAAAATTGACCCCTCAAATACTAGTACCGTTAGAGCCATTTATAATGCTATCAGATCAATTAAGAAGAGTCAGATGGGTGATTTAAATTCTTCTCAATTTGTAATTGAGACTCTTCGGGAGAAAAAATATTATTTTCAATACCGAGTAAATCCCGAAACAAATCAAATAACTGATATTATGTGGATACATCGTAGGAGCCTAGAACTCTATATTCACTTTCCCACCGTTCTCGTACTCGACCCGACTTACAAAACAAATGAGTACCGAATACCATTACTTGAGATTGTTGGTATTACCTCTACCTTACAAACATACTTGCTGGTAACAGCTTTCCTTAGCAATGAGAAGCAAAATAACTTTACATGGGTATTACTGAATTTGAAAAATGTTATTAATCAAATTGGAGCAATGATGCCATCGGTGTTTGTTACGGATCGAGAACTAGCTCTTGTAAATGCTATAGAGTTTTGCTTCCCGAATTCGAGTCATATACTTTGTGAGTGGCACATCAACAAAGCTGTCACTGCCAAATGCAAGCCTATTCTTGGATCGCAGTGGCGAGAATTTTGGAGTCGATGGCATGCATTGGTGAAATCGAAGTCGGAGTTGAATTTTCAGAATGCTTGGCATACTTTTGTTGAGGATTACAAAGAATATCCGGAAGTTGTAAAATACCTTGATGATACGTGGATAAGGTCACATCACACAAAATTTGTTCGTGCATGGACAAACAAAGTAATGCACTTGGGGAGCACTACAACGCAAAGGTAATTTTCATTATTGAATTAAATTATTTGTGTCCCACTTTTACAATGCATATCCATATTAGTATTAGAAAAAAACATTATTTTGGAAAACTAACAATAAATAAGTGTTTGCTTTCATTATTGTGTGTGTGTGTGTAATTCTACTCTACCAATCTCAATAAGCATCAATTTACAGACACTCCCTGTAATGGTGCACAACCCCACACTCAGATGACAAAGACCTAAAACTGTTTAATAGTCATCCGACGATAAACAATTGCATAGCAAAACAGAAAAGAATTATCCATGGCATAAAATCAAGAGTATAGCTGAAGAACAGTAGAAACCACTCCATTACATAAGTTGCATTTACAGAGATTAATTTGTTCATTACTAGTGGAAGTTAAGTTGCTATTAATTACCTTGTCTGGGCGGAGAATCTCATCTCTAGTGACGTACACTAAAGCATCATCACCCGCCCATTCAATATCTGCTGACATCCCAACCAAGGGCTTCTCAACTGGTGTGCCAGACTCAGCATCAATAATATGTACTGTGTAAATTTCATTCCCTTTGGTGTCTTCTGCATAAGCTAGCAGTTTGTGGTTAGGACTTACCTGAAAGGAGCACACAATGATGAGAGAGATGTCCACTATTAAAGTAAATGATATAATTTAAACAATAAATGAAAATTAGATAAATGATATAATTTAAACAATAAATGTGAATGAAATGTTATTTTCATTCACAGTTCGGAATGGCTTATTTTGTAATAACAATAAATAAGTGTTTGCTTTCTCTAGTTGGAATAGAAAATTATTTGTGTCTCACTTTTACGATAACTGACCTTATTGAATTAAAATTTCAGGGTTGAATCCCAACATTCAAGACTCAAGAAATATTTTCTGAACTCAATGGCGGACTTGTATGATTCATTTCGGAAGATTGAGTTGATGTTGGATAACCAGTTCTCTGAAATAGCTCGCCAGTTTGAGCGTTCCAAAAATTGTCCGCGGCACACATGGAGGAACAATTACCTTTTTGCGAATCTTGTGTCACGCATATCAATAGAGGCAGCGGACCGTATTTTTTCAAAATTAGATGCTGCTTTAGGTGCCTCTCCGTATTCAAGGGATTTCTGCGAGTGTCCGGATAAAACGGTATTTGGATTACCATGTGTGCATGTCATTTCGTATTACCTATCCACGACTACGCCGATTCCGCTGCACGAGGTACACATACATTGGCAAACATTGTCATTCAGGCGACATGAAATTGCCCAAGTAGAAGATGATATCACTTCAACTGCAATCCCAATGAGTGATAGTATTGATGTGCAACCACCAGCATATAATACTGTTCACCGAGGTCGCCCTAGCGGTATTCAAGAATGGGACACTGGTCGTACTCGCTCTAGATTCGAAAGGAATTCTTCGGCATCACAAAGACGTGGGAAACCAAATATCAGAGAATTGTTAATTGATAATCTACCTTCCCCATTTCATAATTATGTATCAGGAATCTTTAATGTAGAAGCTGATGGAAATTGCGGTTCAGAGCTATTGCCGAGCTAATCCACAATGATGAAGAGAAATGGCCAGATGTTCGAGCTAAGCTGATTAACGAGATCAGAGAACACTCATATATGTATGACACAATATACGGTGGGTCTGATCAGACAGAAAGAGTTTTACGAACGATCAATAATTTTCAGAGTCCTACTAGTCAAGATCATTGGATGGACACAGTAGATCACGGAGTGGTCATTGCCTCGGCTTATAATGTTGTGCTCTATACGTTCACAGATTATCTGGAAGGTTGTCTCACTCATGTGCCTCTAAGGTACGATTCTTTTATCGGAGAGCACAGAGAAATCGCGATTGCTTTCGTAGACAGAAATCACTTTGTCCAACTACATCTGCTCTCCGATCATCCAGTTCCTCCAATTACAACATGGTGCACACGGTATGCGAATAACGGAGCTAGAGAATGGCAACATTTCTATGCGAATCGTATACAACAATGGAGAACTTTTGAAAGACCTAGAAGAGAACCTGAATTTGGCAGGACCATAGATTAAACTCTGTGTAAAATTTCATTATTTGTACTTAAGTCTTTTAAACCTTCTTTCTTATTGACTATTACAAATTTTGTTACGTTGAAAAATCGACTTTTTAATGTACATTTTGATGTATTCGTATATATATATATATATATAGCGAAGGTCTCAAATAGTATGTTTCAAATATATATATTTTTGAAATTTTTACTTATATTTTTTGATTTATCGTAGTTTTTTATAAGAATTATTAAAAATCGACTTTTAAACCGTACATTTTTACATACCCATATTTGTACTATTGCGAAGTTCTTTTCGCGTAGGTTTAAATTTGTATTTTTTTTGAATTTTCAACTTATATTTTTCAAATTATCGCAACTGTTTGATAAAAAATATTAAAAAAATCGGCTTTTAAACCGTACATTTTTATATATTCATATTTATACTCGTTGCAAAGATCTCGAAGGGTAGGTTTTAAATATATAATTTGTTTTAAATTTTGATTTATATTTTTTAAGTTATCATAGTTTTAAAAATATGAAAAATGAAAATTAAAAAGAAACAAAAACAAAACACACATATTTTTAGGGGTAAAAAGGGAAAAAATTAGGGGGGGGCGCATAATGGAGTGTGCGCAAATCAGTTCCCTATTTAAAATACGATATTTAGAGTAGCAAAATCATTAAAATAGAATTGTTCATTATCATACATTAATAATAGTATTTAAAAAATATTGGATAATAAGTTAAATCTATATTTATATTAAATAAGTTTAACTATTTTTTTTAATAAAATTTTTTGCTGGATGAAATTTAAAAATAAAAAAATATATAGTAAAAGTATTTATATATTTTGCTTTTTTAAAAATATATAATTAATAAAAAAATTAAGATGGGGCCCCCAACTTTTGGGGGCCCTATAAGCCGGCCTTGGTACTTAATTGGACCTTTACTTTGATAGATGCAAACGAAAATTTTATTCTCGCACATACATCTTCCACCACACTAACCCATGTCAAATGAGGGTTTAGATCACAATAGATGGGAATTGCATTATTGCCAGTAATATCAAAGTACAATTTCTAATTAGAATTGTACCAAGAGTTCACCATCATTAATACGGAAATAAACATTAATCAAGTTCGCAGTGGATAGGACAACTGAATGTATCATGTATGAAACACATGAACTGATAAGTAGAAGGCAAGACACCTTTAACCTGGAAATGGACTCCTGTAAGAATTCAGTATCCAATGACTCTCAGGAAACGGCATAGGCAACAAAGAAACAGAATCTGGATGAACCAGCCCACTTCTAGGAACTCTCCCTGATTCCTATATTTTAAATAGAGAAGCACCGTGGTGGTACAGTACGACACACACAAGAAAAATAAAATAATTAATTTGTAAAAAAAAAAGAAGCAAAGAATCCAAAACCACAGTGCAACAGATGAGAAGGAAATACAAATGCAATAAGTAATTTACCTGAGGCCTCCAATTAGGCCTCCTTCAAAAATGACGTAGAAGATTAACATGACAGAGAGAAAACAGCACAAAATCACATGGAGATACTATTATGCCATAATACTATTATGCCTAATGGGCTCTTGTACCCTGAGGTATACGGCAGGAAACAGTTATCCGCAAAAATGACGTAGAAGATACACATGACAGAGAGAAAACAGCACAAAATCACATTCGTTTTGGCTAACTAAGCAACAAAAACAGAATTGGAACATGGGCAAGTAAAGATCTAATTTTTATATGGATAGTGACCTATGACAAACACAAAAAACAGTACCATTTTATGGCCGTAACAACATAATACTTTTATTTAATCAAATCACGGGAGCATTTCTTTTTAAAAAAGTACTTGGATCAACATAGTAGCATTTCAATCTGTATCTGTGAGCTTCTGAAAAAAAAATCCCTGAAATGACCAAAAAATCTACTTCACAGTGACTGCCCATGGTTTAAGGAAGCCAATAGAGAAAAGAATCAAAAGTACAGGCCCGAGCCAAAGCAATCATAATACCTATTCCCTGAACTCTTGCCAACGTACTGGCGTTGAAAAGCATTTCTATCATAGCCATAAATATTGGAAAAATTGTCTGTATAAAGAAAGTGAAATGACATAAAATCTAATAGAGAGTTGGATCACCATGATTGAGAACAAAGAGAGTTAAATATGAGAATCAAAAGTTAAACCTAACCTTACAGAAAGGGCATTTCATTGATGACGATATATAAGACTGCTTGCTAGCAATTACATTGGTCAAGTTTACAAAACAAATATAGCAAAATTTATCTGCAATATTGTATATCAATCATCAAACAATTATAGACCATAATCCATCCTTTTCATGCCCAAATGCCAAAACCACATAATTACAGAACAAAATCAAATCAAAAATAAAATTATATTATTGTTTCATTTAAGAGAGAGCCTCCATGGGATACGAAACAAGCTCAATGGGCAGAACTTGAACAGAGAATTGGACAAATGTGCAATTAAATAATTTCACTTACTTAATCATTGGAAGAAGCAAAAAATATAGCTACACAAATATCAGGTCGAAAAGTGTTTTAAGAGAATGATTTCCCTTCATAAATTCCTAAAATATAGAAAAATTTCAATTCACTACGCATCCTGCAGAATATACAATTAAAATTTAAAAAAAATAAATTTAAAAAAAGAAGAAGATGCAAGAAGCTGTCAAAGGATCAGATCTGCTGCATTGCAATTAGTCTGTAACTGTAAGACCTGCTGCACATAGAAGTTCTTGATAAACTATATTCCGTGTCCATTCCACAACAGTTGTTTCTTTAAGAAGAGTTGATAAACCAGGATAAACTTGTATATCTCGGACTAAGTCTGCATCACTTGATTGACCATCTTGCCATATAACAGAAATATCATCAACAGTTGGAAGGTTAGTTAGATGTTTTTAAGAAAAGTTCATATTCGTTCAGACATGGGATACAATGAAGTTGTCGAAAGAATCTTGCATACAGATTTGCTGCTGTAATATTTATTAGTAAATCAACAAGATCTTTGTTTAAGTCCGGTTAGGTAGGCATTCGTTTTTCAAGTTCAATTCCAGCATCATGAAAATAAAGTTGAAGATTTCTAGGCTTGTCTGCTGCGGGGAATATAGAATTAATGAAGTGCAGCATCATCCCATTCACGCGGAATACATACACATTTTGCTCGTTACGTTGCAGAGCGACATCACAGTTGACTCCCAAAGTTGAGAAAGAGAATGAATTGTTGTATGTACGGATATATGTAAGGAAATGATCAGTTAGTGCATGCCTGCCTAAGAAAAGATCTTCAAGAATAGGATGTGTGAGCAATGGATCCAAAGTATAAGTTCCAAAAGCACAACAAAATCCTTGAGACTCACCATAGAAAAGTAATGCACCACAGTGATTGCAAATGCTAGGAGATGGAGGTGGCCAAGGCGAATTCCTAAGAGTATTTCTTCGTACCTAGTGTTTGTAATGATTGCAAAATTAATGCATCGCAATGATTGCAAATACTATAAAGTGGAGCTTCCCAATGACCAACGTTAATATTGGTTCTACGTACCTGTGGTTGGGTTGCCTTTGAAGGACGATTAGACCTAAGGTAATTGCGGTTATTGGATGCTGCAGTTGGTTGTGTAGCCCCTTCATCGATTGCCTATAATTAAAATGATGAAATTGTAAAGTATAGAACACTATAAAGGCGTAACAATTTAAATATTGGTGACACACGCATTCATGTAGGACTGCTGGTTACTGGGTGTTTGAATAATGTCATGTCGTTTGGATGCTTGTGACCGACGATTGACAATACGTTGTCGAAGACCATCGGAATGGGTATCCTCTGGGGCAATACCCTATCATTGGCAGAATGCAGGGGAAAAAAACATAAATAAAAACTTGGAATAAAAACAACCTAATTAAAAATGATAAAATTGGGAAATATAGTGCCCTATAAAGAAGGTGTCACGAAAGCGAATGCAATTTTTTTGCGAAAGACCTTGTACAACGAGCGGTGTTTATAACATATTCGAAGCAATGTAAATATCGTTTCACATGCCTGTTCTTCTGTTGATGCAGTATGATGAGCATTCATGTGGGGCTCATGGGTACTGGTTTCTTCATTAATGGCCTGTGGTTTAGGTGCTGGCACGCGGCGCCTGCCAATACGTTGTCGGTAATGACTGGAAGTTGCATTTTCTACCATGCCAGATGTGTGCATTGGCTGGTGCATTGCCTCGCCTGCTTGAGCCCGTATGCGCAAGATGCGTTGTTGTCGAATATTGTATCCAAGTACCTGTGATTCATGTTGTTGGGATGTTGATGAGATGTCCTCACTCATCTGTCGTTTTAAAATATAAAACCAAAATTAATCAAGGAAAACTATAAAAACTTCCTGGCATACATGCGATATAATCCATTGAACACCGTTAAGGACA
Organism: Hygrophila difformis; assembly: GCA_030278955.1. Classification (NCBI taxonomy): domain Eukaryota; kingdom Viridiplantae; phylum Streptophyta; class Magnoliopsida; order Lamiales; family Acanthaceae; genus Hygrophila; species Hygrophila difformis. The sequence goes on along the minus strand of JAOANR010000009.1, from coordinate 24,990,359 downwards.
AGGGCAATAATTGGCATGTACAAACAATATAGCATGAGGGAGCTATTAAAAAAAAAAGTACAAACAATATACCGTGAGGGATCTTTTAAAAAAAGAGTACAATTGTTGATATATATGTTATATAAGTTTAAATGGCTATTCAGTAGAGAATAATTCAGATGGATGAAAGATCCGGTATGATAGGAAATTGGCTGCAATACACAAATATATGGGAATCAGTCAAATACTCAAATGAAGCATAGGATTGTTGATGAACAAGAGAAACATAGGATTCACAATTCAGTAGAGGGGGGAAAAAGTTGACAAAGCAATTACGGAAAAGTATTAAAAAGCAGGGGCACGAACCTGGAAATTGAAATCATAAAGCAATTACGGAAGGACAAACGAGAGAAACTACAGAGCAAATATAACGGACTATGTAATGAGAAAGACAAAAATTTCAATCATACAGGGAACAACACATCACGAGCCGGCCCACAACAAAGCAAGTTTTGACCAGAATGATCATTATAATAATCCAAAAAGTGGGAAGACAAGTGTAAAGCCAAGTGCCAAATTAGTATAGGTTTTATTAACACAAAAAATGGCACCCAAGCGACGTAAATCCAAGAACAAATTCCTTACAGTTGAAGTCCGATAAGTTACAGGAGTAGCTCTGTGGAAATCCACGAAAACAGCAACTGCAAAAGAACGACTGCAGGGTTTCAGTACATACTTTTGTCAAAGATGGTTTTCTCTATAATACAAAATAAAAAAGGGCAGCAATTAACAACATGAACGAGCCCCTCTATAAATTGAAATCTAAATGAGGTATTTTCACAAACAGCTTGTAGGGATAAACAGGCAGCGGCAGATCACTGTAAATGGACACTCCAAAAGCGTCAAGAATCAATGGCTGGATGAGTCAATGCTTACTAAGAAGTCACAAAGTACATATCAACCAAAGGTACTAACAAAGCACAAAACCAAGACATGAGTTTTTCAAGAGGAAGAAATCAAAACCAATTAATAGTGAAGGACACTCATAAGAAAATGGCAAAAGTGTGCCAGGAATAAGTATGATCCTTAAGTTAGTTGGATTAATGTGAATCAATACTAATAAAATGAACTTTTCAGGTTTGGATACAATTCTCAATGCCCAGTTATAAGGACAAAGGTAAAGCTCGACCAGATAGGATAATAATGGATCGAGGCTGCAGGCTAATAAATTGCATACTTCCAGACAGAATATGGAATATATGGACAACAAAAGCAAGGTAAATGGCGCGTAAGGATAACGTGCAAAATCAGCACAATGACGACGCAACAAATGAAACAGCAAAGATCAAACAATCTGTAGCCCCATAAATCCTCATATCAAACGACACAACCCCAAAATTCCCCAATCGAAATCCACACAAGCATAGGAACAAAGAAAAGAATTTGAAGGACCAAACAATCAAAACTGAACATCCTGCAGTGTTTTGAAGGGCGGCGAACGTACCTAGGTAGCCCTCCTAGCAGCGGCGGCAGATATCAAGGAATGGAGAGAAGCGGCGGCCGAGACCTTGCGGCAGGAAGGGAGGGAGGCGGCACTGAGAGGAAGGGCGATCGATGAGAAGAGTCCACGCAGAATCTGAGCATTTGGGGGAGGAAACAGAAATTAGGGCAATGGAGGCCAAATTCCACGGAAAAACACATACGGAAATAAAATTACAGAGAAACCAACAAAATAGGAATAGAGCGCTGGCGAAGGCAACCACCTGGACGAGAGCGTAAGGGTTGTGGCGGGGACAGAAGCGCAGCCGAGTGGATGCTCGGACGAGGGAGCAGCGAGGGGAGTAAGGAGATAGGGTCGGCGGCGCGGGCGCTGGTGTCTGGGAGCAGTGGCCACGGTGACTGGGCGGCAGAGCTGCGTGACGGCGGCTTCCAATTAGTTCGTGCGGTTGATGGCAACGGCGAATGAAGATGCGTTCTTCCTAGGGCAAATTTGGGTGGAAAGCGGTGGTGATCCGACGGCTCCGATAGGACCATGAGGAAATGCGAGCAGAATGAAATCTACTTGAGAGGGCGACGGGGAAACGCAGAGAAATGGTGAGGAACTGAAGTGAGGATTAAAATGGGGAGGCGCACGAACTCGCAGAAGGAAGAGGGCTTTCGTTCGGGTCGGGTAAGATGGATCCACATAGAAGGGAACTGTAGTACTGTAGTACTGTAGATCACCGTTTAACATTTATATATATTAGATATTTGCGGTTTACGGTTTGGTTTGGTTAATTTTTTTTCCAGACTAAACCTAAACCGCAAACCACGATTTTCTAAAAAAAAACCAAACTATAAATTTTAAACCGCAAATCAAACCGTTAAAATACGGTTTGGTCTGGTCTGGTTTACGGTTTGAACCGCACTCTGAACAGCCCTACCCAAAACCAAAAAAAAGGATTGAGAGCAAAAAAAAAAAGATGTCTCCCTCATCCCTACCCAAGAACATGGCGAACGAAAACCAAGAAAGAATGCAAGTTGAGGGAGATATCGTTCAGACCGGAACTAACCTTACTGTATCACACCGGTACAGAGATACTCTTTTACAAGGATATGCCCATGCTTTGGTAATTAAACCCTTCAGCTGAACCCTGAGATTCAAGATTCTGAACCCAGAGTTGTTAAACTCTGTTTTGTTTCCTCTGCTTTGGTAATTAATCTTTTCCATTCTTCCTCTGTTTTGCCATTGAATTGATTCAATTTCAGTCAGTTTGAACGCATTATTATAATTTCGGACCCGTAACTGATTTGATCCTTTTTTGGTAGCCTCCCTTGAGGGGAAAAAGGTCCTTGGTCATAACCGGTGGCCAAACAGAAATGATTTTGCCGTGATCCAGTTTGGGAGAGAAGAAGACTTACAGCAGGCATTGACCCAAGGCCCTTGGCTTATCTTGGGTACCTACTTGTATCCCGAAAGGTGGACCCCAGAATTTGACCCCCTGACAAGGGTGGCCAATGAAGTATGTATCTGGATACGCATTTTAAATGTCCCGTCGATTTACCTGAACCACACCACAGTAATTCGCCTGTTGGCGTCAGTTGTCGGATAAGTGCAAAGAATTGAAATTGCTCCCAGATACGTCAGAATATCTGTTAGGTTGAAGCTCGAAGCCAATCTGGTGAACCAAATCACAATCGACGACAAAGACCTGGTAGTACAGTATGAGAATTGGACGCATGAAACCTATGAGGAACCGCATCATGGGCAAGAATAAAGCCTAGAGATCTGGTTACATTATGGTATAATTAGAAAACTTATGATTAGTTTAGTTTCTTTTACATGATTATGATGATTTCTTGTTGGGTCTCTTATGGAATAATATCATTGACTTCATTACAAACTTCATTATTATTATTTTTTTTGGGTATTGTTGTGACCGCCCAAGTTGATGGGCTGAAATTGGGCCAGATGATAGGGCCTGGGAAAATAAGTACTGTGGGCTAAGAAGAAGTAAAAAGAAATAGTTGACGGAGCCCAAGTATGAAGCTGAGGTAATAAGAGCGGAGCAGGAGTAGAAGATGGGTTCGGTTGAGAGCAAACGGAAGCAAATTCGGACGAAAAGGAAAGGCGCAGATCGGCACGGTGGAAGGGTATGGAGCAGTTATCGAGCTCCATTATTCCAACTATAAATAGGGGGTTCCGGGCACAGAAATGAGAGAGATCAATCCCCCCCCCCCCCCCCCCCACAAAATTTCCAATTATGTCAATTTAGTTTCTCATATCTTTTACTGCTTTCCTTTATCAGTTTTCATAGAATTAGCCTAGTTTGTAGCGGTTACTTGTTCCAAGTCAACCGTTGTTCCTTAACAACTGGTAGATTTTGGTAGCCAATTGAGGTAGATTTTCCATTGTTCCTCTGTTTTGCCATTGAATTGATTCAATTTCAGTCAAGTTTGGGCGCATTATTATAATTTCGAACCCGTAACCGGTTTGATCCTTTTCCGATAGCCTCCCTTGAGGAGAAAAAGGTCCTTGGTCATAACCGGTGGACAAACAGAAATGATTTTGCCGTGATCCAGTTAAGGAGAGAAGAAGACTTAGAGTAGGCATTGACCCAAGGCCCTTGGCTTATCTTGGTTACCTACTTGTATCTGGAAAGGTAGACCCCGGAATTTGACCCCCTGACAAGGGTGGTCAATGAAGTATGTATCTGGATACACATTTTAAATGTCCCGTCGATTTACCTGAACGACACCACAGTAATTCGCCGGTTGGTCAGTCCAACCGTATTAGTACCTCCAGTAATCGGCCGACTGCTGAAGTTGTATATAGCAGCGGCCGAAGAATATATAGGGGCATTATTAGCCCAAGAAGATGAAGATAGCAGGGATCGGGCGATCTACTATTTGAGCCGAATTCTCAAAGAAGCAGAACCCAGGTATTCGCTGATTCTCAAGCTATGTTTAAGTTTATATCATGCTTGTCAAAAGTTGGAGTATTATATTCAGCCGAGGCAAGTAGTGGTCGTGGCCTCAGTGGACATAGTCAAGATTAAGATGAATGATCCAATTAGTAGCCGAAGAATGGCCAAGTGGGCCATGAAGCTAAATGTGTACGATTCAAAGTACCAACCACTAAGGTCTATGAAAGGACAAGTTATGGCCGACTTCCTAGTAGATCATCCGATGCTTCCGATAGCAGAAGATACTATAGAGGGAGTTCGGCCGATCGATGAAGACGAAATAGGAATAATCTACCTTCAGCCGTGGGTTTTAACATTTGACGGCTCAAAAGCAGCTACATGAGTTGGAGCTGGGTTCACACTACATACGCCGGAGGGCAGAGTGAATAGATACTATATACAGTTGCCAAACTCTTATACCAATAACCAAGTGGAATAAAAAGCATTAATCTCAGGATTACAACAAGTGAAAGCCGAAGGGGTCAAAGCCATCATAATCAGGGGGGATTCGCAAGTAGTTATACAACAACTACTTGGGGACTTTTCTGTTAAAAGCTCGCAGTTAATTGGGTTGTACGAAGAAGTAGTGAACTTGTTGGTTGATTTCGATGAAGTATATATAGAATATATTAGGAAAGAGAATGAATTGGCTAATGAGTTGGCTCAACATGCTGCAAGGTACATGATAATATCAGATGCAGAGAACATAGAGATCTACTCGGCCGAAAGTGAGAAGGCCGACATGATTAAAAAGATAATACAAGCTCTAGAGAAACCGACATAAGCTACCCCAGCAGAGAAACGAGAGGCATTGGACTATCTCATGATAGGAGGACTGCTCTTTAAACGAGGAATTGATGGAGTAATACTCCGATGCGTGGGAAAAGAAGATGCCAGAAGGAAGATAGGTGAAGTGCATGAATGAATTTACGGAGTCCATCGAGCTGGGAAGTCAATGAAATGGAGCATTATCCGGCTCGGGTAGCCGAGTATGGGAACTGATTGTGAAAGGTACGCAAAAGGGTGTCGTGATTGTCAAAAGCATGGGCCGATTCAGAAGTTACCGGTCGAAGAGTTGCATATCATGATTAAACCATGGCCATTCCGAGGCTGGGCCATGGACATCATTGGAAAAATACATCACTCTTCTTCCAAGAGACATGAGTATGTGTTGGTGGCTACTGATTATTTTACAAAGTGGGCCAAAGCCCAGGCTTATGTCAACATATCTCAAGAGGAGGTTATAGAGTTCATTAAAAGGCAACTGATCTATAGATTTGAGATTCTACAGACAATTTCGACGGATCGAGGAACTGTTTTCTTCAGAGATAAGGTTAGACCTTTGCTAAAGAATATGGAGTGAAGATTGTTCATTCATCCCTGTACTACCCTCAATGAAATGGGCAAGCAGAAGCTACAAACAAACAATTGATAGGAATTACTAAGAAGATGATTGAAGATCAGCCGAGGAAGTGGCATGAGAAATTATCCGAAGCATTATGGGCATACAGGAATGCTAAGACTTCAGCCACTGGGTTTACCCCATTTCAGCTGACGTATGGAATGGATGTTGTGTTACCGGTCGAAATTACAGTACTAACTTTGAGAACGAGTCAAGCGGATCAATTTTTGGCCGAACAGTATGAGCAAGCTATGAATGATGAGTTGTTAGATGTTAACATCAATCGGGTTGAAGCATTCAAGAATTTGCAGAGGAATAAAGATGTTGTGGCCGATTGGTATAATAAAAGAATCCGAGTTAAACGTTTTGAAGTTGGTGATCTAGTTTGAAAAGTTATATGGCCACCCAAACAGAAGGATGGCCGAATGGGAAAGTGGAGCCCCAATTGGGAGGGGCCATTTATTATTCAGACGAAGTTACCAAATGGAGCATACATATTGGTTGATGAAAATGGAGAACAAATGTCAAATCCAGTGAATGCGAGATACATGAAGAAATATTATGGTTCAATTTGGGATTAAACAGAAAAATAAACATTTCTATTCCAAAGGACGAAACATTACAAAAGGGAGCTACATCGGCCGAAGAAGGCTTGTGCAGTCCGAAGTTACAATATACAAGGGAAACGTCCTACCCAATCACGGCGAGGAAGAGAGATGACCATGTGGAATCTGAAGTGGAAGACACTCAGGATCATCCCCAAGTCCTTGACGCTGAGATATCAGCCCAGGCTGTGCTAGCCAAACCAGCCCGGCCGATCAAAAAGTAAAAAAGACATCGCATAGATCTCGCCGCCGGGAGCCATAGAAGTGACTTGCCGCAGAGGTAAACCAAATTCCCCAGGAATTGTTGAGGAAAATGGGCTCAGGCGGCAAGGCCTTAGCGGCGAAATCCATAAATAGTACCGTAAGGATATAAGGGTGCTGTCGGTCACCCAAAATTCTACGGTACCAACATAATTAAGGAACCGACGAGTCATATCAATATTTAGAGACAGGCCTCGATTTGGTAATAACCGTCGAGTTCGAGGTTGGAAAAGGTGTGTAAAGATCCCCTTCCGCACGAATACGGTGAAAAGGGTATTAACTGGGTTCGTGCTGTACGGGAAAAAAAATTTTCGAATCGTATTTGGGAATCTTTGAGAAGAACTGTTTGTTGAGCGCCATGGGGGCACTGATTTGAAGGGAAAGAAAGAGCAAAAGATAGAATACATGACTGAAGGTTTTAGTGTGAGATGTCAAAACTCATGAGATCGTGGGTATTTATAGAAGAGCGTTGAGGTGGCATGTATGGTGAAGTTTGAAACGTAAACCATTCAATGCTAATTATGGAAAAGCCGTTTCTTGATTCCCGGAAAGGCTGCAGAGAATATTGCACTGCCACAAGATATCGTGATCATGAAGAACTGATAGAATATACATAAGAGGCAAAAAGACAAAAGAATCGATAAATAAGGAGTTAGCCGAAAATCAGAACAAGTCAAAAAGATAGCAGACAAAGACACGGGTCGACCGAGAAACACATTATGGCCACTAGCACAAAGCAAATCCAGAGTTATTACAACCAACAGTCACACATGGAATAATCCTCGCTAACGTCAAAATCAATTTCATCATCCGTCAAAATCAATTTCATCATCCACCCCTTGGAGATCACCAGTGTTCGGATTAACTTAAGGACTGGAACTACCATCGGGGGCCAGGACCGACTGAAGCTCCTGAAGCGCCTGAGCCTAATCTTCAGCCGAAATGTGAGTCTCATCAGGTTCAGATGAAAACTGTTGTTCAGTGTCGTCTTGGAGAAGTTCGGACTGAGTGCCTGGGAGAGGAATAGAAAGGGTTAGTAAGAGAGATGATACAGAAAAGAAGCAAAGGGGTGCGGCTATCTTATACCAAATTTTGCTTCGGACAGAGCTAGAATGGCAGCAACATTTGAAAGTCTGGCTTCTTCATCCGACAAAGAACCAGTAGCAGAAGGATTTGGGTTGGGCGGATCAGTGGAAGCTCGGGAAGTATTGGACAAGGAGTGTAACTTGGCAATGGCGGGGGGAATTTGGCTGCAACAGTCTGAGTCTCCTCCCATATCCCACGAAAAACGCGGACAACTTCCTCACTAAACACCGATCTCATAGAGATATAACCTATCTCCCGTTTTAAACTAGTGAGCTTCTCCTTCGGAACTAAAGCAGATTTATGAAGTTGCTTAATAAGACGCCTCAGGTGGGCCGGTTCTTTATCCACCTCGGCTTATGCAATTTCCAAGTCTTGTACCCTGTGTTGGAGTCGGACAATCTTCGACTGAGCTGCAGCAAGTTCTTCCGAATATTTTAGCTTGAGAAGGCCAATACCTAAAAACTTGCTCATGCATTCCTGGTAATAAGAAGAATGCTTTTCGAACTCCTCCTGATGAATTGCTAGAGAAGCATGCTCATCCTCGAGTATCTTACGGGCAGCCAGAACACCAGGAAGCTCCAGGTCCATGCACAAGATAAAAGTGGACATAGCCTTAATAGTGTCTTCCAAGCTAAAAGAAACAAGTTCTTCGGAAAAATTCCGCTCGATGTGAGAGATGAGCGAAAGAAGGGTTTAGTATGAACGGAGAGTACATCCGATTGGTGAATAACCAAATGGTGCAATTCGTCCAAGCAAGCCTCAGAGCTATCAGGAAAATCCGACTGAAGAAGAGGTAGGATAGGGGAGAAGAACTCGTCCAAAATGTCCTTATCTGGAAAAGGAGAAGCAGGAACTACCTCAATAGGGGATGTTCCATTGGGCCGAAGGCGCTCAGCAAGTGGATTAGAAGAAACGATGGTAGAAGAAAGTGGCCGAGCAGCAGCCGGAAGAATGGCCGAATCAAGGAGAGTACCTTGAGAATGAAGCCTTGGTTCGGCCTCCAACGGGTTAACAAGCTCAATAGAGAGGGAATCACTGATCGGATCGGTAGGAATACAAGCCGTGGGCTCAGTTCTGACCTCCTGAGTATAGATGGGCGGGAGAGAAGACTGTCCAACAAGATCGGTAGGCGGGGCAGAAGAAGAAACAACAACAGCTTCGTCTATTAGGTCCAGAATGGAGCGAGAAAGAACATGAGATTGATGCTGCATCTCATCAGGATCAGACGAATGGCTTAGAGAAGCCAACGCCTCCGAAAGATCTAGGAGTGGACGAATCTAAAGAAGAATAGACACCGTAACATAACAGCTGAAATACCAAAGACAACTAGAAAAAAAAAAAGTAGAAAGAACACACAGTACCTGGTCGGACGAAGCAACCGACTTGGGAAGAGGCGAACGGGAGGATAGCCGAGCCTTAGAGGGAGGATCATTTTCAGATTGAACTGAACTTGGGGTATTACATTTGCGGCCAAGAGGCACAGTAGCTGAAGCATAAACAGACAAAGAAGATTGATGAGTAACAGGGGCCGAAGGGCCTTTCTTCTACTCTGACCATAAAGATAAAGAATCAAAACTTATGATATATATATATCAAAACTTATGATATATATATATACACAGAGAGAGAGAGAGAGAGAGAGAGAGAGAGAGAGAGAGAGAGAGAGAGAGAGAGAGAGAGAGAGAGAGAGAGAGAGAGAGAGAGAGGTGGAGGAACACTAAAGAAAACATACTAGGTTGTGAAGCCGAAGGTGCGTGTTCCTGAGAAGAAGGAACAGGAACAGATTCGATAGAGGAAAGCGTCATAATATCAACCATGATCAATCAAGTGCGTCCTCAAATCAATAGAAAAATGCGTTCGAACTACACGCTCCCATGATAATGGCCAAAATTGTCCATTATTTCCAATCTATTTCCGTGTCTAAGACGGACATTTTGATCGTATTCCCATCCTATTTCAATAAGAAAGCAATTGAATTTGAGAGATTAATGCGAGTTTGTTAGAATAATGAGCTGGTAGTGAAAGACGCAAAAATATGCAATTTTAATTGTATTTGTGTTAGAAAAATCAAAAAACATGAAAAAAGGAAAAAGAAAAGAAAAAGGAAAGAAAAGATGGGAAAAAGAATGAAAAATCCCACAAAACTGAATTTTTGGCTAAGTGTTGGAAGTCGAGGCGGTCTATGTGATGCGGTATATCCGATGCGGTTTAAACCGCATCGTTTTAATAGACCGCATCGCAAGACCACATCACTGAAGGAAGAAGCAAGAAAATGACTAAGTGTTGGAAGAGATACAATAATGCTCGAGGCGCTTTATGTGAGGCGGTCTATTCGATGCGGTTTTAAACCGTATCGACTTTGTAGACCGCATCGTTTCAAGAAACCAGAAACCACACAGGAAGTGGCATGGATCGACAAGCTAGATGCAATATCAAAAATAAAAGATGAAGAATAAGCAAAAATAGGGGTAGGGTTTGAGACTATCAAAGTAACTCAATAGCTTTGGAATGAAATACAAACTAGTTGCAACCCATTCCTTCCACTTTGAATCCCAAAAATTTCATACAATCCAAGTTATCTCACCCTTGGATTGAGTGTTTAGCCAAATTGATTAAACACCAAGTTGAAATTTAAAAACTCTCAATGACTTTTCAAAATGAAGAAGAAAATATTCATAGCATTCAAAAGGTGCTTAGAAAGGTTGGGGAAAGCCATATATATAGGCAAACCCTAAACATAAGGATTAAAAGACTAAACAACTAATTAGGGGCTTTAATCAACCCATTACAATAATTAAACAAGTACTAAAATAAATTAAACAAGGCTTGCGTAGTGAGGGACGGGACCTCGAGGTCCAGCAGGTAGGATTTAAATATTAATTCTCTTCGGGACCACAGCTCCAGGGTCTTCCCAACTTGATGGTACAAAGGAATTTTGAAATAGTGGAGGCCTTTAACTTTGGTCATCTTCAAGATAAATTATCAGTCTCGTCCCAATGACTTCTTCGGTATTCTCGAGTTCTTTCATCATGTGATCTGTTCTCAAAATATTTGAGACTCCTTCCATAAATCGTAAAGCTCGGTTTCGTGAACAAGGGCCATTTGGGAAAATTAGTGCATTCATCTTGGCTCCCATGCCAGGAAGAGATGCATGCGATTTATGTGAGGCGGTCTATTCGATGCGGTTTAAACCGCATCGACCTCGTAGACCGCATCACTTAAATAAATCGCATCCCAGCCAAAGATCAAGGAAGAGAAGACCATATGCAAGGCGGTATACTCGATGCGGTCTAGACCGCATCACCTGGAGAAACCGCATCGATTTTAAATGAGCTTTCTTCTGAAGGACAGATCCGGATAAGGTTGTGCAATACGTGATAAATGCATGCTCATGTTAATGGGCCCTATCTGACCTAATGGGCCTAGGGTTTCGTGAAAAGGAGTATAAAAGGGTGTCTCCACCATCACTTCAAACACTTTTTTTTTTCCATCCAGACAAGAAGAATTCAAAAAAGAGAGAGCAAGAACCTTCGGTTCTTACCCACTAAGGGTTAGGTAGGTAGTGTAGTTTAGCTTTATTTTTCTTGTAATGTAGTGTAGTTTTATCTTGTTTTTACTATAACTTAGCTTTAACTCTTGTCTTACTTCTAGAGTAGCCATTTCCATATGTTTAAAAGTTTTTTTAGTTAGAATAAACCCAACATTCAAAATAATGAGTGGTTTTGAGTTGTTTACCATGCTTTCAAGTATTTTAATACAAGGAAAAATTCCAGAAATGGGTTTTGACTACATGTGTTTGATACTATTAATGCTTTCTTAGACATAAATGCTTAGAATGTTTGCTAGCAACTAGTAGTTATTTATTATGTTGTTAGTTGACTTCCAGCTTTAATAAATGCATGTGTAGTGGGTTTGTAGCATGTTTATGCCTTAGAGCTTCAAATAGGGTTCTTAGGGTTTAGATAACTTTAGGGTTTGTTAGATCTAGGGTTTTATTGCTTTATTTCTACTCCTTTGTTCTAGATCTACCATTTATGCTTCCTTAGATAATGTTGGTGTTTTCTTTTATTATGCATGCAGTTCTTAGTTTTTATGTTGTTTTTGGTAGGATAGTCCTTAGATTCCTTGTTATTAGTTTTAGGGTTTAATTCTTGTTATGACCCATTGTGCATGCATAAACTGTTAAACCATAAAATTCTCACAAGTACAAATGCGAGATGACACTACCGCATCAGATAGAAACCGCATGAGTATTTTGTGAACAAAAAATACATCTTAGAAAATTTGCATGTGATGCGGTCTAACTGATGCGGTTTAATCCGCATCAGTGTTAATAGACCACATCATATGAAAAAGAGTTAGATTGTGTTGCATTTTTACATCGATGCGGTCTCCCATCGATGCGGTTTAAACCGCATCGTCATTATAGGCCGCATCGCCTCCAGAACCGCATTACACCTCATTCCATCCCTCCATGCCTTGTTTATTTTACTAAACCACATGCGGTCTATCCGATGCGGTTTAAACCGCATCGATTTCGATAGACCGCATCACCCTCACTCTTTCAGGAAAATGCCTTAGCCAAATTTGAGCAAAGATGCAATCTCATCGATGCGGTCTATCCGATGCGGTTTATACCGCATCGACTTGATAGACCGCCTCAGATGATTTTAACCGCATCCTTGCAATGACCAATCATGGTGCAGGCAAAACTTCATCCTTCATGCATAATGATGCGGTCAATATGATGCGATTTAAACCGCATCGAAATTCATTAGACCGCATCACATCTTTTTTTTTAGTCTTATCTTAAAATCCCAAAAACAAATTTTATTTTCTTGAGTTGTATAAGTTACATGGGTGTATTGGGCTTAGGCCCATCACATCTAAATTAATTCATTACACATCTCAACCCATAGTGTCAAAATTATTGTTTGATTAACACTCATACAATACCAAAAAATCTTTTGTTTATTTTATTTTTACTTCTTTATTTTCCTTCTTATTGTGTGTATGAAATGAGTAATAAGGAACATCACAGATCAATGTTGGCAAAAAGGTCCCTTCTGGGGATACGACTAGCTCGTCTTCTGTGTGTTAATTATTGCTCGTTATTTTGCATGGTTTGATTAGAGATTGGTGGAAGCTCCGGCAAAAAGGTCTCTTCACAGGGATAACGATTAGCCACTCAGCCAATTCCTAATTAGATACAGTTTTCTTTTCCTTATCTTAATTTCAAACCTGAATTTCAAGCTGTGGTACTATTGAGCAGTGTCGATCAACACTGTTGTAATAGTGTCACAGTGAGAAAACATGTGGGTTTTTCCTAAATTCGTGGATGGTAGGACCTTCGATAATAGCGATCACTGTTATTAAAGGTCTCTCACTGTCTAAAAATCATACCATTTGGAATAATTAGGAACTGGATAGCAGATATTTGCACTCCAGATCACCCCAGTTGTTTCTGGCACTCTTTTTTAGCCAAATTCTTCTCATCTCAAGGCTAATCCTTCTTTGTGTCTCAAATTTTGTCTAACCCCACTATATATTTTGGGGTGCTTTATTTTATTTCCTCATATACATGTATGCAGGATATTATTATGTAGATATTGTGGTCATATTATTTTGGGATCCTTCCCTTGGACATAGAAGTCTTGATTTAAATCAGATGTTGCATAGTTAATTTCCAACAAAAATTACTTTATAAAATCCGGATCTGAGTAAGGGATAAATTCCAGAGTTATTACTAATTCATATTCTACTGGGGGTTGATTTTGAGAACTTAGAAGCAGAGTCAGCGATTAGGTCTCACCTAGACTGAAAGGATCTGTGTTTTAATTGAGAGTTTAGTACCTGTGTAGGTAATGATTTTCAGATATCTCTTGTTTTCTCAAAATTGTTGTGTGTTGGAAATCTTATATTAAACATTGCATCAAGTCAGTGTCCACTTGGATTCGGATCAGATGTGATGATTAATACTAGACTTAACATGTAGGCCTTGGTTAATTTCTAAGATAGGGTTGAGTATTCTTTCAACTACTATCCTCTTCTGCCAAAGTCTAGAATTGAGTCCTGAGTGAGTACATTCGGAGCAGATTTATTCATGGATCTGTTTCATTTAGTTTGTATCTCACAACTAACCAGAAGTTATAAGCTCTGTGGCTTACTGATATTTGGGAAGTTCTTGATCTGCATCTGGTCATCAAGACCAGGGGCTCTTTTATACTAACGTAATGAGATAGCTTTTAAAAGCTTCCGAGTGATAGGATTTTAAATGCTTTCTTTCCGCTTTCTTTTAAATGATTTGTAGAGGACACTCGGAAGAATTAGAGGTTGGCCGCCGTATATAAGGTTTAAGAGTTATGGATGGGTTCGGGGCTTGAGTTGCTTATCCACCACAGATAGATAACATACCTCGGCAGGGGCAGTTATAGATCTATGGTATCTTAGATCTTGAGGTCATAAGAGCATGTAAATTCTTACTTTAAGTATCTGTCTGTTAAAGGGAACATAGTATAGAAAGCATGAGAGTTAGCTAACTGATGGATTATCCTAAACAAATATCATGTGTAATTAAAATGGAAGTTTAATGTGTTTCATCTGAATATTGTCCAATCTTTATTATTTCCTCCCTGTCCCTTCTGTCACATTTTAAATCTGTTTTATAGATAGTGTAGCATAATTTTGTACGCTTTTGTAGAATAATTTTTATCGCTTTTTTAGAATAAATTTTAATCGCTTTCTTAGAACAAATTTACTTGCTTTTTAGAATAGATTTAATATGCTTTGTAGATTGCTTTCATAGTTTAGTGTAAATTATGTCAAGTAGTTTTAAAACCAAACTCAAACTTGATTCGAGTAACAGAGTGAAAAATCTTATGAAACGGTGTGGAACCTGCTTCTATCGCACATCCTCCAGTGAACGATCCAGTCTTACTACAAATTACTGCAATTTTTGACACCGTGCGCTTTCAGGCCACAGTTTCCTACATGAGTATATAAAAACGTGACAACCTATAAACATATCCATAATCCCAACTCCACCTTCATAAATTGGTTTCATAAAATAAAATTAAACCGGGATTATTATTCTTTTCAAAAATACTCATGTAGTGGGAAATTGTCAAAAGTTTCATCCCACCAAGCAACAAAATGACTTGTAGACAATCCTGGATGGATGTCAAAGGAACGAACTTCGAGGTTTCTAATATGAACAGCCCAAGTCATGCAAAAGTTACGACTCTTGGAGGGATCCCGAACTTTCTTGTCCTTATTATAGCGATTTGGATCACTACGATGAACAAGTACCATAATTATTGCATGATACTTAGAAAAAAAAAAGTTCTTCATTACCTGATTCTATATTACATTTGTAAAAAAAAATCTACATTTATTGCAAATAGACCATAATTAATTATAGTTGCTATCTATGAGTGATTTAAATGTTGTCACTATCATTTTAATTGATACATAAATGAATTTAAATTTGGGGATATAACTTAAAATTCATATTTCAAATTAAATTCATTTGAATTTGAATTATCTAGAATAAATTGATTTAATTTGGGGACAATTATTGATTTTTTTATTATATTCTAATACATTATCCTTAAAAAATCTACATTTATTAGAGGTATACAATAATTGATTATCAATATGAATTATTTAAATGTTGGTCCTACGATTATTAATATGAATTATTTAAATATTGGTTCTAATACATTATCCTTAAAAAATCTACATTTATTAGAGGTATACAATAATTGATTATCAATATGAATTATTTAAATGTTGGTCCTATGATTATTAATATGAATCATTTAAATATTGGTCCTACCATTTTATTTTACACTAGATGGATTAAATTTGGGGATATAATTTATAATTCATATATAAAATTAAATTTATTTGAATTTGAATATTTGGAAATGACATCATCACTACTAATTACTTTCACATTTAAATTTTTTATATATTAAAACATGCATAAGAAAACTATACTTTATCCAATTCAATGAACAATAGTTTATTATTGCATGATACCTTTGCAAAAAAAGAAAAAAAAAAAGAAATCTATATTGCCCTATTCAATATTACCTTTGCCAAAAAAAATATTTATTACAGTAGATCATAATTATAATTGTCAAATATGAATGGTTTAAATATTGGTCCCACAATTTTAATTTATACACATAAATAAATTGATTTAATTTGGGAATAAATTAATTGATATTTTTCATGGTTGTAATACATTACCTATTCTGTATTACCTAAAAAAAAACTATATTTATTGCAGATATGCTAGCGGTAATTAATTATAATTTTCAAATATGAATAATTTAAATGTTGACCCTACAATTTCAATTTATAAACATAAATTGATTTAATTTTGGGATATAACTTATAATTCATATTTAAAATTAAATCTATTGAATTTGAATTGTCAGAAATGACATCATTACTATTATTATTTTCACATTTAAATTTATATATATTGGAAACATGCAATAGAAATGTGCATGTTCCTAATATATAGTATCAAAATTTCAATATGTAATCTTTACATTTAAGTTAATATTTATTTAGCTTTACTGATATGTGCCTTTAATTTTTATGTTATTTTATCATAAATGTGCTGGTAATAACTATTAGATTTATTATTTGTAATTCAAACTTTAATTTAAGTTACGTTATTTTATCTTTATGTAACACTCCGATTTAATTAACACATGATTAATTTAATTAATTATGGTTAATTTACAAAGGATTTACTATATGGATATTTTGTAGGTATAATTTTAGTGAAGTGGAAAAATAAGTGGATTCAAACCCGCAAGAGAATAAGAGCTTAAGTGGTCAAATGGGTGCAATGTGGTCAAGACTAGTAGTGCAACCCGTTAACCCACTTACCAACCCGACCCGGGTCCACTTGGGGAGTTAAAAATTATATTTGACATGGGAAGACCCATTTCCTCCTTCAAGCATCAAGAATCCCGTCACTCTCCTTGAGGGAGCTAGGGTTCATGCCCAAACACCTCCAATCTTCAATCTTTTGCTCAAATCGGTTGGGGGATCACTTGTACTAGCTAAGGTAAGGTTTTTCCTTTTATTATTTCTCAATTTCATGGTTGGGGAAGCTAGTTTATGGGGCTGTTTTGAGGGTGACGATTTTTGGGTGTTTTTGTTGGATTCTTGTAGATTGACTTGGATTTTGGTGTTGGGTCTTCAATTGAAGCTTGGAATTGTGTTGAGGAGCTTGAGATAAGCTTTGAGACTCATTTTGGTTGATGATTTTGGGGGATTTCAGCCTACACCTTGTGCATGTTGGTGTTCAGCACTTTGTTTGAATTTTTGTTGATTTTGGGAGCTCAATCTTGCCTTGTAGTGTTCTTGAGTGGTTTGGAAGCTTGCATTGGGAGTTGGTGTAATACCCGAGAAAAACAAATTCAAATTGTTTTGAACTACGTCATGACTTGATCCCTTCACAGGGTACGTAGGCAACTTGGAAGTCTAAATTCTAAGTTCAGTCACAAAATAAATCGCAAGATCAATCACAAAAACATTAGGAGGAATTGGAACTAATTTAACTAGACTAATTAGGGCACAGAAATGTTACGAGCGTTAAGCCGAACTCGTAACAAGTTTAAGGTAAAAGATTTCGAACCGGAAACGACCCGAGGAGTCGAGCTGACACGTAGAGGGTAGAAAACCGATAGAGAAAAGAAGAAAAGACCCGACGAACCACGCGGACTGCCGAACCGGCCGGTCCGGCCGGCACGCACTCGCCGCGCGCCGCCGCGCGGCCACCACGTGGAAGGAGGCAACGCGCCCCAGGACTGGTCACGCGTGCTCCGCGCGGGCAAAGCTAAACGTGTGCGTCACCACCGCGCCAGAGGTGCAGAAGGTGTAAATTTTCCTTCCATGGCGATTTTCTTGCCTAAATTAACACTCCCTTCGATGGTAAACAGATCCCAGCCTTAGGAAAGGCTTAAGAACGACTAGGGGCGCCCCCAAACCCTAATCTTACAGAATACACTTCCTATACTCCCTCATTCCTTCTCTCCAAGCCGAAACCCTTTCGAGACCACTTTCCGGCGAGTATTCCGGCGACGATGGGACGACCGGGACAAGCCTCTGACTTCTGGACCCTTGGTAAGCTATGGTATAATGTTTTAGTTCGTTCATAAAACTTAAAAACTCGAATTCTAACCTCCTTTCCTTTGCCACGATTTCACGTCGGGAGACGAACAAAAAGCGATCGGAGAAGTTGGCCGTTCGTCGCGACCTTAGGACGTCCGGAAATCCCTTACATCGACCCTATCCTTTAACTAAGTAAGTTAAGACTTACTCTTCAATTTTTGTGATTTATTGTCGTTTAAAACTTAAGATCTAGACACGTAACAAAAATCGGTTTTTCAAAAACTCTATTTTCGTCCAATTTTATAAACTCGCCTAAAACTCGACCTTCGAGAATTCAAACCAAAAACTTTTCAACATAGATTTTGTTTATAAGACTCTAATCTACCTTGTGTCCAAATTTCAGCCATTGACATAAAGATTTGCTATCCCAAATTGCGCCGTAAAGTTTCTGTGACAAAACCGAACGTTTGAATTCTGGACAGATTATTTGACTCAACTTGATGCATATTTTTCACCCGTTTTTTAAATCGATTCAACTTTGCATTTCTAAACAAAAGTTGTAGATAATTGTGTCTAGATTATGCATATAAAATACCATGAATTTTAGAGTTCATTTGTTATGTCAAACGGACGATTTTCAGAAACTGTTCTAAACCAACTTTGGAGTCCGCGCGTATGCAGCGTGTTGTGGTCGACTTTTGAACATCTAAAATTCCTTATTTCCAAAATCTTAAAACATGAAAATTGTTCATTAAGGTGTTATGTACATCCTGTAAAAATTTCGGACCAATTAGCTTTGAAATGAATTTTTAATCGGCATCGCACGAAACTGTGTCGGAATCAGTTTTTGAACAGAAATCACCTTTTTGCAAAGAACTCGAAATTTGACTCTCTTCGAAACCTTATTTCCAAAAACTTAAAACATGAAAGTTATTCGTATGTTTGTTTTTCATCTACTGTGTAAATTTCAGAATTTTTGGTGTAAAGATGAATTTTTAATTAAGAAAGGCGTAAACTGCGTCGAATCGGATTTTTCGAACTTGAGAAAACTCGAACTACGAAACGCGATATCAAATATTTTGGTAACATCGAAATACGAACTTTCGAAAAATCCCGTTCACTAGGCTGAGCAGATCTTCATGCTATCATTATCTTTGAGACTGCCTCGTTAGTGGTCTCCTTACTATCTGAGATTGCCTCGTTAGTGATCTCGCGCGCTGTGTTATTTGGATCGCCTCGTTAGTGGTCCTACTATTTTTGAGACTGCCTCGTTAGTGGTCTCCCATTTATTTGGACTGCCTCGTTAGTGGTCCTACGTTTTGAGATTGCCTCGTTAGTGATCTCCCCGGTATGGTGTCCTCTTCTTACTTTGCGGGATAAAATATGGAGTAAAAGACTTGTGTGAGTGTTTAATTATGCTTAAATCTTATTTACCATGTTTTTAAATTTTGCATCTAAATTGCGTTCTTAAATTTTGCTTTTAAATTACGCTTTTAAATTAAGTCCTTTAATTATGTATTCTCGTCTTGAATGAATTAATCAAGTTCTTCCGCTGCGAATGAAATATGGATTTTGAATTAAGGCATGAAAAGTGTAATTAAACACATGTAACCCCTTAAATTGTTTAGTTAGGAATTAACTTACCCGGTATATTTTTATACTGATAAACCATTGTCATTTTTCTTTTACAGAGTATGTCGAGTGATGCATGCACATGCACTTGGGGGGAAACATTTATGAACATTTTTAATTTCTGCATCGTACTACTGTTTTACCGGGTCTGTTAAACCCGAGGTTTTGGCCGTGTTGGCCGTGATTACTTTTCCGCTGCATTTACTCTATTTCGCGCATGATGATTATTACTTCCGTATTTTGAATTAAGTATTATTAAATTCCGGACTCAATGTTGAAATGTTTTTAAATCGTTTACGTACCCATAAGCCTTGCATTTCCTTAGTGAGCTCGGGAAGCCGTGTCTTGCTAGGGAGATGTGGCGGTGACATCCCGGCCTGGGTTATCAAATCCAGGGTGTTACAAGTTGGTATCAGAGCCCGGAAAATTTTCAAGCTACTATTATTATTTTAAACCATTATTTTAAACCCAAGTATTATTTTTAAATTTATTATTTTTGACTACTAGTATTATTTTTAGCCCAAAAGCTTATTTTTACGTAGCCCAAAATCTTAGTCAAAGAAATATTAAATTTTTGGTCCACTATAGAGGCCCAACTTTTATTCCTACCCATGTAGTAGATTTATTTTAAATATATGGATAAATTAAAATTTTTAAAGGGGAAAGGGGAACTTGCACTTGCATATTGCATATGCATATTTCATATAGATTTAAATTTCTGCATATCTTAACTTTGCTTGAAATATGTCTAACTCTAACCTACCTTGTTGACATTAGATGGCCGAACCCAACGCGAACATGATCAATCTGATGATGAAACCGACCAACGCATACCTTGAGTTCCAACAGCACATCAATCACTTCAAGGCTCGAGTAGGGCAACTAAAGGGTAACGTGGCCCATTTGGGACATCTTAGGGAAGCTGACCATCATGAAATAACCCAACTCAAGGCCCAAGTCGCCGAACTCCAAACCCAAGTGGTTGCACTTCAAAACAAGGATAGCGAACTGATGATGCAAATAGGACACTTAGGAGCGGAGCTGCTGGGCCTAGAGGCTGACATATTTCCTCCGAGCCCGAGTATTTCCTCCGAACTGATGATGCAAATAGGACACTTAGGACACAAGTATTAATAAATAAACAACATATATATATATATATATATATATAAGAACAATAATTAAACAAGGGTACCTCCAACCCTAAACCCTGAAAACCCTAAACCCTAAAAAAACGAACAAGTTACTGTAAAAAAAAAAGGTGGGGGGTAGTGAACAACCCCCAACGACAACAAACAGTACACTAAGTTCCAATAACCTCTACTAACAGATCCCGATAGATTGATACCTATTAATACCATTCTTTATTTAATAAAAATTTTTCCTTACAAGCAGTTATTTATTTAATATATATCTATTTAGATTTTTCCCTGTATACCTTATCACCTTATTTCACCCGAGAAAAACAAATTCAAATTGTTTTGAACTACGTCATGACTTGATGCCTTCATAGGTACGTAGGCAGCTTGGAAGTCTAAATTCTAAGTTCAGTCACAAAATAAATTGCAAGATCAATCACAAAAACGTTAGGAGGAATTGGAACTAATTTAACTAGACGAATTAGGGCACGAAAATGTTACGAGCGTTAAGCCGAACTCGTAACAAGTTTAAGGTAAAAGATTTCGAACCGGAAACGACCCGGGGAGTCGAGCTAACACGTAGAGGGTAGAAAACCGATAGAGAAAAGAAGAAAAGACCCGACGAACCACGCGGACCGCCGAACTGGCCGGTCCGGCCGGCACGCGCTCGCCGCGCGCCGCCGCGCGGCCACCGTGCGGAAGGAGGCAACGCGCCCCAGGACTGGTCGCGCGTGCTCCGCGCGGGCAAAGCTAAACGTGCGCGTCACCACCGCGCCAGAGGTGCAGAAGGTGTAAACTTTCCTTCCATGGCGATTTTCTTGCCTAAATTAACACTCCCTTTGATGGTAAACGGATCCCAGCCTTAGGAAAGGCTTAAGAACGACTAGGGGCGCCCCCAAACCCTAATCTTACAGAATACACTTCCTATACTCCCTCATTCCTCCTCTCCAAGCCGAAACCCTTTCGAGACCACTTTCCGGCGAGTATTCCGGCGACGACGGGACGACCGGGACAAGCCTCTGACTTCTAGACCCTTGGTAAGCTATGGTATAATGTTTTAGTTCGTCCATAAAACTTAAAAACTCAAATTCTAACCTCCTTTCATTTGCCACGATTTCATGTCGGGGGACGAACAAAAAGCGATCGGAGAAGTTGGCCGTTTGTCGCGACCTTAGGACGTCCGGAAATCCCTTACAGCGACCCTATCCTTTAACTAAGTAAGTTAAGACCTTACTCTTCAATTTTTGTGGTTTATTGTCGTTTAAAACTTAAGATCTAGACACGTAACAAAAATCGGTTTTTCAAAAACCCTATTTTCGTCCAATTTTATAAACTCGCCTAAAACTCAACCTTCGGGAATTCAAACCAAAAACTTTTCAACATAGATTTTGTTCATAAGACTCTAATATACCTTGTGTCCAAATTTCAGCCATTGACATAAAGATTTGCTATCCCAAATCGCGCTGTAAAGTTTCTGTGACAAAACTGAATGTTTGAATTCTGGACAGATTATTTGACTCGACTTGATGCATAGTTTTCACCCATTTTTAGATCGATTCAACTTTGCATCTCTAAACAAAAGTTGTAGATAATTGTGTCTAGATTATGCATATAAAATTTCATGAATTTTGGAGTTCATTTGATATGTCAAACGGACGATTTTCAGAAACTGTTCTAAACCAACTTTGGAGTCCGCGCGTATGCAGCGTGTTGTGGTCGACTTTTGAACATCTAAAATTCATTATTTCCAAAATCTTAAAACATGAAAGTTGTTCATTAAGGTATTGTGTATATCCTGTAAAAATTTCGGACCAATTGGCTTTGAAATGAATTTTTAATCGGCATCGCACAAAACTGTGTCGAAATCAGTTTTTGAACAGAAATCACCTTTTTGCAAAGAACTCGAAATTTGACTCTCTTCGAAACCTTATTTCCAAAAAAATTAAAACATGGAAGTTGTTCGTATGTGTATTTTTGATCTACTGTGTAAATTTCAGAATTTTCGGTGTAAAGATGAATTTTTAATTAAGAAAGGCGTAAACTGCGTCGAATCGGATTTTTCGAACTTGAGAAAACTCGAACTACGAAACGCGATATCAAATATTTTGGTAACATCGAAATACGAACTTTCAAAAAATCTCGTTCACTAGGCTGAGCCGATCTTCATGCTATCATTATCTTTGAGACTGCCTCGTGTGGTCTCCTTACTATCTGAGATTGCCTCGTTAGTGATCTCGCGCGCTGTGTTATTTGGATCGCCTCGTTAGTGGTCCTACAATCTTTGAGACTGCCTCGTTAGTGGTCTCCCATTTATTTGGACTGCCTCGTTAGTGGTCCTACGTTTTGAGATTGCCTCGTTAATGATCTCCCCGGTATGGTGTCCTCTTCTTAGTTTGCGGGATAAAATATAACAGACTTGTGTGGGTGTTTAATTATGCTTAAATCTTATTTACCATGTTTTTAAATTTTGCATCTAAATTGTGTTCTTAAATTTTGCTTTTAAATTACGCTTGTAAATTAAGTCCTTTAATTATGTATTCTCGTCTTGAATGAATTAATCAAGTTCTTCCGCTGCGAATGAAATATGGATTTTGAATTAAGGTATGAAAAGTGTAATTAAACACATGTAACCCCTTAAATTGTTTACTTAGGGATTAACTTACTCGGTATAGTTTTATACTGATAAACCGTTGTCATTTTTCTTTTACAGAGTATGTCGAGTGACGCATGCACATGCACTTGGGGGGAAACATTTATGAACATTTTTAATTTCTGCATCGTACTACTGTTTTACCGGGTCTGTTAAACCCGAGATTTTGGCCGTGTTGGCCGTGATTACTTTTCCGCTGCATTTACTCTATTTCGCGCATGATGATTATTACTTCCGTATTTTGAATTAAGTATTATTAAATTTCGGACTCAATGTTGAAATGTTTTTAAATCGTTTACGTACCCATAAGCCTTGCATTTCCTTAGTGAGCTCGGGAAGCCGTGTCTTGCTAGGGAGATGTGGCGGTGACATTCCGGCCTGGGTTATCAAATCCGAGGTGTTACAGTTGGAGAAGCTTGGGAGCCGGAATTGAAGTGTTTGGACTCCATAAACATAAGGCAAGAGTAGGATTTAGCTCAAGGTGGGGGAAGATTAGAAGAAATGGTGCAAATCGCGACATTCTGTCTCCACTGATGCTTCAGAGCCTATGCGGCGCCTAAAAGTGGTCCGGAGTGCCACTGCGGCGCCCCAGCCCTTGAAGTCTTCAGTTTAGGCGCCACAAATGCCTTGGTGGCGCCTAAAACTAGCCCGGAGTGCCACTGTGGGGCCTCTGTTGTGCTGGTGCCCAGTTTGGGCGCCGCAATGCCCTTGCAGCACTCAAAACGGGCTTGGACGCCACATTGGCGCTTCCTGTGCACCTGAACAACCCACAAACTTGAATCGGCTCTAATTTACGCGTTTCTAATCCGATTTTCACAAACCATATATGAATCTGACCCTACTTGAAACAAGGATTTCAAATATGCAATCGGAATTCAGAGATAATGACTCCTTCAAAAATTTAAAATAGGAGTTTATGGCCCCAGGGTCTCTCCTACGTGCCGATTCGCTGTTTTCTTCCATTTTCATCCCCTTTCGTATTTTATCATTTCTCACTCATTTCTAGGTCTCGGAATATGCTTAAAACTGATCTAGGATATGTTAGTGCCTATCATGAGTATTGATTGAACTTAGAAGATTCACCGAGCCTTAGTTTAGGATGGAATCTTGCGTTGCTTCTATCACTATATTTGTGGGTCGAGTGCCGATATGTGGGACGTGGCACACCCTGGAGCATGTCTAATTCATGTGGTACTGTTGTGAGCCGATATATGGGGTTGGCAACCCGAATACTGTATGTAGTATGCAGACTGATAATTTACACTAAATGTTTACAAGTCGGTATCCGACTGGACATTGTGTAAGGTGATTGTGATCGGTATGGAATTATGATTTCGAGGATGTTAGATATCCTAAAAATGTTTACGAGTCGGTATCCGACTGGGCATAGTTAGTATCTTTCCCGGGCATGTTGGCTTTCGAGAGCGAGATGCTCTGGGCTAGTACCTGCCATGACCGTAAGCCACTTATTTCAGCTGTTAGTATCCGTGGCGGGGGCACTGTGGGTATCTCTTCTGACCATTAGGGGAGTGGACCCTATTTGGAGAGGAATACCGACCATGGTACTTAGGTTGCGCGCTAGGCATACTTCTGTACTGCATTTAGGGTAGATAGACACTTTAGGTCATAACATTTCATCTCATCATCCATCATTCATCTTATAATTGTTTTGCAGTGTATGACGTGGTTTAAGCACCGGTATGAGACGTGTGATGTTTACTTAATTGTTTAATTATGCTATTTTATAACTGTTAATTAACCTCTAAAATCTTGTTCCCTGTTTCCCAGCTTTTCCTACTCTTGCTCAGTACTTTATGTACTAACACCTTGCATTTTGTCTTTCTTATAGATACTCCCGTGGAGGACGCAGAGCATGATCATAATGATGGGTTTGGGGCTGAGTGATCCACTAGGGTGGCATTCCTATGTGTTGATTGATGTTGTCTGGAGACTATGTTTTTAGTTGTGACTTGTCTGTCATTTCTGAATATTTCATGATGCAGACTTGGTCTGTGAACTATTTTCTGTTATTTCTGTTATGCACTTGGTACTGTGACAGGTTATAAGAAGTACTGTGGTACTGTACTGTTTGAGGCTTGTAGCCGGATTACTTGAGTATGTTGTGGACTCTGTTTCTGTTTTACTCTGTCATTATTTTGTGTTGAATTTTCTGATTACCAGGCTTCGTGTTATTGAACTTAAATTGATTGGCCAACAGTTTAAGGGAGATAACACGATAGTGACGTCAGCAAAAATTGGTTTAAAATTTTTGGGGCATTACATGTTGGTATCAGAGCCATGTGTGCTCTTATGTGCTTAGAATTTTGACACAAGTATGTGGTGAGGTGTGTGGGGGAATGCATACAATATAGGAATTGCATCTGATCTGGCTTATATTTCTGTGACTTTACCTTATTTTGGGATGACTGCGTGCCTTATGAGGTTGAGTTATGGTTTGTGAGTCAAACCATGATCAACTCATAGGGATATCCCGGGAGATCTATACTCGCTATTTATTATTCGGTATTACTTCATTCTCGGTTACCAAATGTTACTGAATG
Organism: Hygrophila difformis; assembly: GCA_030278955.1. Taxonomy (NCBI): domain Eukaryota; kingdom Viridiplantae; phylum Streptophyta; class Magnoliopsida; order Lamiales; family Acanthaceae; genus Hygrophila; species Hygrophila difformis. Next base: position 24,964,459 of record JAOANR010000009.1, on the reverse strand, counting down.
TTTGATGTTGTGTTGTGAGTACAGGATGTCGCCGCGTAGGGATGGAGAACCCAGGCGTAGGGGAAGACCTCGCAGGAACCCGGAGCCTGTTATTGGAGGACCGGGACATTATTTTTATCAGGAGGAGAATGTCCCTTATGGGGAACCTATGAATGTGGAGGACGAGCTGGACTACGAGAATGAACCAGTGCCACCACCACCTCCACCAGGGCCTATGCCTTTCGACCAGAATCAGTTTGCACAGTTCATATATAATGCTCTGCAGGGGATGTACCAGGGTCAGGCGAATCCACCAGCACCGCAGCCTCAGTGACCCATAGCCTATGTACATCTAGCGAGGCATTATCAGCCACCATCATTCGGCGGGGGATCCGATCCAGTTGCCTTGACGGATTGGATTTATCAGATGGAGGAAGTTTTTGAGTGTATAGAGTGCCCTGAAGACAGGAAGGTCAGGGTGGCAAGACAGTATCTGACGGGGCCAGCGCTCCATTGGTGGAGGGCGCGCAAGCCCGAGCTTTTGGCAAGACCCGATTTCTCGTGGGAGGTATTCTGTCAGGCTCTGAGATCCCACATCTTTACCACCCAGATGATGAATATGAAGAAGCGGGAGTTCCTCAACTTAGAACAAGTGGGGAACATGACAGTGGCAGAGCACTATAGTCGTCTCGTGGAACCTATGTCTTACGTTCCTATGTTGATTACAGATGAGGAGGATAAGGTCTCCAGGTTTGTGGATGGCCTAAAAGCTGAGATTCAGACTGGCTTTAGTGCGCAGCATGCATCCCTATCTTCGGCCTATGACCAGGCATCGTTCATTGAGAGGGCCAGATCAGACGTACAGTGGAACTGGTCTAACCGGCACAAGAACAAGGGAAATTCAGGTGGACCGAGCAGGAGGCATACTAGAGGAGGAGGTGAGACCTCCAGGACCCAACCTTTCGCACAGCCTCAGTCCAGGCAAGGCTCTTACTGCTGGAACTGTCAGCAGGAGGGGCACATGAGGTATCAGTTCCCACAGTTGATTGGGCAAGCTGGAGGTTCTGCAGCTGCAGCTCATAGAGGAGGTGCCCTAAGAGGGTGTGGCTCAGATAGTGGACGTGGAATTCCGAGGGGCCGTGGAGGCCGCCTCAATGTGATTGAGCGGGCTGAGTTAGATGGTCGAGACGATGTTATGACTGGTAAGTTTTGCATTGTTCAATTTCAATTCTGATTGATCTAACCATCTATAACAAATTGCTAGGGTAGTGCCTTATGTTGTTGATTGTGTAGGTACTATACTAGTTGATAATGTTCCTGCTTATGCTTTATATGACTCCGGTGCATCATGCTCTTTTATATCCTCTGAACTTGTATCCAAGCATGATATGGGACCATTGGAAGCTCATCAACTCCCGGTGTCTCTACCTTCCGGAGATCTTATGCGGAGCCAGTGGATCAGACCCGATGCACAAATAGTCATTAAAGATCAAGAGTTCAGAGCGGACTTGGTGGTGCTAGACTTGGCCAACTTTGATGTGATTTTGGGAATGGATTGGTTGTCCAAGTACCGAGCAGTATTGGACTGCGGAGTGCCGAGGATTTCCTTCACCGAAAAAAAGGGTGAGAAAATGAATTATTATCCTCCTAACATTCGAGTGGTACCCTCTGTTACTTTTGTTGCTTTAATTAGGAAGGGATACCCGGTGTACATTTGTCATGTGCATGAGATTATGACACCTGCATCCGGATCATTAATGTCCCAGATTCCTACTGTTTCTGAGTTTCCTGATGTATTTCCCGATGAGATATCCGGGTTTCCACCTGCTCGCGAGATCGAATTTGCCATAGACTTGGTAGCAGGGGCGGCACCCATTGCCAAGGCTCCTTACCGTATGGCTCCTGCAGAATTGAGGGAATTGAAAGAGCAGCTCAAGGAGTTACTTGAAAAAGGCTACATACAGCCAAGCAGCTCACCCTGGGGAGCACCGGTGATTTTTGTTAAGAATAAAAATGGGAGTATGCGAATGTGTATCGACTATCGTGGGCTTAATTAGGTCACGGTCAAGAACCGTTTTCCACTGCCGAGGATTGATGATCTATTCGATCAATTGAAAGGTGCTTCTATGTTGTCAAAGATTGATTTGAGATCGAGGAATCATCAGATTAGAGTGGCAGAAAGAGATCGTGAAAAGACAGCCTTCCGGACACGATATGGCCACTTTGAGTTCACGGTGATGCCGTTTGGATTGACTAATGCCCCAGCAGTTTTCATGGATTTGATGCGTCGTGTGTTCAGACCATGGTTGGACGTGTGTGTGGTCATTTTCATCGATGATATCTAGGTATACTCTCCCGACATAAAGACTCATAAGGAGCATCTCAGAACCGTGTTGCAGGTGCTCAGGGAGCATAAGTTGTATGCCAAGTTCTCTAAATGTGAGTTTTGGTTGGATAAGGTTGCTTTCCTTGGACATATCATTTCTGGAGAAGCAATCTCAGTGGATCCAACTAAGGTAGAGGCGGTGTTGGAGTGGAATCCACCCACTAATGTTAGTGAGGTACGGAGCTTCCTTGGATTGGTGGTCTACTACAGGAGGTTCATTGAGGGGTTCGCCAGCATTGCTAGGCTCCTGACTCAGTTGTTGAGGAAAGATGTACCTTTTCAATGGAGCGAGGATTGTCAAGAGGCTTTTGATTTATTGAAGGAGAAGGTGACGAAAGCTCCAGTATTGGTGTTACCCGACGAGTCTGAGGAGTATGAAGTATACACTGATGCATCTCATCGAGGGCTCAGGTGTGTACTTATACAGAATGGCAGAGTGATTGCATATGCATCTAGGCAATTGAAGCCTCATGAACTAAATTACCTGACTCACGGCCCAGAGATGGCAGCAGTTGTGCATGCATTGAAGATTTGGAGGCATTATCTTTATGGTGCTAAGTGTCAAATCTACTCGGATCACAAGAATCTTAAGTGCCTTTACACTGCAGATAAGATGAGTGGAAGGCAGCGAAGGTGGTTAGAGTTCTTGCAGGACTATGACACTAGCATTCAGTACATTGAAGGGAAGGCGAACCGTGTGGCTGATGCACTCAGCAGGAAGGGACACATGCTGCACACTATTACCCTCCCTTGGCTTTTGAGGCAAGAATTGGAGAAGGAGGAAATTGTGGCAATCCCTTATGGTACGAAGGCGAGATTAAATGCTATGACCGTGATGCCTTCACTATCTGAGCCAAGCTGTGAGTCAGGAGATGATGCACTTGAGAGCCAAGATTCGGCATGGCGAGGCAGATGGATTCACTATTAATAGCAGAGGTGTGATCAGGTTTGAGGATCGTTGGTGTGTGCCTTCCGAGGACCAGGTGTTAAAAAGGAATGGAGGAAGCACATTGTACCCCTTACTCTGTACATCCGGGAGCAGTGAAGATGTACAAGGACTTGAGACAGAATTACTGGTGGAAGGGCATGAAGAAGGAAGTTGCGGAGTTTGTGTCTAAGTGCCCTACTTATCAGAAGGTTAAGGCTGAACACATGCGACCTTCGGGCTTATTGCAACCTTTGGAGGTTCCCATGTGGAAGTGGGAATCTATTGCTATGGATTTTTTCACTGGATTGCCTAAGACGAGGAACAGGTTAGACACCATTTGGGTGATTGTAGACCGACTGACCAAGAGCGCGGTCTTTGTACCTATGAGGTTGAACTGGAGTATGCAACAATTGACGGGTGCTTACATCCAACATGTGGTTAGACGGTTTGGTGTGCTGAGGGAGATCATTTCAGATAGAGATTCCAGATTCTGGTCTAGATTTTGGAAGGAATTGCAGGCAGCTTTTAGCACTCAAATTTGTATGAGCACGGCCTGGCACCCTCAAACTGATGGGCAGACAGAAAGGGCCATTAGAACATTGGAAGATATGTTGAGGGCTTGTGTTATGGACTTTCAGGGGACGCGGGAGGAACACTTATCTTTGGTGGAGTTTTCCTACAACAACAGTTACCACGCGAGTATCCGTATGGCTCCTTTCGAGGCTTTATACGGAAGGAAGTGCAGAACACCCTTGTGCTGGAGTGATCCTTCAGAGCGGGTGGTGATGGGTCCCGAGATCATTGAGCAAACCACTGAAATTGTGCGAGTGATCAGAGATAGGATGAAGGAAGCTCAGGATCGTCAGAAGAGTTATGCAGATCTAGCAAGAAGGGATATTAAGTTCGCTGATGGCGATTGGGTACTTTTGAGAGTCTCATAGATGTGAGCTGTGAGACGATTTAGGAAGAAGGGGAAATTGAGTCCTCGATTTATAGGCCCCTATGAGATCATCAAAAAGATCGGGAAGGTAGCCTACCGACGAGAATTGCCAGCGGAAGTGGGAAATGTGCATAATGTTTTCCATGTCTCGCAATTAAGGAAATATGTTTTCGATCCCGACAAGATCATCCAACCGGATGAAGTGGAATTGGATGAGAACTTGGAATATGAAGAGTACCCAGTAGCGATTCTGGATACCAAAGAGAAAGTACTTCGCAACAAGGTGATCAAGATAGTGAAAGTACTCTGGTCTAGACACGGAGTTAAAGATGCCACTTGGGAGACCGAGGATAGTATGTTGGAGCGATATCCTAAATTGGGTTTGACTCCAAATCAGTGAGGTAACCTACTTAATCCATATTCTTGCATTCGAGGACGAATGATCCTAAGGGGGAGGGATTGTAACACCCCGATTCAATTAACACATGATTAATTTAATTAATTATGGTTAATTAACACAGGATTTACTATATGGATATTTTGTAGGTATGATTTTAAAGAAGTGGAAAAATAAGTGGGTTCAAACCCGCAAGAGAATAAGAGCTCAAGTGCTTAAATGGGTGCAATGTGGTCAAGACTAGTAGTGCAACCTGTTAACCCACTTACCAACCCGACCCGGGTCCACTTGGGTGTTAAAAATCAGATTTTTGACATGGGAAAACCCATTTCCTCCTTCAAGCATCAAGAATCCCATCACTCTCCTTGAGGGAGCTAGGGTTCATGCCCAAACACCTCCAATCTTCAATCTTTTGCTCAAATCGGTTGGGGGATCACTTGTACTAGCTAAGGTAAGGTTTTACCTTGTATTATTTCTCAATTTCATGGTTGGGGAAGCTAGTTTATGAGGCTGTTTTGAGGGTGACGATTTTTGGGTGTTTTTGTTGGATTCTTGTAGATTGACTTGGAATTTGGTGTTGGGTCTTCAATTGAAGCTTGGAATTGTGTTGAGGATCTTGAGATAAGCTTTGAGACTCATTTTGGTTGATGATTTTGGGGTATTTCAGCCTACACCTTGTGCATGTTGGTGTTGAGCACTTTGTTTGAATTTTTTGTGATTTTGGGAGCTCAATCTTGCCTTGTTGTGTTCTTGAGTGGTTTAGAATCTTGCATGGGAGTTGGAGAAGCTTAGGAGCGGAATTGTAGTGTTTGGACTCCATAAACACAAGGCAAGAGTGGGATTTAGCTCAAGGTGGGGGAAGATTGGAAGAAATACCGACCACGGTACTTAGCTTGCGCGCTAGCATACTTCTGTGCTGAATTTAGGGTAGATAGACACTTTAGGTCATAACATTTCATCTCATCATCCATCATTCATCTTATAATTATTTTGCAGTGTATTGAAGCACCGGTATGGGACAGTGTGATGTTTATTTAATTGTTTAATTATGCTATTTTATAATTGTTAATTAACCTCTAAAATTTTGTTCCCTGTTTCCCAGCTTTTCGTACTCTTGCTCAGTACTTTATGTACTGACACCTTACATTTTATCTCTCTTATAGATACTCCCGTGGAGGATGCAGAGCATGATCATGATGATGGGTTTGGGGCTGAGTGATCCACTAGGGTTGCATTCCTATGTGTTGACTGATGTTGTCTGGAGACTATGTTTTTAGTTATGACTTGTCTGTCATTTTTGAATATTTCATGATGTAGACTTGGTCTGTGAACTGTTTTCTGTTATTTCTGTTATGCACTTGGTACTGTGACAGGTTATGAGAAGTATTGTGGTACTGTATTGTTTGAGGCTTGTAGCTAGATTACTTGAGTATGCTGTGGACTCTGTTTCTGTTTTACTCTGTCGTTATTTTGTGTTGAATTTTCTGATTACCAGGCTTCGTGTTATTGAACTTCTGTTGATTGGCCAACAGTTTAAGGGAGATAACACGGCAGTGACGTCAGCAAAAATTAGTTTTGAAATTTTTGGGATGTTACACTTTATATTTTTATCTTTTAAATATCCTAAAACTCTATTGTCAAATTCCCGCCTAAACTCTATAAAAGATCTTAAAACTCTAATATCACCACTAAAAGATCTGTTTAACATAGACACATAATCGTTGGTCTAAAATATTGTTTGTCATATGGAAATTCATTTACCAAATCAGTGGAAACATATTTAGAAAAAATAGTGAAATTTATTTAACATGGAAACATAATAAATGGCCTAAATATTGTTTGTCATATGGATTTAAGGTTTTATATTTAATTTTATGTTAATTTTTATTTTATCTATATCTTTTAAATATCCTAAACTCTATTGTCAAATTCCCGCCTAAACTCTATAAAAGATCTTAAAACTCTAATATCACCACTAAAAGATCTGTTTAACATAGACACATAATCGTTGGCCTAAAATATTGTTTGCCATATGGAAATTTATTTACTAATATCCAAATCAGTGGAAACATATTTAGAAAAAATAGTGAAATTTATTTAACATGTAAACATAATCAATGGCCGAAAATATTGTTTGTCATATGGATTTAAGGTTTTATATTTATCTTATGTTAATTTTTATTTTATCTATATATATAAAGACAATATAGTCTAAATTCCCCCACTTCCCCAGCCCCTTTTTTAACACCCCCTCCAACTTTTTTCCCCCAATTTCAAGAATCTCATTCACATAATATTTTAATAAAATCTTAATAGAATATTATAATATCTTGAATTATTTATACTATATATTTGATCACGTCAAATCCGAATCCATTCCTCTAAGATTTGTAGACATAAAATTCGTTCTAATTGGGATCACATATACCTATATCTATATATCTATATATGTATCTATATCTTCTATATTTATATCTATCTATACCTATATCTATATATGTATCTATATTTTCTATATAAAAGTAATATATTCTATATTCCATCCACTTCCCCTCCCCTTTTTTCAACAACCTCCCTTATTCATCTCTTCAACTCTCATCTCTCAATTTTCAACACCCTCATTCCAACATGGAATCTATATATCTATACTTATATCAAAGTAATAAGTTAAGGGAAACTAGTTGATTTTCGCATTTCCAATGTAGAAAGCATCTGCACTATTTGTTCAACCGATTATAGTTGATCTCTCACCAAAAAGATATAACACGCAGTCCATCCCCAAGAAAAAAAAGTTATAGGTGTAAAGCTTCTGACAAGCACAAAAATTGAAGCTCTGAAAAGGCCAATGAGGCGGGAGGATTTCCGGCAGCGGGGAGGCCCGACAAGTAGTCTAAGAAGAACGAACTTTGAGCAGGAAACCTGGAGGAAACGAGGGAGTCCAGTTGGACAAGAGACGTATGAAGAGAAACACCGGCGAAGCGCGGAAAACCAGTGGGGGTCCGGCGGGAAATGGACGACGGAGAAACGGAATAAAGGTGGCGACTCAATCTTCCGGAGGGAGCTATTTGGGGTATTTGTGGGTAATATACCTGTGGAAATCGCGAACATCTTGGTTTTCAAAACAATAAACAAGGTGGCAATGGTAAGGGATTGGTTTGTCCCTTTCCGTAGATGGCATGACCAGGGCGTCAAGTTCGGGTTTTTTCAATTCCATCGGAAAGATGAGGTGGAAAAAGTGATTTGGAGTCTTAACGGAAAGTTATGGATGGGGAATAAATTACGGGTGAGTGGGGCCATACCTAGCAAAAGAGAATCTAGGGGGATAAGGAAGAACTTAAGGGATGGTAGGAGTTCGGGAAATCCTAAGAGTGGTGCAAATGCGGGTAATATTATCAATGGAAAGTCTAGTAGCAGTGGTACATGGAGGGACGAAAGGTCATATGCAGAAGTTATTAAAAGCGGTACGCAGAGGACAGTAGTTAAAGGGAATGAGAAAGCGGAGAACATAGTGAATCTCGTGGAAGTACAAGAAGACATTGCCAGGTTTGGAAGGTCAGCCGTGGTAGAATTAAAGGCCTTGGAGGATTTGATCCCGTGTCAGGAATGGTTGTACCGTGAGCATCCAAATTGTGAGGAGATCAAATATGGTGGGGGTTACATGGTGATCGCAATATTCAATGAACCAACAATGAGAGATAAATATCTAGCTGACCAGCGAGACTGTGACTACATTGAATGGAAGAGACGATGGAATCATGGTGCCATGGTGAGGAAGCAATTAGTATGGTGTATTTTTCCGGCATGCCGTTCACTGCCTGGTGTGAGGAGAACTTCCGGAGAATGGTAACCGGTTGGGGCAAACTGATCACTGTCGACAGAGAGACGTTTAATCGGAAAAGATTAGACCGGGCTCGAGTATTAGTGGCATTGCAGGAGGGGAGGACTGTTCCATCAGAAATGGTGATCCAAGTGGGAGGAAGCGTATCCAAAATTCGAATTTTTGCTAATCATAGCGAAGCGGTGGTGGTGGAGGATGACGTAAAGGAGACAAAAGAGAAAAACTCGGGGGATGGCTAGGGAAGGTCAGGCCGTAGAGAGAACTCGCCGGAAACGGTTAGTAGAGGGAGGTCCAGGACTATTAGGCATAGGGAAGAGGAAAGATCTCAAGTTGACGAGTTTGGGGGTAATCAACGGTTAAATGCGGCTGCGGCTACTTTTGACAATTACAATGAAGCATGTAACGATCTTTCACAGTGGAATGATGAGCCGAATGTTGCTGGGGGCGGGAGTGGCAGGAATTCAGTGGGCGTTAGAGAAAATGGGCCGAAATTTTATGGGCCGAATGAAATTGAGGTTGGGGGCGAAGAATTTCATCTTAACACTGAACCTGGGCCCATTAAAGAAGGATCACTGGCAATGTTATTGGGGGATAATAACTTGGAGGACCGGGATGGTAAATCCAACAACCCAAAAGAACTTAACCTCAATCCATCGAACGATGCAATTAGCAACCTATCCAGGGGAGGTGAGGGTGCTGTTATGATGGAGAATAGGGTGAAAGCGGGTGCAGAAGGATGGGGTAGGGTGGGGAGTGAGTCTATCGAATCTGGGAATAGAAATTTAGGAGAGGAGGGAGGAGATATAGGTGAGGTAGGTGACAGGGAGGGAGAAATGCAGTCTGGGGTGGATTCAACGCAGGATATTGAATTGAAGGTCATGGGTGCTGGGTTGCAATCAGCTAGGTTAGAATTTGCTCGGGAAGGTGGGTTGGCGGTGGAGGCTGATTTGATAAAGGTGGAACAGGCATTGGCAAAGGTTATATTGAATGGAAATAAAGTAAAGGGCAAAGGAAGAAAGAAAGGTAGGAAGATAGGACCTAAGGGTCGTATGGGGAAAGTCAAGGGTAACAAAGGGGTTAGTAGGGGGAAGGATGATTTTGCCCAACTCCAATTCTCTACAGTGCGACTCAAAGATGGAGTGAAGCTCATAGATCTCTCGGAGGCGGAGGAGATTCTGGATCTTGCTGAAAAATTAGGACTGGGGTGTCTATTGCCGAGGGAGGATGCGGTTGGTCGGGTTCGGAAGGAATTAGGGAAGGTGTTGTAAGGGGTGGGAGGCACGATAGAGAGTCCAGAGTAATAATGCGCATAATTACTTGCAATGTGAGGGGGTTGAATGGGGGAGTTCGTAGGAGAGCTATCATGAGATTATGTAGAAAGTTAAGGCCGATGATTAGTTGTGTGCAGGAAACAAAGATGCAGGAAATTAAAGACTGGTTGGTGTTCAAGTTGTGGGGGTCGAAAGGGATGAAGTGCTGCTATCAGCCGTCTATTGGTAATGCTGGAGGGATTCTGATGGTATGGGATTCTAATTGTTGCTCATTTGATGTTGTTGAGAAAGGACACAATCATGTCTGGATCAAGGGAAACATTACAGGGATCGAAGGAGTCATAAACATAATCAATGTTCATGCGCCAAACCAAAGACGAGAAAGAGCTGAATTCTGGGGAATGTTAAGTCAAAAATGTGACACTTCGAATGGAGAATTATGGTGTCTTAACGGAGATTTCAATGCCGTAACTGCGGAGGGGGAAAGAATTGGAATATCCGAAGACCCGGGGTCGACAATGGAATTCCGAGAATTTATCGACCAGTTAGGATTAATCGACCTACCAATGGAGTCGGGGCTGTTTACATGGTTCGGAAGGGGAGGGAGAGCGAGCAGCTGTCTTGACCGGTTTTTAGTTTCGTCGGGTTGGTTGAATGTCAATGGGACAATAATTCAACGGAGATGTGAATCAATTATATCCGATCATTACCCAGTCAGTCTAGAGTTTGGAGAAAAATCTTGGGAACCGAAGCCATTCCGTTTTTACAATTATTGGATGGAGGAAAATAGTTTCGCTGATCTGGTTCGGGATAATTGGGCATCGTCAGAACAGGGGAACGGAGGCGGCCGTGGATGTAATTTGTTTGGAAAGTTGAAATTATTGAAACAAAAAATCAGAGATTGGGACGGATATGGGGCAGAAAGCTTGGAGTTTCGGATTAAGCAGGCATTGGCAGAATTAGTGGATATAGAAGAAAATCTTTTATGTAGCAGACAAGACGAGGGGGCTCGGTTAGAATGGTTGGATAAGAGGGAAGAGATAAGAAAGTTGTTTATGGCCGAGGAGCGTAGATGGTTTCAGAAATCCCGAATAAGGTGGCTTAAAGATGGGGATCAAAACACTCGGTTCTTCCATGCTGTGACTTCTCTCAACCGACGGAAAGGTTATATTGGAGCCATGATCAGGGACGACAGAATTATAGATGATCCGCAAGAAGTGAAGAATATGGCTATGTCTTATTTTCAGGGCATTTATACAAAGAGGCATGAGGAAGTCTTTGACTGTGCGAATAATGGATTGCTAAGCATTGATGAAACTGATCGGGTGTGGCTGGAAAGAGACTTCTCTGAAGAGGAAATAAGAAATGCTGTCTGGTGCTGTGATGGGAATCGGGCTCCAGGTCCGGATGGGTTTAATTTTGGCTTTTTTAAGAAATATTGGGAGGTAATTAAGGGAGATTTGTTCAAGGTTTTCAAGAAGTTTGAGTCAGATTGCAAAATTCCAAAAGAAGCCGGCGGATCCTTCATAACCTTGATTCCAAAAGTGGATAAACCAGCGGATTTCAGCGAGTTTCGACCAATTTCTCTCGTGGGAAGTGTGTATAAAATAATGACCAAGGTGCTAGTGAAAAGATTGCAAGGAGTACTGGATGGGTTGGTGGGAAAGTCTCAAATGGCTTTTGTTAGCGGAAGACAAATACTTAATGGGGCACTAGTAGCTGCGGAAGTGATACATTCTACTAAGGTCGGCGGTAACAGAGGATTTGTGCTAAAACTAGATTTTGCTAAAGCTTATGATTCGGTGTCATGGGAGGCTCTTCGAAGGGTACTTGATGCAATGGGATTTGGGAATAAATGGAAAAAGTGGATCATGGAGTGCGTCTCTTCGGCATCTGCAGCGGTCCTAGTAAATGGGTCACCAACCGGCTTCTTTCAATTACAAAAAGGGTTGCGATAAGGCGACCCTCTATCGCTTATTTATTTGTATTAGTCGCAGAGGTGATGAACAGGCTAATTTCCAAGGCATCGGAACTGGGGATGTTGACGGGGCTGAGGTCCTCCAATGGGGGTCCGATTATTACTCACCTTCAGTATGCTGATGACACTATGATATTTTGTGAAGGGGAGTTGAGTCAGATTCTATTGATTAAAAGAGTGTTGTGGTGTTTATATATGTCCACAGTTTTGCAAATCAACTTTGGCAAGACTAGGATATTTGGCATTAATTGCACGGATGAAATGGTTAGGGAAGCAGCGGTGATCTTTGGATATGGTATAGGGGAGTGGCCGATGAAGTACTTGGGAATTCCCATTGGTGGTCGGGTTAATGAAGTGGGAATTTGGAAGCCGATCTTGGAAAGGGTGGAGAGGAAATTGGCAGGGTGGAAGGGCAGTTACTCACTCAAGCAGGGAGGCTTTGTTTAATAAAATCGGTCATGAGTAGTCTTCCGATTTACTTTCTCTCTATTTTTAAAATTCCGAGAACTGTTGCTGATCGGTTAGAGAAACACAAAAGGCGTTTTTTTTGGAACGAATGGGAAGGGGCGAGAAAAATGCATATGATTAGTTGGGAGAAAATTTGTAGACGCAAGGAGGATGGGGGGTTAGGCATTTGGGATACATAAAGTCTTAATGCTGCCCTTCTTCTAAAATGGAGATGGAGATTCGGGAATGAAAGGGCGTTATGGAAAGAGGTTATTAATAGTAAATATTATGAGCAGGCAGGTCCTCTGATACCTAGAGCTTGTTCGAATAGATCACTTTGGGGCAGAATCAGCAACTCGTGGGAGTCAGAGAGTTCGGATGGATTGGGGAGGGGGTTTAAAATTATTGTGGGTAATGGTTTAGACACACGGTTCTGGCATGACATTTGGTTGTTGGAGGATCGGCCATTGAAGGAGGTCTTCCCAAGGATATATACATTGGCAGTGGATAAGGAAGGTAAGATCAGTGAGTTCGGCATCTGGAGGGGTTTTAATTGGGAATGGAACATTCAACTTAGAAGAGCATTGCTTGATTGGGAAATTGAAGTGTGGGATGAGATGATGACTGCAATTGGGAGGGTCCAGTTGTGCCGCTATATGGAGGATAGAGTTGTATGGTTAAAGGAGGGGAATGGAGTATTCTCAACTAAATCATGTCGGAGTAGGGGAACACCAATGAAAGTTAAATTATTAATTTGGAAGCTGTCAAGGAACGCACTACCAGTCCGAGAGGCCTTATTGAAGAGAGGTTGTATTCAAGAACCGAATGCGTTGTGCCCATGTTGTGGAGGGGGGGGGGGGAATAGAATCCACGGATCACTTATTTTGTAGGTGTAAATATGCAAGTGCACTTTGGTATCACGGAATAGCCTGGTTTGGAATCAGTTGGACCATCCCGGGACGGGTTAATGATCTGTTAAACTAGTGGACGGGGTTCTCTCCGAAATATGGCAGGAGGGGAATTTGGTTGTTAATGGGATCGGCAATAATGTGGACAATATGGAAGTTTAGGAATGAAGTGATGTTCAAGGGAAGAAGTATAGACATTAATCTGGCAGTGGCAGAAATGCGGTGGAGGCTACTTACTTGATGGAAAATTTTGGCAAAGGGAGCAGATATTAATTTGGAAACTCTGAATGAATATCCATACGGGGGCCTGTCTTTTGATAAACCAGTGGGAACCAGAGGTGATCGAAGAGGGTTGACGTGGGTTCGTCCGGATAGTGGCTGGTGGAAGATCAATACGGATGGGTCCTCACTAGGGAATCCCGGTCCGTCTGGTATTGGGGGGGTCATTCGAAAGAGTGCAGGGGATACAATTTTTACTCTTTCTGATTTCATTGGCCACACGGATTCCACCACTGCCGAAATGCTAGCGGTGAACCGCGTGTGTAAGGCGTTAATTAGAGACCAGGGATTTCCTCTTCCGAAATTAGTGTTCGAAAGTGATTCTAGCAACGTAGTGAAATGGTTGATTAATCCGAAGCTGGTTCCATGGCGCCTTCGGGAGTATATGGGACCGATTCTGGAGGTGTGGAACTTCGTAGGGGCTGTCCAGGTGATCCATATCCTGAGGGAACGGAACTCTTTCGCGGACCAGTGGGCACGAAGAGGAGTTGCAGGTGAAGGTCTGATCGAGATATGGAATTAAATTTGGCGGTTGTACCATGCAAACAGGAGTTGGCGCGGAGCATCGATGTTGCTGAGAGTGCTGAAGGGTATTTCCGTTCCAATTGTGGTTGTGCTGCTGCTGCTTATGGGCAGAGGGTCCAACATGGGAGCTGCTTGCAGGAGGTTACTGATACTCGAACTTTCTGAAGATTGAAGTTTTGATGGTGCCGCTGGATTTTTCAAGATTGCTGAGGGGTGAACACCACAGGTTTGATGATCGTTTGCAATGAAAATTTCAAGTCAACGTACGTATACCTGCAAGGGAGATGTGTTTTAAAAGAGCAAACTTTGGGATAGTTATGCAGCTTCGACACTTGTGATCCCTATCGTACTCCGGAGGGGCTCGAAGAATGGTACTTGAACAAGGACGTCGTCGATCCTCGACGATTCGGTTGATCAGTAGTATTGATAATGAGGCTTTTAACAACCTGTATTCCTATGGTGGATTTTGGACTGTGGATTCCCTTAGTTTGTATGTTGTATTTCAACCACTTGGTATTGGATGGAATAAAATGCAATCTTGCCTCAAAAAAAAAGGGAAACTAAATATTTGAATATAATAATAACTTAAAGATTTGGTTGATTAAGTTTGTTGATATTTATTTCGTAATAAGATTTATTTCGTGCACCTATAAAATATGACATTTTATATATAATTAGTAGAAGACTGGATTTTATGGTGAATAAAAAGTATTTTGAGTCTCCTCCTTTTTCATCCATTTTTTCTCATACAATCTTAATAGTTCCTCCATCTTCTTACAAATCCCAAATTCAGTCTCTGCCGAGCAAAATTGAATTTTTCTTTTTAGGCAGCGCAATGGACTTGAATTGAGCATATTAATAGATGAAACTGGGAGGATGTTTGTATTTTTATTTTTTTTTTCTGATTTTGTAGTGTGAAATATATATATATATTTATGTTTGTGTAATATGAATGGAATTTTTTATGTATCCGATTAATTGTTATTTCTTGACAGATGGAAACCTGGTGAAAATATATGGAAGGTTAGTGGATTCATAATATATAAGGAGGTTTTAGCAAATTTTTGTTCTTCACAGTTTAATATTGTGTTATTTTATTATGTTACAATATATTTGATTGGTGAGATTTTTTTTTTTTTGTCTTAGCTTTTTTCGTTCCTTTTATTGTTTAATTGGTATAGGTTATGGTGGAAAATACCATCTGCTACCATCTAACTTATTCTTCTTCTATCTTTGCTTTGTGATAATTGTATATTTAGTTATGTATCTGAAAATGGTCATTTATCTCTCTATGGTGAAGCAATTCTAAAGCTCAAGATGAACATCAATTGGAATGATATAATAGTAGAGATTTTTGATATGGAAGATGTAATTGTGGATATTTTTCAAGTTTAGCTTCGATTTAGAGCTTTAAATCCAATTGTATTTATTTCAGTTGATTTGTTCTGCAGAGTTAGTGAATGTTAAAAATTAAAGCAATGGTCAATGCTTAATTCATTCATATCTCGAATGAACTATTGTTATATCTTTTCATTAATTGTATTTCATCATTTGCTCTAATAGAATGAATGAACTACTGTATCTTTTAACTAAAGTAATGGCCAATAAAATTAAGATTTTTAGAGCATAAAATTGTATTTTTTATGTATCAAATGAACTATTGTATATTTATTAAAAAAAATTATAGAGTATAAAATTGTATCTTTTCATATTTAATTTTTCAAGAATTGTCCTTTAATAAAACGAGCTCCGTAATTTAAATTATTGAAAAAGCTCACTTCAAATAATTTATATTCTCTTCCATGTCTTTTTTTTATATGGAAAACAATTTCTATTCTTTTCTATTATAACTTTTGATCAATTGCCTTTAATTCTCAATTGAAAAAATAATATGCAAAGCTCATAAGTCAATGTTGGAAACTTATAAATAAAATAGTTTGTCCAAAAATAATATAGAAAAATTTTTTGCACCGAGATTTAGGGCCTATTTGTTTTGGCTTTTGAAAAAAAAAAGAGAAGACAATAGAAAAATGAGAATGAGAGAGAATGAGAATTCAAAACAAAATCAGCTCAAATAATTATTTGGATGGACTTTTCAGCGGAAACATATTTCGATGAATTGTATGTAGAAGGACTTTTGATATATTAAAATTACAAAAAAGGGTTATAAATATTATAATGATATTTACATTTTATTTCATTTTCTTTTTAAATAGGGATATTTTTGTATTTTTATTCCTAAAATGACTTCTACTTTTTTTTTAGAAGTAACCCCCTACCTACTTGAAAAAATGTAGAATTTTAACTTTTGCTTATCTTTTTCCTTTTATAAAAAGTCAAAACAAATAGCTAAAAAAATTCGAAATGACTTTTGGGTGAAACAAAAGTCAAAAGGAAGAAAAATAAGTAAAACAAACAGGCTCTTACTTTTACACCTTCTCATCGTTTTAAAGAAAAATAAGTAAAACAAAAGTCTCTATTTTATCATCGTTTTTTGTTACCTTTGACCTCAATAATATATGGTCGGAATTGAGCATGACCCAATTTATATTAAAGAAAATATAAATGTTACTTCCCGCTCATTGCGCGGGCGGGATTGTTAGTTTAATATAATGTGATTTCATAATTCAATTAGCGAAACCAGCAATTCCAAAGGCATATGTAATATGAATATATTGTAATCAATGGAAACATATATTATAGACAACCGGGGAGACCGCATACCAGGGATGGAGAGGGAAGGTTCTCGGGTGGCGAAAGGGCGTGATGGAGAGATGGAGAGGGCAAAAGAGTTTGGGAATGGTGATGGAGGGGTGAGGAAGGCTGGAAGGAGTGGGTACCAGTTTAGAAGAGAACTGATTGGGGTTTACGTAGGGAACATCCCTGTTGGAGTAGATTGCAGGGAGGTTTTTGCCGAGGTTGACCGGGTGGCGAAAGTGCGTGATTGGTATTTCCCCGCTAGAAAGTGGCCGGAAAACGGGTTCAAGTTTGGCTTTTTCCGGTTCAATGGGAGAGATGAAGCAGGGAAGGTCATAAAGCAACTGCATGGACGAAAGATGAAAGGTAACACACTGCGTGTGGACTGGGCCTTCCCGAGGAACAAGGGAGCTGGTCTGGTGGCCAGGGGCAATGGATCCAGGGGGCAACCCAGGGGCCCCATGCATGGTTTCACTGCCCAGCCAAGTAGGGCTACAGGAATGTTTGCTTGGAGCGACGATCGTACGTACGCGGAAGTCACTCGGGGACGTGTGGGCGGGAGCTGGAGTGAAGGTAGGGGCCATTCGGAAAGTGTGATCAGACTGACGGAGGCGAATAGGGGTCCCAGAAAGGTTTGGCCGGGCAGCAGTGATGGAGTTAAAATCTCTGGAGGTACTCGTTGAGTTCCAAGATTGGCTCTGCAAAGAATACAACGATCATGAAGAGGTAATTTATGGCGGGGGTTTTACGGTCGTGGTAGTGTTTAGGAAGTCGGAGGAGAAGGAAAGATTTCTATCCGATGGTAGAGATAACATCTTCATCCGTTGGAAGAGGAGGTGGGATGAGGGTTTTAGGGTTAGAAAACATTTGGTTTGGGTATACTTTTATGGCCTCCCGCTCTCGGCATGGAATGAAGATAACTTCCAGAGCCTGGTGAGGGCGTGGGGCAAGGTGGTAAATGCAGCTAGTGAGACAAAGAATATGAAGCGAATTGATCGGGTTAAATTGTTAGTAGCGTTGCATGAAGATGTCTCAATCCCGACAATAACGCGCATCCAGATTGGTACACAATTCTCTTCGGTTAGGGTGGCAGTTAGCTACAACGAAGCAGTGGTGGTGGAGGAAGATGGTGGCGAGGGAAGGCTCTCCGACGAGATGGTTAGGCAATGCGAGGATGGCAAGAGCGAAGTCCAGTTGGTCCGGTGTGAGCTGGAGAAGCCCAGGAGCTCTGGTAATGGGGAAGCGGGAGGATCACATAGGGATGAGTGTGGCAACAAGAGAGATTCGAATGTGGCGGCGACATTAATGAATGCTCTCCAAGGTGATGCCTTGAGGACTTCCCAAGAAAGTGGGCACTGTGTCATTGGCGAGAGGGACGGTCAGGAGGTGGCGGATGTTAACATCGATAATGGGCCGAAGGAAGATGGACAATCAAGAGGTGGTAATACCTGTGAAGGGAAGCATGTAATTGGGCTGAAAGAAATGGAGCCGGAAAATTGCTGGGCCTTGGATGAGTTGGTTAGTAGGCCGTTGTCTACAGGGCCGGATTATGTTGCAGCCAGTAAGCCCGATGGAAGTAGTGGGTTGGACATTTTTTCTTCCTCTAAAATCCAAACAGAGGCTGAAGGAATTTCCACACAACGAGAGGGTCTAATTAGAGGGGGGATAGAGGTGGGTGTTCTATCGGAGGAAGATCGCAGGGAAAGGCGAGTTGAAGAAATTCCACTATACACTTCCTTAAATGAAGAAGAGCAAGTAGGAGAGCGCGGAGGAGTTCAGGGAGGGAGGAAAGACTGCAGTAGAGGTACGGATTGTGTTATCGCTGGGGAGGGACCGAGGTCGGTTTCAAGTTCCCAATTGGGCATCGAGCCAGATAGAACGGGTGGTCCTTTGGGAATGACAGATTCAGTTTCGGAAGCAAATACGAGGGTTCTTTCGGAGATCTGGGAGGCTGAGAAAGCTATGGCAATGGTCATCTCGGAACGGAAAGGAGCGCTGAGGTAGGGGGAAAGGTAGGGGTAAGATGGTGAAAGGAAGACTTCAAACAGGATGCTGTCCGAGGGGGGCAAACTCGAGTAAAGAGGAGGGGGATTTCGCCAAACTCCAATTGTCAACTGTGCGGACAAGGGATGGTATCAAATTGGTGGATTTTGAAGAGGTAGAAGCGATTCTCGACCTTGCTAGCTCTCTGGGGCTGGGGTGTAAGAAGCCAAGAGAACAGGCCATCATAAGGGTTCTAATGGAGATGGAGAAGATGCGGTAAGTGCAGGTGGTCGAAGGTATGTTGTGGGCAAATATTATAATGCGATTAGTCACATGTAACCTTAGAGGCTTAAATGGCGGGGTTCGGAGACGGGCGATTATGAGGTTATGTAAAAAAGTGAAGCCGTTCGTTCTATGTGCACAAGAGACTAAGATGAGTCTGATTAATGAGAGGTTGATTAATAGGCTATGGGGGTCGAGAGGGGTCGAATTCTGTTATGAGCCGGCCCAAGGGAATGCTGGTGGTCTCTTGATAATGTGGGATGGCAATCAGTGTTCTTTCAGTGTCACAGAGAAGGGATTCAACTTCATATGGATTAGGGGCAATATTTGTGGTATCCAAGAGGTGGTGAACCTAGTATCAGTACATGCTCCTAATGATCGGAGGGGTAGGGCTGAGTTTTGGGAAGCTCTCATCCAGAAATGTGATACGGCCAATGGTGAACTATGGTGTTTCAATGGTGATTTCAACACAGTGGTGTCGGAGGGCGAAAGAATGGGAGAAAGTGTAGATTTTGGATCGGTGAGGGATTTTAGAAGTTTCATTGACCGTTTATGTTTAGTCGATCTGCCTATGGAAAATGGTAATTTCACTTGGGTTGGAAGGGGAGGGAAAGCAAGTAGCAGATTGGACAGATTTCTTCTCTCACATGGGTGGTTATGCATTAATGGAGGTGTCTCTCAACGAAGAGGAGAGACGATTCTATCAGATCATTATCCCGTATACCTGGAAACTGGGGAGAGGTCATGGGGACCAAAACCGTTCCGGTTCTATAATTACTGGTTGGAAGTTAGAGGTTTTGCAGATTTGGTAAGAAATGTATGGGGGCCTGAGGATAGGGACAGGGGGCGATATAGGGGTTGGTCTCTGCTTGGCAAACTTCGCCTGTTGAAGAACAAAATCCGGGAATGGGATGGCTATGGGGCTAAGGACTTGGAGAATAGGATTCACAAATTGTCGACAGAGATATAGGAAATAGAAGAGGGATTCCAGTCGAATGGGTTCGAGGAAGAGGCAGGGAAATCCTGGAGGGCAAAAAAAGGGGAATTGAAGAAACTTCTATTGGCCGAGGAAAGGCGTTGGCTCCAGAAGTCGAGGGTGAGGTGGTTAAAAGAGGGTGACCAAAACGCCCGTTTTTTCCATGCTTTGACAGCCCTCCACAGAAGAAGGGGATATATTGGATCAATCTTAAGCAGAGGTCAGACCATTGATGATCCGAAAGGAGTAAAGGAAGCGGCGTTTGGGCACTTTAAGAAGCTGTTCACAAAGCAGGCAGAAGAGCTGTTTGATCTCAGTAACGTCGAGATGCCTAGAATTGGGGAAACGGACCGCGTATGGCTAGAGAGGGGGTTCACGGAGGAGGAAGTTAAAGCGGCGGTGTGGAACTGTGACGGCAACCGGGCTCCGGGACCGGATGGTTACAACCTTGGTTTCTTTCAAAAGCATTGGGAACTGCTTAAAGAAGATATAATTGAAGTCTTCGGAAAATTTCAGAATGACTGTCACATTCCAGGAGAGATTGGAGAATCCTTCATATCTCTAATCCCTAAGGTAGACAATCCAAAGGAGTTCAGTGATTATAGGCCGATATCCTTAGTTGGTAGCATATATAAAATAATTACAAAGGTTTTGGCAAGGAGGCTACAGGAAGTTTTAAGTAGGGTGGTAGGAGAGTCTCAAATGGCATTTGTGTGTGGGAGACAGATTCTCGACGGGGTCTTAATAGCGGCAGAGGTAATTCAGGCATCGAGTACTATGGGGCGGTGTGGTTATGTGATCAAGTTGGATTTTGCAAAAGCTTATGATAACATATCATGGGATGCAATAGTCCGTGTTCTGGAATCTATGGCTTTCGGGGCTAAATGGACAAAGTGGATTAAGGCGTGCGTGTCGTCGGCCTCGGCAGCGGTCTTAGTGAATGGGACCCCTACGAAATTTTTTAAGATGAAAAAAGGATTGAGGCAAGGCGATCCCCTATCGCCTTACCTCTTTGTCTTAGTTGCTGAGATCTTCAACTCAATGATGTTAAAAGCGGTTGAACTGGGGTTTATTAAGGGACTGGAATCAGGGAGAGATGGGCCAGTGATCTCGCACCTTCAGTACGCCGATGACACGATTATCTTTTGCGAAGGGCGACTACAGCAGGTTGTAATGATTAAACGTCTTCTTAATTGCTTAACTCTTGCCACAGGCTTGCGAATCAACTACCATAAGAGCAGTGTTATTGGAATAAACCTGTCGCATGAGGAAGTAAAGGATGCCGCAGGAGTTCTGGGGTGCGGGATTGGGAGTTTGCCGATGAAGTATCTAGGAGTCCCGATAGGTGGAAGGCTGAATGGCACCTCACTGTGGCAACCGGTGGTGGAGAGGGTAGAAAAACGGCTTGCTGGATGGAAAGGGAGGCTATTGTCGCAATCTGGAAGACTGTGCTTAATTCGTTCAATCTTAAATAGCTTACATGTATACTTCTTGTCAATCTTTAAGATCCCAAGGGGTGTAGCTGACAAACTTGAGAAAATTAAAAGAAGCTTCTTTTGGAACGAGGTGGAAGGACAGAGAAAAGTGCATATGTTGAGTTGGGACAACATCTGTTGTCACAAACACGAAGGGGGATTGAGTATTTGGAATGTCCAGAGGGTTAATGAAGCTCTCTTACTTAAGTGGAGATGGAGATTTGGTAGAGAAAGGTCCCTGTGGCAGAGGCTCATAGACAAAAAATATTATGAAGGCCAAACACCTCTTGTGCCGGATGATATAACTTGCAGGTCTCTTTGGGGCAACATATGCAAAACTTGGACTGGATTGGGCCATCCAGCGGCTCGGGGGGAGTTTAAAATTATGGTGGGGAATGGTGGTTCAACTCGCTTTTGGCTCGATAAATGGGTAGAAGGCGATAGACCTTTGAGGGACATCTTTCCAAGACTGTACACGTTAGCTATGAACAAGGAAGGGAAAGTGGCAGAACATGGAAATTGGATAGGTCTGGAGTGGGATTGGAATATACCATTGCGAAGACCGCTGTTCGATTGGGAAAAGGAGGTTTGGGAGGAATTTAAAAGTGTACTTGGTAGAACAAGGGTGAGTCGGTTTTTGGAGGATAGGGTAGTCTGGAAACATGAGGGCAATGGCAGGTACTCCCCGAATGCATGCAATAATTTGATGGTTGGAAATGTTGAGGTAGCAGCACAACGGATGTGGAGGCTACTGTGAAAGATCAAAACTCCTATGAAGGTTAAATTGTTGGTTTGGAAGATCCTAAACAAGGCGCTTCCTGTCAAGGTGGAACTATTGAGGAGAGGTTGTGTCCAATCTGTGGATGAAATATGCACCTGTTGTGGAAAGGAGCCAGAAACAATAAACCACCTTTTTTGTACTTGTGATCTTGCTAATTACTTGTGGTATACTGGAGCAGGGTGGTTCGGGGTTGTATGGGTGAAGCCTGATTCGATTAGAAATCTGTTGGAGTGGTGGCTGTGTGGTGATCAACCGAAAGGGCGAAGGGAAGTATGGCTTATTACAGGATTGGCAATTGTATGGGGGATTTGGAAATCTCGCAACAAAAACATCTTTAATGGAAAACGCTTGATAATGACAGAAGTGGAGGAAGGAATTAAATGGAGCATCCAAAGCTGGTGGCAGATATTTTCGGCGGAGGCAGGTTCGTTTTCATTTGGGGCTAGTGGACATTTTTTGGATAACTTTCCTCAGGAGCGGTTAATAAGGATGAAAAATGTTAGAAGGGGTTTAACATGAATTCGGCCAATTGATGGATGGTGGAAGATAAATACGGACGGATCTTCACTAGGTAATCCGGGTCCGGCCGGGATAGGAGGAGTAATCAGAGATGACGGGGGAAATATCTTATACATATTGTCTGATAATATTGGAGTTTCGGATTCCACAGAGGCGGAACTAAGAGCAGTGAGCAGGGTTTGCCAAGCATTAATACGCGACCAGGGATTCCCATTGCCAAGGTTAATCTTTGAATGTGATTCCCTCAATATAGTGAAATGGTTGGGCGACCCGGGAATCGTTCCTTGGAGGCTAAATGAGCACGTCGGACCAGTTGCTGTAGTTATGAAATGTGCTGGGGAGGTACGTTTCCAACATATCTTGCGGGAACGTAATTCTCTCGCAGACCATTGGGCCAAAAATGGGGCTCTCGGACATGGGAGGATTGAGGTGTGGTTGTAACAGTAGCGGCGGTAGGTGAAGCAAAGCTGGATGGGATAGAGGTGCAGTAGGAGGGATGAGTTGGAAATGGAGTGGAGGGTATTGGGGAGGAGTAGATGATAAAATAGACTACTGTGGTCAGGAGGGTCGGGTGTTGATTGGGGAGTAAGGAAACCGTATAAAAAATAGGATTTTTCATTTGACCTATATCTCTTCTCTCTTCTCTTCTTTCTCCTTCTTCCCTTTCTTTTTTTTTTTTTTCGCTGGTGGAACATTTATCTTTGATGGGTTGGTGCGCTGGAGGGTGGAAAAATCATTTTAAGATTGCTGCTGCAATTGGGATGCTCCGATTATTGTCGACGTTAGCTGATCTGGGTATTGGTGTCTGAAAGCCATGAGGATTCAAAGCTGTGCCGAGGTGCTGTTCCCATTCTTAAGTCGAACGATGCTGTTCAGAAGGAGTTTCTAGAAGATCTAGTAGTCTGATGGCTGGATGCTACAAATGGTTGGAGACTGTAAACTGATTATCGTATGCTTCAAAGAGGGAGTAAGGTCTTATGCTTTCGTGTGTGGATCATACCGTGCTATCCGGAAAAGATTCGGAGAGACCGGCGTCTTAAGGTACTTGTCAGTCCTCACTGCATGATCTCGTGGTGCGCATTCGGAGAGGTCGGCGCCTTAAGGTACTTTCCAGTCCTCATTGTATGCTTTTGTGGTGCGTATAGGGACAGCCTAGCACTTGCTTCATTTTACACATTGAATTTGCATTCGCTCACTTCAGTATATGGATAGGTAAAGGGCATCTGTCTCACCCTTCTTGATCATTCTCCCCCCCTACTTCTATCATCCTTTGCGACCCATACTTAAACAGCTACCATGTTGCCCCTTGTTCCACTAATTCTATTCTTACCTTAGCCAGACTATCGTGTACTGGGTGTCTTGGGAATTGTCAAAGGTGGTTGGTATGTGAGACTCAAGTGGGAAGGAATAATTGGTAAGTTGATGCATAGTGTTTGTATGTGGATATTGAGTAGTCTTCCTGGAAAGAAAGAAAGAAAATAGAGAGAGAGTAAAATAGAAAAAAAAAAAAAAAAAAAAAAAAAAAAAAGAAGAAGAAGGAAAAGAAAAAAGTTTTATATAAAAAAATAAATAAATAAAATAAAAAAATAATAATAATAAAAAAAAAGAAGAAGAAAAGAAAAATCAAAGTTGCGGAAGACTTTAGAGAAGCTTGGTCCACGGGCATGACTGTAAAGGGCTTTCTGGAAACAATTTACTTTGGATTATGGAAGGGTTGAGTATTATGGTTTATTTATTGAGTTGCTGATTTTTTGAGTTGCTTATGTTGTTGGTTAGGTGTCTCAGCTGAGTCCTCTCTGTGTATTGCATCGTAGTCCAACACTTTCATGGTTGATGGTTCCTAAATCCCTTTAGCCGAACTCTTTTCTTCTTCGTACCTCTAGCCTTGTCCCGTTTTAACCTCTTTGATGCCCTTTGTATCGATGTAATGGAGTTGAGTATAATGCAGGGGAGATCTGTTTTTTTCAAGCAAGTGTTTAGGCTCGTCTATCTGAACCATCACTTATGTGTACTGCCGCTGCTTTTGAGTCATCGACATAACAACTTCGATGAGGACATGGGACGAAACATGTCGTTCACGAACCTACTGTTGCTGCTGCGGGGATCTAGCAGGGTTGGATATGATATAAGGGTAGCAAATGACACAGGATGAGTACGCACGATAAAAGGAAAAGGTACTCTCTTAGAGCTGTTCTTTCTTGATTGGGCTGCTGCTGAACTATCAAGGTACTACAGGGTGGTTTTAGAGTTGGTAATGGCTGGTAGTATTTGTTCGATATTTATCGCGTCGGCTTGTACGGATAAGTGTTGCTTGTTTCCGCTGCTTTGCCATAGAAAGGTGTTCTGCCTTGTCTTGTACTTGCGTACACAGGTCTTGTTGTAGTCATTATTGTTGCTCATTCTTGTTGTAGTCATTTTGTTGTAGTCATTATTGTTGTAAGTCTCAAACTATTCTTGTGACTAGGAGATGAGCTTCATCAATAAATGATTTTCCCTCAAAAAAAAAAAAAATTATAGACAACCGGATTAATGGAACGGGATTTGGAAACATTAGCAAGTTGAATATATTGTAATCAATGGAAATCCATATTGTCATCATGTCATATAAGTTAAAATATTGTAATCAATGGAAACATATTCAAGTATATATAGTAAGTTTTGAATATAGTATATCCAAGTATAGAATATATTTGGATTTGGATTATAATATATTTAAACCTGATATTCTTTGTCTATGGGCTATATATGAAATTGTAATACCTTCAAATTTTTTATTAACATGGTCTAGCGGGGTGACACGGGTCAAACCCACTTCAGCCCATCATTTGGCGGGTTTAGACGGGCTAGAATTACATCAGCCCAACCCATGATGGATTGTGGGTAAGGCGGGCTAGCCCGCAGTTTTTTTAATTAAATAAAAAATTCAAATTTTATTATACAATTTTTTATTTAAAAATTAATATATTATCTAATTTAAGATTGAAAATATTTTTAAGAACATTTTTTTATTCTTTTAAAATATTCTTTTTGAAAAATATCTTCAAATTAGTATAAAAAAGTAATACTAAGTAGCACATTATATATATAATGAATTTTAAATTTTTTTTAATTTAATTTAGTTAACAATAAATCAATTTTATATTTATTTAACAGAATTTTACAAACATATAAAATTCTTAAAATATATATTATCAAATTAACATTTTATGATTTCAATATACATCTAACAAACACCATTAACATTTTGTTATTTAAGATTTTATAACAAAATTTTATATATATATATATATATATATATATACTAGAACTCGTCTGTCGCGCGCTACGCTGCGCGGGATGGCGAATGAATTTAAACTGTTATGTAGTCGTTGTGTATGACATTGAAGCAGTTTGTCAAATGAAATGTAGAATTCTGTTTGATAAATTTACGAACCATCTGCGAAGCAGGCAATCTTTGTTTCTAGAATTTGCAATTGGTCGAAAATCAATCCAAGAAGATGTTTAATAAGTCACAAATGTTGATGGCACATCGTAAACTATCAAATGAGGGGGAAAAAAAAGGAGGGCACCTGTGGAAATACACAAAGATGGAGAGTAATTGGACATCAAAATTAAACCATTTGGATCAGAAAATTGAATAGTGAATTCAGATTTAAAAAGTTGCACATATGTTAATGTCACCCAACCACTATTCACCAAGCATTCAAATACCAGATGCATATGTAAAGTAGATACAATACAACACTTTTGTTGTAACCCAATAGTTGGAGTAAATTATAGACATATCTTTCATACAAAATCAACTTCAATGCATGCTTACTCTTAATCCACGGTACTATAAACAACATAAATAAATAATCATCAATTTCAGCACAATCAAATAAAATTAAAAAACCCTTATCATGCTTAACCAAAAATGATGTTATTCTTTATTTTTTTAGGCAATTCCAAAAAAAATTTAGCAAGGTTTTAATTTGCATTTAAGAAGGAGCATTTGGTTAAGTTTTCAAGGAGTGATGTTTCGGCCACTATATTTATTGTACTATCCAAAATTTGTAGACATGAATCAATTCCAAATGCTTGAAAGATATTACTTCAAATCCTTGGATGAACAAAGTAAAGTGAATTCCACTTTCAGCTAATGAAATGGTACTTGATAGATTGGAATCAAAACAAGATACAGAATAGCACAACTATAATTAAGCTTCATTGAGCAAAAGAAGTACTCACCCAACTAACTATTAATGTAGTCCATCTTTCTCACAGCGACCTATTTCTGCAAAGCATGTGAAAAATACAATCACGGCTTGCCAATCTCACTACACAAATAAACAATAGAATATCATAATGATTTCTATTTTGTTGCCGATGTACCCCAACTTCTGAATGACTAAATGACTAAATGTGTAACATGGATACTACTAAATAAATATAAAAGATGTCAAAGAAAGCAATGACTTTTTAACATGGCTTGCAAGACCTAAAACAATCACATCCTTCAAATCAGAGAAGGAAAAAATGGCAAGAAATTGGGTACAAAAGCAATGAAGTGCTAGGCTAATATGAGTATTGTACCATCTTTTTCTTAGCTCGCTGAAAGATATCTATATCTTCCTGAACACTTTTGCTGGTAATGAACTCGGTAAATGTTAACCACTTCCTGTTGCCCAATCCTATGAGGTCGATTCATTGCCTTGTTTAACACAACAATAGCTTGTAAGATTATTAGACAAAACTCAAAGCACGTGGAATGAAGGAACCATATGAACATGTGCAATGAAAATTCTTGCCACAAATTTGTAAGTCATTTTGTGGATTCCAATCTTAATCGAAGATGATAACTGTGTCCGCAGTTACAAGATTGATGCCCAAACCACCTGCGCGAGTAAAAAGAAGAACAGAAATCGTCACTGCCGAAGCATTAAATGATCAACAGCCTGCTGACCCGCAACTCAGCCTTCGTACTACCATCAAGTCTCTGAAATTGAAACCCCTTGAGGACAAGATAATCTGGCAGTATATCCAACATCCTAACCATCTGCACTGAAAAACAATATTTAATTTGAATGTGCTTTATGATGAAACAATGAACTAAGCCAATAATCCAGGAAAGCTTATCCATTTTTCCAGCAGTTATACAATTCAAGAGACACGAAGAAAATATTGTGCACCTGCAGGTAAAGATAATTGTTTAAATCTTCTTTAAAAGGAAATTCAACTATCAAATGCATTAAAATATTGCCCACATGCAGGTCCTGATAACAAAATAGCCCGACTTGCTGGGGACAGATTTTGAGTGTGCATAGAGACATCTAAGTATTTTAGATTAACATATGCTGCACCAATTGACAACACACGTGTATGCCGACTGTCAAAATAATAAAAATGAGGAGAAAGATGCACCTAGTAGTACTTAGTACATGACACCGTGACATTATGTCCCAAACCATGTTAAATTAGACTGACCCAATCCCAATCTCCATCACCTCCAAGCAGTTTTCAAATCTGATTTGAAAAAAAAAAATGGCAGAATTGCATAATGAAAAGAGCAACAATAAATCAACCCCGATGATGAACCAGAATTGAGCAAAATTAACAAAGCTTGCCTTTATGTAACAGCAACACTAGAGTAGAAGGGATGAGCAAATGACAAATAACCATGGAACAATTTATTGAGATCAACATTCAAGAAATTGGCGAGTTTTACAATTTAATAGATACGATAGAGAATGAATACGATATAATGACCATAAATTCCAAATACTAAATATGTTTTAAAATTATTGTTTCAATGGTTTCTCACTATTCACACCAGCGGGAACCTAACCAAATTCCAGCACTTGATTTCTAAACATAGAGAACCAAACATCCATGCAAGTCGGCCATCTAGTGACATGCATTAAATAAAATGATGTGTCACAAAGCACAGTAGCATGGTTACCTCGCTCAGAATGAGAACCCTTTCTTGAAAGCTTGGCAGGCCACATATTCATAGCTCACAACATTCATTCCATCCCTCAAGAATCGTGACCATAGCAACATCTGAAAGAAGCATTCTACAGTAAGAAAGGGAACAAGATGGCAACCTATACATGAGATGACCAACAAGTGAGATAATACATTGACCACCATCAAATTTTAACTGGAAAGGAGCAGTTGTACTTTCTGAAAATGCATAGAGCGTGCTCAATTGCACAAGTAGTACACGACTCTAGATGTAGTTTACACATGCTTTAATGTGTTGTCATAAAAAGATAAACAGGTTGTTGATTCAAGGCTTACTTCAGCTATTTCTAATTACATGCAGGTTGGGGGCACACATGTTTTTAAAATATCTCAAGGTTTTAGCTTCAAATACCATAGAATGAATAACTGATTTATTCATTGGGGATGTAATTTATTGCAATATAGCAATCAAATTGATAAAACAACAATAACTATAAAAAAGAGTACCAGTGACGGCATAAAGTGCATATAGTGAATGAAAACCAAAAGATCTATCCTGCAAATAAAGAAAAACAACTTGCTTTAGGCATTCTTATGTATTTCCATTCTAAGCTATGTGTTGAGGTGAACCCTCTTCTTTCTATAAACTTAAAAGTTCAGGAAACAAAATCAATGGTATCTCAAACAATGTATGGAATACAAGTAAAAGTCGTATAACATGAATCCGAACCCAAATTGAAGGATCAAAAGAAGCAGGATGTTGAGGATACTCAACAAAGGAATCCATTAGAGTTGACCTTATAAGTGTCCCTGCCGAGCATGGTTCGCCATCTCGGGAACCGGTCGCGTCGCGGTTGCGGTAGTTCCACATCGGTCGCGGTGTATCGTCGCGGCGTATCGGACAAATATCGGGTCATTGCATTTTACAGCAAAAAATATTGAAATGAAATATCGGCGAAATCTCGGTGATATCGGTGAGATCTCGGCGATATCTCGGCGTACCGGACGATATCTCGGCGATATCTCGGCAATATCGCGAAGATGAATTAAAAATTGAATCGGGTATCGTTCTCGGAACGGCACCTGCCGTTTCCAGTTACGACTCGGCGAGATCTCGGCCGTCTCGGCCGAGACGGCGAACCATGCTGCCGAGCGAAATGAGAGTAAAGAAGGTTTGATGGTGCGATTGACATCAATAAGCGGGGGGAACGAAAATAATATCATTAATGTAAAACATGTCAGTATTATGAGAGGAGGCATATGCAAAGGTAACTGCCATGTGAACTCCATGAGCAAGGACAAAAGGGTACGAAATAAATTTACTTGGAAAAGCTTTTCCTCGTAATAAGAAAAAGCCTAAGCACAAATTATTGATCCTAGACGATGATAGCAAGCAAAAACTCCATACTAATTGGGCAGCAAAAATAACCAGTAAACAGCAAATCCGAAACACCAAAAGTCTGCGAAAAATGAGATAAATTAGGGAAGCCAAAATTATACACCCCAAAATTATACACAAGCAAAATACTCGGTAGGCTCTAACAATCATTTCAACCAATAATTTAACCATGTATCCTGCAATCAATTGGGCAGCCAAAAAACCACCAAACAGCAAAACCGAAACGCCAAGTGTATGCAAAAAATAAGATAAATCAGGTATACACCCCAAGATTCGTTTCAAAGTTAGGTAAAATTTCTTCATAAACCACCACACAAGCAAAATACACGGTAGGCTCTACTTTAACATTTCGACCAACAATTTAATTGTGTATCACTGATGGGCATTGGAATGGGACTCAGGGCGACGGTGGAAAGGCACGCATAATGAGGCTGAAAAATAAAGCAATAAGTGAAGGTTGGACGAGCGGAACCCTAATTTAAGGCTGGACGAGCGGAAATTAACGACGAACCTTGATTGGGGAACCGACGGCGAAGAATGTCGTAGCGCAGCCGCAGTTGTGAAGACTCGGTGTTGTGGCAGGGCGGATGGGGAGCAGCCAGGCAAAGGGACGGAGGGCTGCAGCCGGGCGGCCGGAGACCGCGTTACAGGAATGGTCCAGCGCGAGCACATAGGCGAGGTGGTTAGAGCGGCGCGAGGCACATAGAGATAAAGGTTTTTTTTTCATGTAAAATTGGGGCATGGGGCATGGGGCAGGAAGCTTGTCGAATAAAGTTAATCTAGTGAAGGAAATGGTGAAAGTGAAGGCTGGAGTGTGGGCGGAGGAGCCACAGGACAGGGGAGTAGGGCGTGAGGGATGGAATGCAAGAAATGGGAGACGAGCGGCGGCTGTCGCAAAATAGAGGGGGGATGAATCGCGGTGACGAAGAGGGAGAACGGGTTGAGGGCAACGAAGCGGGTTGAGAACCAAACATCCATGCAAGTCGGCCATCTAGTGACATGCATTAAATAAAATGATGTGTCACAAAGCACAGTAGCATGGTTACCTCGCTCAGAATGAGAACCCTTTCTTGAAAGCTTGGCAGGCCACATATTCATAGCTCACAACATTCATTCCATCCCTCAAGAATCGTGACCATAGCAACATCTGAAAGAAGCATTCTACAGTAAGAAAGGGAACAAGATGGCAACCTATACATGAGATGACCAACAAGTGAGATAATACATTGACCACCATCAAATTTTAACTGGAAAGGAGCAGTTGTACTTTCTGAAAATGCATAGAGCGTGCTCAATTGCACAAGTAGTACACGACTCTAGATGTAGTTTACACATGCTTTAATGTGTTGTCATAAAAAGATAAACAGGTTGTTGATTCAAGGCTTACTTCAGCTATTTCTAATTACATGCAGGTTGGGGGCACACATGTTTTTAAAATATCTCAAGGTTTTAGCTTCAAATACCATAGAATGAATAACTGATTTATTCATTGGGGATGTAATTTATTGCAATATAGCAATCAAATTGATAAAACAACAATAACTATAAAAAAGAGTACCAGTGACGGCATAAAGTGCATATAGTGAATGAAAACCAAAAGATCTATCCTGCAAATAAAGAAAAACAACTTGCTTTAGGCATTCTTATGTATTTCCATTCTAAGCTATGTGTTGAGGTGAACCCTCTTCTTTCTATAAACTTAAAAGTTCAGGAAACAAAATCAATGGTATCTCAAACAATGTATGGAATACAAGTAAAAGTCGTATAACATGAATCCGAACCCAAATTGAAGGATCAAAAGAAGCAGGATGTTGAGGATACTCAACAAAGGAATCCATTAGAGTTGACCTTATAAGTGTCCCTGCCGAGCATGGTTCGCCATCTCGGGAACCGGTCGCGTCGCGGTTGCGGTAGTTCCACATCGGTCGCGGTGTATCGTCGCGGCGTATCGGACAAATATCGGGTCATTGCATTTTACAGCAAAAAATATTGAAATGAAATATCGGCGAAATCTCGGTGATATCGGTGAGATCTCGGCGATATCTCGGCGTACCGGACGATATCTCGGCGATATCTCGGCAATATCGCGAAGATGAATTAAAAATTGAATCGGGTATCGTTCTCGGAACGGCACCTGCCGTTCCAGTTACGACTCGGCGAGATCTCGGCCGTCTCGGCCGAGACGGCGAACCATGCTGCCGAGCGAAATGAGAGTAAAGAAG
Source organism: Hygrophila difformis (assembly GCA_030278955.1). Lineage (NCBI taxonomy): Eukaryota > Viridiplantae > Streptophyta > Magnoliopsida > Lamiales > Acanthaceae > Hygrophila > Hygrophila difformis. The sequence continues at coordinate 24,932,303 of JAOANR010000009.1, read as the reverse complement.
GTTTGATGGTGCGATTGACATCAATAAGCGGGGGGAACGAAAATAATATCATTAATGTAAAACATGTCAGTATTATGAGAGGAGGCATATGCAAAGGTAACTGCCATGTGAACTCCATGAGCAAGGACAAAAGGGTACGAAATAAATTTACTTGGAAAAGCTTTTCCTCGTAATAAGAAAAAGCCTAAGCACAAATTATTGATCCTAGACGATGATAGCAAGCAAAAACTCCATACTAATTGGGCAGCAAAAATAACCAGTAAACAGCAAATCCGAAACACCAAAAGTCTGCGAAAAATGAGATAAATTAGGGAAGCCAAAATTATACACCCCAAAATTCGTTTCAAAGACAGGTAAAATTTCTTCATAAAGCACGACACAAGCAAAATACTCGGTAGGCTCTAACAATCATTTCAACCAATAATTTAACCATGTATCCTGCAATCAATTGGGCAGCCAAAAAACCACCAAACAGCAAAACCGAAACGCCAAGTGTATGCAAAAAATAAGATAAATCAGGTATACACCCCAAGATTCGTTTCAAAGTTAGGTAAAATTTCTTCATAAACCACCACACAAGCAAAATACACGGTAGGCTCTACTTTAACATTTCGACCAACAATTTAATTGTGTATCACTGATGGGCATTGGAATGGGACTCAGGGCGACGGTGGAAAGGCACGCATAATGAGGCTGAAAAATAAAGCAATAAGTGAAGGTTGGACGAGCGGAACCCTAATTTAAGGCTGGACGAGCGGAAATTAACGACGAACCTTGATTGGGGAACCGACGGCGAAGAATGTCGTAGCGCAGCCGCAGTTGTGAAGACTCGGTGTCGTGGCAGGGCGGATGGGGAGCAGCCAGGCAAAGGGACGGAGGGCTGCAGCCGGGCGGCCGGAGACCGCGTTACAGGAATGGTCCAGCGCGAGCACATAGGCGAGGTGGTTAGAGCGGCGCGAGGCACAGAGAGATAAAGGTTTTTTTTTTCATGTAAAATTGGGGCATGGGGCATGGGGCAGGAAGCTTGTCGAATAAAGTTAATCTAGTGAAGGAAATGGTGAAAGTGAAGGCTGGAGTGTGGGCGGAGGAGCCACAGGACAGGGGAGTAGGGCGTGAGGGATGGAATGCAAGAAATGGGAGACGAGCGGCGGTTGTCGCAAAATAGAGGGGGGATGAATCGCGGTGACGAAGAGGGAGAACGGGTTGAGGGCAACGAAGCGGGTAAGGATCCGCTACTGTTCCTAAGAAACAACTGTAGCAAAAAGCGGATTGACATATATATATTTTAGATATATGGCTTGGCCCGTGGGCCAACCCAAGCGATTGCGGGTTTAGGCGGGCTTGGCCCGTTCAAGCCCACTTCCAATCGGACCTCTATTTGTTCAGCCTAACCCAACATTTTAGGGGAGGCGGGGCGGGCTGGCCCGTTTTGACAGCTTAGATTTCATATGTATTTTTCGTCATTCTACCTAAGGTTTTTTTTGTTTTGTTTTTTTCTTCCATATTGTATCGTTTGTTATATATTGTTCACTTTTGCCAAGAATGAGCAAGTTTTATTTGAATGCATGATACAGGATACCCAATTTCACTTCACATATGGAAAATATGAGCAATTTTTATTTGAATACATGATACAAGGTGTTCGATTTCACTTCACAAGTGAAAAATACGTTGCGAAAAAGTTTAGGCCACTTTTTTAAGAAGGGCAATGTTACTCAATACATAAATTTGGTATGCTAGGTAATGTCTCTCAGTTTCAGCCAACTAATCAGAAGTAGCCAGGATCGTTTTATCCGACTACATAAGTTTGTCACGAAACATCTATTTCTTCTGAGTCTCTTATATTTCTAGTCAAGTCATTTGAAGATATTGTTAACAGGGAATATCATCCATCAGCCACAACTCTATTTGGTATCTTAGTGTTTTATATATTGTTATTAGCCTTATAATTTAATCGTATTGACCAAATATATAGTTTGATTATTTTTTATGAAGACATCATTTGTAGGCTTATTTCTAAACCCTATGTGGTTTATGTTCATTTAGAGATATTGAATCTCTGGAGCCTATGTTGATACCAGTTGTTGTTTCTATGAATCACTGTAACCATTTCTCTGTTTTGATATTACAAGTTACAAAATAAGTAATCTTTTTTTAAGGAGGCAGACCAGGGAATGAGATTATAACGTAAAATAGGGCTTATTATGTGGTATAGGTATATTTATGTTTCTTTATAAAATGGATAGTGTTATGGATTTTGCAAAAAATCCCTCTTTTTTTTCTGTTGAAAATTTATTTCTCCTTTTTTTTTGTCATACGCTTACGCATGAATGTTGTATTTATTGGTCATTTTTAGGTCATAGCTGAAGGATCAGTTGATTTCCTTGACAATGTGTTACTTGTATTGATGGAATGGTGGAATATGTGGCTCACATTTGTTCTTAATTTTGAATATTTATTAAATGATTTTTTTTTTCTGCGCAAGGTTAGTTATTTTAGATAAATTCCAAGATCAAATGGTTTCTCCGGTGGTGACGGTGGTGACATTTGGCTTCTCATTTTGCTCTGGCGATAAGGTATTACTCTTGTGGTGGTGGCTTGGAGTGATGATTTTAGACTTCCATCTACTTTTGCGATGTTCAAATAATCACTTACAAATCTCTAACACACTAATTGTAGAACAATGAGGCTCTTCAAATGCTTTGTCTATCATATTTATCGCATCTCAATTATTTTCTACGGATGAGTGTTTATATATCATATTTGTGGCATCTGAATTGTTTTTTTCTTTAATACTACACATCCGTATATCATTTTGTAATTTTATACCCCGGCGTAGCAGGGGTTGAAATCTAGTTATTACTATTAGTTTGTAATTGATTTGATCCAACTTCCGATGTGCTCTGAAAATTGGATGGACAATCAATTCCTTTGTTTCTAAGTTGGTAAGTCTTAACGCAACCTTCCATTTTCCACCATCTCCACGATTGTAGGGAGAATCAAAGAGTATAGCATCTATGCATCCTGATATAGAGATATAGTGAGGAAAACGGAGAACAGTAACTCAACGCCTTGGAAAATCAAGTGGGGAATTGGGGAGCTTACTCAACCTCGTTAGGAAGCTCAAGCTTCGTCGCCAGGTTAAAAGTCATTTAGCACAATGCCGATTGCCGCCATTTTGAACGTCCCAAGAAACGATCTACTCTTCGTCCCCAAGGTATATGATGCGTATGTGGTTGTGTGACTTTTTTAATGTGGCATTGTGTATGGATCCTATCTGGTTTGGGCATCCGGTCATTCTAATCAATTGTGGAGTTTTACTTTTGTGCCAGTTACTGATCTAGATTCGATTAGTGACAGCACAGACTTGATAACATCCTGTAACTATGGATTACACTAAATGGGATTTTATTGTTGAAAACTGAAAAGAAAAGCAAACAAGTCTGCCGCCAACAAAATCCGTTACCTAAAGATTAGTTGTTTTTAGGACTTTGTGGTATATAGTTTCCTGTAATTGATTCACAAGTTAGTTTCTGTCAAGTGTAGAAAAGGATTGGTTGATACTTATATGTGTTTTAAACTATATTATGTTCTTGTGTGCTAAGCATTTTTTTATTCATCAACGTTATATGCGGTGGAATCATTTGGAAAGTATTATCTATTGAGTAATACTGCAGCACTATTGTTCTGGCTGAAACTCCATGAAAACTTTTACTGCTTAGTGATGTTTGATGTGCACTGATGTTCTATAGTGATCCTATACATGCAATCTTGTCAGAGGTCAATATATCTATTCATGTATCTGTTTATTGTGTTTCTATATAGGGGACATGATATATAGGTATATATATATATATATATCTAATATATATAAATGGCTTGACAAAGTACTATTCAATGAACAGTAGAATCCAAACCTCGTTCCTCACCTGCCACATTCCAAACCTAATTCCAGAGCTGCAATTTCCCTATTATCATCTGTGTAGTTCCGTTCGCGTCTCTTCCGCCTCAAATCTCAATTCCCCTCAGATTCTGTCCCCATCTGCTCATCGACCGCGCCCCGTCTGGCGCCACCGCGCCGTGGCCATCAGTACTGGTCCAAGTGTTCCTGCCGCGTTGCCTTTCCTGTCCTTTTCAATCGCGCTGGTGGAGTCGCCGACTGAGTCTGCTTCTGCCCTCTTCTGCTTCCGCGCCGACGCTGCCGCGCTTATGGAGTTACCGTCCACGTCTAAATCGTTAGCCAGCAGGAGTCCATCTTCTTAGAGGTTGTCCCTGTAAGTTTATTGCCTTGTTCAGGTCTCTGATTGTCGTATTGTAAATTGTGACTCTATCGGCTTCTTCGAGTCTGTCAGCCCGTGTCTATTGACTGTGAGTCCTTTATCTCTGCTGCTTGTAATTTGTGAGTGTTTCTGTCCTGTTTGCCATTCAATTTTCATTGGTGTGCCTGCCTCCATTATCCTATGATTTGTTCGAAAACCACAAAATTTTGGATGGAACCCTAGCGCTTCAGCCGCCACACACATCGCCAACCTCGCCGCTGCTGATGGCTCGCATGAGTTCATGGGCTTGTTTTAAAGTCGATTTTGTAGGTGTTTCTGTTGATTTTAGGGTGCTGGGGAATGTTAGCTCCTAGGAAACCTTATTGGGTTTGATTTTGGCTTGCTCAGCTCTACATATGGGTTTATTTCACTTAAATCTTGAGTTAGGGTGTTTGATACCTGCGAGTTCACTGAAGTGGTGATTGACTGGGAATTTGTTTGAAATTTTTGATGCAGTTTTCTGAATGATTATTGTGAATTCCATAATGTGTCTTCGAATTTCATCAACTTACATTATGCATTTGGGTACTGCTGGAGTCCAAGAATTTAGACTGTCTAAGTATCTCAAATTAAACAGTGTTTCCTAATTAGCAGTAATTGGGTATGATCATGTTGGTTATGTTTGTGTTTGTTCTAACTATATTTTGGTTCGATTTTTATGCTGTGTTGTAGATTTTGTCGGTTCGATGATTAATGTTGTTCCTAATGTGCTGCTACTTGTAGGTTCAGTATGAACATTTTCAATTTAAAACAAGAAACTCATCTACAGATATTACTTCAAATATGAAATCTTTAACTACGTTTATGAGCTCACTTACAGAAAATTACTTTAAAAAATGATAATTTGAAAAAGATTAGAATGAATGTCAACTACCAACTTCGTGACTTGAATCTTTCTTTCTTTCTTTTTTTTCTTCTTTATGTCTCCTATTGTTTGAGATGTCTGCATACATGATATATTTTCATTTCGGCTTATATAATTTTTATGATGTATCATTTATTTGCTTCAGTAATGTCAAATTTCCCTTGGGTCCAGCACCATGACAGAAGCGGACAGTGAGATCATAAAATCTGAGATGTCTGGTTCTGCCTTAACATTCGTGTATACCTGTATCTTTTTAATGTTATTGACCCCAGACACATGCAAAAGAGGAAGAGGATAATTTTTCCATTTTTTCCTTACTTTTCAATTGCTACTAATTTCAATTGGTTGTGGTGCTGTTGCTAGATGTTGAAGGCTTATGTGTGGCTTCTAACATCTGAATTGGTTAAATACAATACTTATCTATTGTCCATGTATGATTTATATTTCAAGAAAGCAATGCCATATTGCTTGTGCTGCAGGCAAAGCTTGGACCAAATGATCTACAGACAGATTCTTTTATTATTTTATAATGACATCGCTTTTTCTCCTGCACATTTTCTTTTTAGTTATTATGACATTTGTTTTTTGGGCGACTAATAGATCTATTATTGACAGAGTACTATGATCATTTCCTGATCATTGTTCGTCTTTTGATTCTTGGGCTTACTGGTGCATTCATCCTTCTTTGCTTTTCATTTTCCTGTATTTTTCGATCTCTGAACTAAAGACTTGATCTAATTTTTTACTGTGCAGATTAGGGTTTGTTAATTTGTTTTAGAAACTTTTTTGTGCCTTGCTATTACTTTTCCTTGTTAGATTTTACATTGTGATTTTTGCCCTTCATTTACAATCTTTGTGTTTGATGGCTTCAATGTTTTTGGTTTATGTGACCGGTGAATAGAGCTGCATTGTCTGTATTTGGTGAATATTTGTTTTCACACTTAAGTTTCTGTGCTTCTGCTTCTGTTTCGGTCATTGTTGCAGGTTGAAGGGCCTAATGCTTGCCAATCTCGTGTAGAGACTCCTCAATCACCTGCATTCATTAAAAACACTGTCAGTAACAGTATGCATTTATTGGACCAGTAAGTCAATATTTTTTAATTTTGTACCCATATTTTTCTGAAGGATTTTGTTCCTTACAGTTGAAACAAGACTTCCTGAGCTTTATTTCATCAGGCTCGTGTAATACATTAACGTGATTTTTTATTACTTTCTTATGTGATTGTGAACAACTGGAACGACTTTTCTATCAACAAGAGCTTAATGTTTTCATTATGCTTTGGTTGCAACAAAGGCTAGAGGTGGAACTCCTTTGCTAGATCTACATATTGACCATGATTTACTTACCAAGTTTTTCTCCATTCCAAATCTCTAAACCAGATGAAGTTGTTTGTGTTTTTTCAAAAAAATCACCCATTTTTCCCATAATTTCTTTGGAGTGCTAAAGAACATAACGAATTTGTAGTAGTAAGAGAAAGTATAAGAAGGAAGTTTGTGGCAAGTCAACCCTAAACCTTTTCTCCATCTCAACATTATATTTCATTCTTATATCAAGCATAAATTATAGAGGCAATTCAATTGTTCCTCTTGGTCACCTCATTAGTCTTGTGAAATAGCTGATTGTTTTCCTTTCTCAATTTGTTATTTTAGAATGTTTGTTCTGGCACAATAGTGGAAGTAAGCAAACCTCTACAGAAACTTCCTTCTGTTTAACATCTTTATGCTAAGTTTAGTGGCATACTAGAGAGAGAAGATGAGGTTCAAGGCCAACCTATTTGATTTGTAGCTAAAATGTAATTTTCTTTATAGATGGTGTGTGTTTTACATGCCATCTACACACATGTTCTGAAAAATCATTTCACATGCTAATGGTATATAATTTCAATGTTCAGTTCAAAATTTAGTCTTCCCTTCAACCGACACTTGTAGTTTGTGGGCTTCCTACAGCAGTACTGGTAACTGTATTTTCACTCTATGATTTAATTTTTCAACTATTTTAGTGGTGATCTTATTTGATTTTGTACATGTGGCTGAGGTCCTGGTCTCTGGGATTTGATTTGATGTTGTCGTTATCAATGTGTCGGGTGTTGAGAGTTTCTGGGAGGGATGATATATAGAAAGAATACACTAGATTAAATGCACTTGACTGTTCTGCTTGCCAAACTTTTCGGATGTATAATGTCATTTTCTTTTTGGAAAGAATGTTCTTTCTGGAACGGACTCCCAGAGGAACAATGTTATTTCTAGACTTTTTGGTTAGTGGAATAGGTTTTAAACTCCTATTTTATACTTAAGCAGCATCTCCATGAATTGATATAATCAAGGCATGTGTTTTTGTCTGTAGATTATTTGCAGAATCATTCGAAAGAGAGCTCTTTGTTTGAATTCAGGGGTGGACCAGCAAGAATAATGAAGGGTATATATGTGGTGTTAGCATCATCGTACATCTACCATTACAGGAATCAGGTGAGATCATTCCTTGTGCGTTGAGGTTATTTATCCCATCTTTTCGCATTGAAATTATTCTCTATACCATTGTGCTTGATTTACGTACATAAGATACTTGACGTATCGAGAAAGCAAGCTAAACAGATTTATTTATTTAACTATTATTATTATTCGAACTAATTATGGACAGTATGGCACTGCATCTTAAGTGTTCGCCTTGATGTGTTACTTTTTTTTTGCTCCTCTCATTGCTCTTTTCCTTTATTTGTTAGGTGCAATAACAGTTAGAAAAAAGGGAATTCTCATAACTTATTTATGTTATTTACTTATTTTTCTGTTTGTATGAATTATGGTGGTGAGAGTATGATGACAATTTTTTTATAGATCAAATTATGGCATGATAGATGCTAATCAGATCATTGGCGACAAGACAATAGTTCTTGGAACATGCTGGGTTGGATAAAGTTTCTTCAGAGACTTAGTCCTATGCACAATTAAATCATAATCATTTTTTTTAAGGGGAAAACGATTTTATTAGATAGGCAATAAAATGCCCAACTCAAACAGTTGAAGTACAATGCTCACTGTCCTCATATAAGCTGAAGCAATAATACAAAACACAAATACAAATCATAATTATTTTTTCACGGACAATTCAATCAGAATTTTTCCTCACCGGCGCGCGCAGCGTAGCGCGCGCCCCCGGGCGATTTCTAGTATATATATATATAAAAATAATGTGTTTGGATTGAAGATTAACTTGGTAGATTAGGTTTATTTGCTAATCTGAATAAATAGTGTGGTTCACCGCTGATGCATCTTGTAGTGAATTACCCCATGATGAGAGTTCTAATTACCAATTAAGGAATTAAACATTTGGATGAGTTGTATTGCCTTTATCAAACTCTTTTCTGATTGAAAATCAAATAGGACATTAGTTAGGAATATCTTCGCTCCAATCTTTAATACCAACCCATTTTCAATTCTTAGCTTGGAAATTTCCTAATGCACTAAAGTAAAATAACATAACAATGTTCTGCATGCTTAATGTCTCGATCCCAATTCAGACTAAAACTCCTTGGCATTCTTAAATTAATTTATGCAAAATGACAATGCTAATCCATCAAGTTGAGGATTTTCGGACAAGATTTCTTATGTTCTGTCGTTGCTTGCACATCTAGTCTCAAATATCAATGTTGTATCGTTTGAAACATCTTGGTGAAATTTCCTCCTTGCTTGGTTTGTTTTTTCCCTTTTGTGCATTTTATTAGTAGTATTTTTACTCCTCTCTCTATTCCTAATTTCATTATTCTTTTATATCAACAATGGTTGTATTTTGGCATGAGCTCCTATTATCCATTTCTTAGCTTGTATAAGTTCTCCAAAAAAAATAATGGTCTCTATTTTGGAATGAAGACTTACCCAAGTAGCCAAATTCCTACCTTCCAACTTTATGGTTGGGGTTTTGATTCCCCTTCCAACCTCTATGGCACACCGCCCTTTCTAGTATTTTGTCTTGCCATTGTGTACCTATACTTTTCTTTGTCCGATTGTTCTGAACTCTCGCAGGTTCAGATTGACCAACAGGACAAACTCACAAGGATTTACTCATAGTTGATACGGAGGTAGATGTCTTTGCAATTATTTAAAGCCTTAAACTATTCCTTGAAATTTACCAAGTCATCATAAAAATATTATGATTGGCTCTCTCATGCAGTGCAGCAACACTACAATACAAAAAGAGAAAAATCACGAGTATGCATGAATATTTCGATTGGTTAAATTAGGTGGCAAATAACAAAATTGGTTATATTAAGATACTTGAGGATGATTTTAGTATTTGGTAAAGTGAAAGGACAAAAATTGGTAATTAAGGATACTTGCGGAACTATTAAGTTTGTTTTTCCCTTGTAGGTGATAAATGTTCAAATTCTTGTAATTGGCAATGAGCAAGAAATTCAATTTTTGTTCATTGTTTTTTCAAAAAAATTTGAAGATGCAATTCTACGAAGGAAACTATTCAGTTTCTATGTCTTGGACTTGCAAGGCCCTTACTATTCATTGTTATTCATTTTTTCTGCAATAACAAAACTAGCCATCTAACCCTAAACCCACTGCCATACTCTCTTGCATTTTGAGTATCATGTTAGTGCCGTACAAAGCTCATTGATTTTGTCTACATGGCCTATCAAATGATCGATTGCGCATCCTTTAGCCAAAATAGAATGATTTGTTTACTATAAAAAAATACTTATAAGTTCAATAAAATTCTGATTGATAAATTTTCAGGCAAAGAGGTCAAATACTTCGGTCAGTATGAAACCATCAATAATCCTGATGACCAAGATATGCACCATGAAATCAACTTGCTTACGAATTTAAATCCAACTAAAGTGTAACAATCCAGAACATGGTGTTACTGGTCTGCAGCCTCAAACATAAAGGCTGGCCCACAGACCAAATGCAATTTGACACCACCCACACACGAGAGGTTACCCATCTTGAAATTATTATACACCTAGCAAACTTAATTAACTAGGGAGTTCTTACACAAGAAAGGTATATACTTCTTGGTATGAGTAGTTTATTTTACTCCTTTTAACATATATTAAGGAATGTCTTGCATGCTAATTATTGTTGAATATATACACGCATTCTGCTTTGCTAAAAATCAAATTTTATATCATAAACGGGAGGAGATCACAAATAGCCTAAACCTCTGAACCTCTGTGCAATTAATTTTTGTTAATAAATTAAGTATATATAGTAGCTAAGGAAGCAATGTATTGAAGCAGTTGATATTACATACTCATGTCAAAACAAATGGAAACAATTAGTGTAATCAAGAAATGACCAATCACAAGCTTCATCATATGTATATGATCTCTTATAATAATATAAACCCTTAATTTACTACACCAATTGCAAATTTATTGCATAATTATAGTGATTTAACTTCTCCAATAACATGAACAAGAAAGTATACATTGATTTGCATAATTGGTCTCTGAATTGCCTGCAAGGCCACCGGTATGTCTCATGCACGCAACACCTTGTTAAGGTATGCTCCAATTGCCCAAATGGGGAAGATGTTTCTGTAGTTAGAGTAGCTTATAGTACAATTCTTGCTGAATGCGCCGACAATTTCCTGCAAATGAAGAACATTCCAAGGCATGATATTTATGTAGTTATTTATGTAGTTATTCCTGCAAAAATATTTATGTAGTTATGCAAAACCAAATGTGACTTCAAGTAACGTTAATAAACACCTGCTGTGGAAAGTCCCCGTCATCCATTTGAGAATTCAGAAGCACTCTAGCTGCACGATGCAGTGGCTCAGGATCTCTCTTCCCCTGCTTATTTCAATTTTCATAAAATTTTGAAAACTAGTTTGCAGATACTTGTTTATCTGCATATTATCTTGCATGTATTGTGCAGGACTTACTTGCCCAGCTTCGATCAGTGCTATCATCGCCCATCCTGTCTGCACGATGTGCGATTTGTGGTTTGGGATATTTGTATACACCTGTTAGAAATTCGGAATGGGTTATTTTTACACTGGAAAAAATAAGAACTGAAGTTTTATCGACATATTTACCTGATCTTGACATGAAAGGTAACTTTCGCCCCAACCACCAGAAGGAAGTTGCTTGGATAGAAGAAACTCGCATGCTTTTCTCACAGCTAAGCTATTTTCATATGTCTTCCCACTTGCAATTAGCCCTTGTATCCCGAACCATGTCCCATAGGTGTAGCATATTCCCCAATTACCATACCTAATGATCATTTTTCACCAGGAACTAATAAGATTCTAATGTTTTGGAATGAAGAATTATGATGAAATACAACATATATCTTTTGGGATTCTTTTAATAATAAAAGTATAGGCGCCTATGAAGGTCTAACTATTATTTATGGTGTCGTGAGTTCCATTGCTCTTTCTGAGTTCAAGTTTTGTGATTTAGCTTAAAAAAACATAAACAATTGCATGCACATACCATGATCCATCGGATAGTTGTTGGCTTTCTATGTATTCAACCGCTTTCTCAATGCATGCATTGATATCCTTTTTACGATATATGGGGAATAACTTGTTGAATAGCTTCAAACTTTGAATTGCTGCAGACGTGCACTCGACGAACCTGAAATATTGTTTTCTTTAATCTCACAAGTTTATAAAGGACAAACTAGTTATTAATTTGTTAATACTGTCTATTGAACTTAACTGGTAATCTAGAATGACGTCTGCGAATGTTTCTGTAGGATTGATCAACTGTTCATGGATTCATTTTTTTTATATATAGCATGAATAGATTAAATAAATTGATTGTTTTATTCTTTGCATAAATACATAGATGATTTGAATTTGTTTTATGTCATCACCTCCAACCACTTGTAGGATCTTGTGAGCTCGTATGATGCAAATCCTCCGTTTCTATCCTGTAGCATTTCTCAGAAAATGTGTACAACAAAGAATGTTTAGGAGTGCACCTTTTGAGAAACATTCTTACCTGAAAAGATAAAAGCCAATCAACTGCATCATGCATCTTATACGATTCTAAGGCTTCTCCAACATTCTGAGATGGCAATTCCGATAACATGAGGGTCGTCTGCATTTGAATGTAAACATAGAATGTTTGGAATTTATAGTACTTTTCTTTTCTGGAGAAGATTAATTCTTGTTTTTGCTAAGGACAATCGAACCTTGAGGGCTTCTGCGGTGCAGTCGGATACAACCCAACCATTATCTGCAGTTGAAAAGGGCCAGGCGCCTTTAGAGCTGTGTCGATACCAGGAGCTAAAATCCTTCGAAGTGTCTTTTACCATCTTCAAATATCATCAGAATAAGATGAGTCACATAATCAATCAAGTGTATTAATATTAGTAGTATTGTTTAGAGATGTCTGTGGCATATGCTTTATACTTGTGAATTTTTTATGTAGTCATGAGCACGGGAAAGGACCAAGCCGTGTTCGCTGAAAAGTCCGGTGGCGAGCATTGATTGGACACTGAAGGTAACATCCCACAATTGACTCCCGTTATTTCCCTGCATCTTCATGCCATCTTCTGCTACCCATAGGTAGTCTTTTACCCGTGAAAGATGGTGTTTGACTGCTGTCGAATTTGGGTTGTCTATCCAGCAACATAGCATGTTAAGAACCTGCAGATTAATTTCATGTTGTTTAGGTATTGTCGAAGGAGTTGCATACATTAGTTGACACCGAGGGGGAAAACGAGGCCATGAATATTCACCTTATTCATAGCTGCTAGACCGATGTAGTTTGTGGTGACATCCTCGTACTCCATATGTTTCATGACTGTGCGTAGAGCGTGATCCCTTAACTTAGAGAATGGCCATTGCTTGAAAACAGGTTCGACGAATTTGTGCAGACATGTCCAGACAAGGTCTTGAACCCATGGATGTGGGTAGTATAAATCCTCCTGCATGCACAAAAATGTCGAAAAATATTCAACTTAAATCAATTTGGCTCAATCATTGTCTTAGGATGTGATTGCTTACAACAGTAACAATTCTTGATGAGTGTGTATACAGTCTATGTAGTATATAGGGGTGTTGGGCAAAATAACTAATTTGAATCAGCTCATTTATGGCGAGACAAAATAGTCTTTTTAAAAAAATAAAATAACTTAAAAAACAGTGTCCAACCAGCTCTTATTTTTTTTAAAAAAAAAAAAATCTGATGTAAGGAGTAATATTTTGAATTTTAGCTTATTGTAGAAAAAAAAAGGTCGGTCTAAAAATATTCACATAATCAAATAATCATTTAACAGCTGGTTTGAGTAATTTATTACGTATGTCACGAGTTTATAACATAACGTTAGTTAACAGCTAAAAATTAATTTTGGAAGAGGGCCTATACACCTTGCAGCATAGACTTCTGGCCGAATTCCAATTGATGATATGGTAAGGTTGAGTGTAGAGCTCTTCTCTGAGAGATAGAATGGTGCGATTGATTGGTGCTGTGTATTTCACCCCAAACAAATAGGACATGGGGAGGAGCACAAGACGAGTGTGGCACCACATACGACCTGCACCATATATATATATATATGCGTGCGTGCGTCGTTTGGATTGGAGTTATGTATGTCGTCGTCAATATTATTATTATATAATATGCATGAATGATGATGATGATGATGATGCAAGGATTGAAATGGGAAATGAATGAAAGGAACGTACTAACCAGGATGAATGGGAAGAAAGTCGGGTAGAAGCCACAGTTCAGGAGGTATAGGATTATTCCCTTCCCATTCGTACGCCCCAAGAAGCTGCACATACACAGTTAGACACATATGCACATTTTGTGAGATACATACATGTAGGGATACCATACTATATACTTCAAATTAGAGGCATAATAAATTAAATTAGTAGAGTACCAAGTTATAATTACCGATAGCCAAAATTTGCCCCAGGAAGGAATGTAGGTAGCACCACCATGATCCTGAATCCATCTTCTGGCTTTGTCCATGGCTCCATCATGTCCGTCGTCGTCGTCGTCGTCGTGTGCACCTTCCCCTAGAAGCCTTAAGCTCGCGTAATTCAGCACCGTGCAAAACATGCTGCTCTGCCTCTCTATGTGCAACCCCCATCCTCCATCTTTGTTCTACTCATCATCATATCAATAACCATTCTAAGAATACTTTGGAACTTAATTATGATTATATGCCGCCGTACAAATTTATTTAATTAATTACCTGATGGTTGTAGAGGTAACGTCGTATCTCTTTTTGGTGCTCTTCCGCCAAGATTGTGGTCAAACAGTCCATTATAGACAAGGTTATGATCTGCATAAATGCATATATAAATTGTACTACTAGTATTTAATTGGATTTTAATTTTAATTTATTTTGTATCTTTTCGCAATCCAAGATATTGAATTGAGATGATATATAGTATTCGATAGCTGGGTTTAACCCCCATCGAGTTTCAAAAACCTACTAGATGTTAATGTTGCTGAACAAGCTGGGATATAGACAGTATTAATTGACTATAAGTGAAACATTTGAATACCATATATATTAAGAGGAATCCCCTTTTTTTTTTTTTTACCGAGGTATGATCTTCAACACATACATTTATTGTTTATAGGGCCCCAATTTGGAAATTAAGAGATTAGTTGTGGATACATTTATTTAATACCATTGTAGAATCAATTAGAGGTTAGTTAAAGGATACTTTTCTTTAATCCCCATTAATAACATCGCAGAATCAACTAGCTAGAAAACTTCATTTTAAGAAAAATTCATTTTGTAATATTAGAGTGTCCCACGTCGGTTGTGTGGTAGTAAACTAATAATACCCTTTTATATGTATATAGCCCAGTTTACTAATTTATAATTGGGTCTGAGTTGAAATTTCATACCCATTTTTATTAAGAAAAAAAAAAAAGAAAAGAAAAAAGGTGTCATTTTAGATTTTAGAGGATATTTTTGATTTGACAAATTTTCCGGTATTGATCTGACCAGGCCTGGCATGAGAAACAAAGGGCCACCACCGTCAGCAGGCCAGTGGCCATCCTCAGCCTGGAGGCTTGAGTAAAACCCCATTGCTTTTCTTAGCACATTCACCACTGTTTCTTCCCTTATCTCTTCATTGTTGTTTATTGGCCGTGGCAAGTAATCTTGCTTCCCACCTTTCTTCTCGGCAAACTGCATGTAAAGGTTATAAAGGGATTAAAACATTATTAAAAATAAAGTTATGTTTGAATTTGATTTAATCTATTTGCATAAATTTGACAGAAATTTATGAAATTAACGGGATAATGATTCACAATTGAAAGTTGATGACAAGGTGCATCGAGAAGTGCTCTACAAGGAAAATTGATTATTACGATGGATTTTTGGAAAGGGAAAAAAGTCTGTCACAAATTGTGAGGAAAATTTGCAATTGAATTTTTTCCGTCAAAATTTGTGATGGAAATTTATTCCATTATTTGAGACGGTTTTTGCAATAAAATAATTTTCTTTTTATAAAAAATTAAAACTTAATTTGCAACACGAATTTGCGATGAAAATTTTTTTCTCGCTACTTGAGACAAAATTTATGGAGAAATAAATTCCCTTCAAAATTTGCAACAAAAATTTTACGAACCAAGGGATTTCTTAGGCCTCTTTGAAGTTCAAGAGTAACCTTTGAGTTATGTAGGGGTCAATGAATTGACCTCTCCCCAAGTTATTTGATGAATGCTCGAACCAAAAACTTGCTTATGTAGCTAGAGTCCATTAGCACCGAAGCTAATTAACTACTTTTGGTATTAAATCAACTATTTTGGTTCATTCAATTGAAATTTATTTATTTTATAAAAATTTATTATATTATATTCTATTCTATTCTATTCTATATAATTTTAATTATTTAAAAAATACTTATGACAGAAAGGTTCTTTTACAAAACTCACAAATCAACATGGCTCTTTTAATCAACATGGTTTGACCTCATTCACGCACCATATAATACTTTCTAGGATGTCACTCACCGTGTTTCATAGAATTGACTACCAAAAAAGAATAGCACCTTATTGGTATGAATAGTCTATTGATATTATAGCCGAAATATGCCATCAGACATCAGTGGGTAGTCATTCCGAGCCATTAAATTTTGAACATCCACTTCTGAGCCTCCTTAGTAATTTGAGTCCATTTAATTTTTTTGGCCAAATGGATAGGGCAACACAAGTATGAGCTGCGTGTGAGTGTCAAAATAGGCCATGAGAAGATGGACCTTCCATTTTTGAGCCATGGAATTTTTAATATTCATTTGAGTTTAAAATATTAGATTTAATAAAATTATCTTGAGCCTACCGTGAAATTTGTATTCTTAAAATATTTATTCCGACAATTAAACCAAACAGAAAATCATGCCAAAACCTAATTGAGATAAATATTAAGACAGGCTACTACAATTCCTACGTTTTTTAAAAAAAAAATAAAATTATGGCAAATGACCTTGGAACAACCTAGTTTTACAAAGCATATGATTATCAATATAGGCCATGTCATTTGATCTATTTTTACAATGCACCACCCTTTTAATAACTTACTTACTTTGGTAAATGATATTTATAGTGGTTTAAAATAAAATTATACCTATTTTATATTAATCTCAAACTAATTTATACTGTAATATAGGTGCAACAGCCAACAAATGATAAGTAAAAGAAAAAGTAACGTACCTGGATCCTCATCAAGAGATCAGAGCTATGTTTAATCTGATGGCGGTTCGCATGGAAGTCGCGACGAGCCTTCTCCACCAGGGCGGCTTGTTCTTGACGAGTTCCTGCGTCCGCCTTATGATCGAATTCCCAAAACTGCCTTCCAGTATGGCCATTGGAGGTTGGAAGCCATGGATCGTCTTCTCCTTTACAAACCCTTAATCGCCACATGTTTATATATATTCTTAATACTCGTCAAAGTTGTCAACTTACTCAATATATTTTCATGTTGAATTTTTGATCATATATATAGATGTGCACATACATCGATTTAGTCGATTGATCTATACTCAATAACCTGTGAGCTAAATCGACTAGGTTCTACCATCCATCCGGCCGTCCTATATGAAGTATTTATTAATACTACACTTTGATTATGTGTGTGTGTTTGGTTTTAGAGTTTAGATGATGGAGGGGGTTTTAGAGTTTGGTTGTGTTTGGTTCCAGACACTATTGTTTAGCTTTTGAAATACTTCATCCGTTCCTTTATAATTGACATGTTGGGGGTTTTGTCACTGTTAATTGAGTAACTTTGATTCGACTTTTTAATACAATTATATAAGATAAAATATAATAAGGTGGGATCTTGTTGGATTCGTCTAATACCATAGATTTAGAATATTAATTTTTTATAATTTTTGCTTGTATGCAATTTGAGTTATCTATATCTATATATATATTAAAACATTAGTGAACAACATATCCTACATTTAATGTGGTGTCTCCATTTCAAATTTCTAATTTTTATAAACTTTTGCATTTCTTAATTTATCAGTTATAGATTTTCACATTTATTTATTTATTTATTATAGATATAGATTTTCAGTTTTTAAAATATATGGAATTCCTGTAATATTTACTTTTAAAAAGATTTGAAAGATTTGAAATTTAAAATTTTGCATATCTTATTTTATCTATATTATTTTGCATTTTTTAATTTACTAATTTTAGATTTTCGTATTTATTTATTTATTCATTATCAATTTTAGTCTATCGTATATAAAATCTATCATTTACTTATAAATTCCCACTGTATCATCATATCATGTCACTGTATATTTACTTTTAAAAAGATTTGATAGATAAAATTTGAAATTTTGCACTTTTATTTTATCTATGTTGGATTTTATTTATTTGCATTTTTTATTCTATCTAATTTAGAATTTATTATTTTGTATTTTTTATTTTATTTATTTTAAATTTTATTGCAACATTTAGAATTTATTTATAGACCATAGGATTATGACGAGCTTTTGCACTGGCAACTAAGAATTATATTGCATTTATGTTTCAATATGGTGAACATATTATATTGCCGGTAATTTTTGTAGGTTTGGTCTCAACTTTGGTTATATTTTTTTTGTATGGTGAATGATGTAATCAAAATGTACATTGCATGTCAGATTTATTTATTCATGTTAAAGATATGTTAATGTGTATATGGAAATCCCAATTTTTAGTTTTTAAAATATATTTAATATCTAATTTTATATGAAGTTCCCACAATTTTCATTTTTCTAAGAAAATGGAATTTCAAATTTGAATGGAATTTACAGTGTATATATGGAATTTATATTATTAAAAGATACATTAATAAATATATAAAATATATTTGTATATATTAATTAATGTATATATTTAGGCTAGGTTTTCACAAAATATGTCACTTCTCTTAAAAGTAATATACAATTATATAGTTACAAATAGATCCATCAGTAAATAAAGTAAAGAGATAATAACTAAAATAGGTCACGAGAAGGAGTTCCCTCTACTTTGAGGCCACGATATCTTGATTTAGGTAAATGGACCATTAGAAGGATTTTAGGCCTAAATTTAGGCAATTTGGTCGAATTCGGGCTGCGATGGCTTAAAAGTTGAAAATTTAATTTTTTTTTTAATCTACTCCCTCTGTCCCATTATTTCTGTCTCAAAACTTTTGGAAACGTCGTCCAATATACATTTGTTTAACATTTAATATTTTAAAATATACATATGTAAAAATTATGTAAAATATTTATATATTCTAAAACTACATGATTAGAGAAATCTAACAAGACCAAATTTGACTATATTTTTCCGTATATAATTACGATTACATTAGGTCAAAGTTGATCAATAAACAATATTAAAAAGTCAAAATGAGACACTTTGAGTGCGACAGATGGAATATTTTTTAAGATACACTCCTACGTTTAATTATAAGTGTAACACTAGGAAATAACACAAGATTTAAGGTAACTTAATCAAATTTATTTAGTACTCCCTCCGTCCCACGAAATTTGGCCACTATTCCTTTTTTGGGTGTCCCATGAAATTTGGCCACTTTTCATTTTAGATAAATTAAAGTAATATAAGTTTGATTAGAATTTTAAGTGTTGTCAAATTACATTAAAAGTGTTCACTTTTACTATTCTGCACAAATCCCAATGCACTTTTACTTTTCTACCCAAAGTCCCTAGCATTTCTTTAATTCTTAAGATTTTAAAATTGTTACAAACAAAAATTGTATAAAATATATATTATGAAACTACACGATTAGACTATTCTAACAAGATCAAACTTGAATATTTTTCTCTAATTGCATCATTACATAATATTAAATCAAAGTTAAACAATAAACAGTATCAAAATTCATTAGAATCTTAAACACAAAATGCATACACCACTTTAACTACTAAACTCCATTACCTAAATTATCGTGCCCAAAAGAAAGTAGCCACATTTCGCGGGACGGAGGGAGTAAAAAGTAATTGAATAAAAAAATAAGTCACATTTGACTTTATTCCTTTTGATTTTTATTTTAATGAATATAAAAAATTAATAATTTTAGTATAATTAGTAAAAATTATTAACCCTCAAAACATTTCAAATATTGTAATGTAACACTTATTTCCAAACACCAAAAAAGGGAAAATGTAACACTTAAAAAACAGATGATGTAATTAATTAATCTATATTTTAACAGATTTGTAATTGACGAAAAACAAATACTCAGAAAATTATGATTGTGAATGATCAAAGTAAGTTCATATTGAAAGGTTAATTGCTACAAATCCTATAAGTTTGAAAATTTTCTTTGGAATGCTGGTACTATATGAAGTTTTAACGTCTGAAACAAATAATCTATTGATACTAGAAGAGACATATTATAATAAGGAAGAAATGAAAGCAGATCATGCTAAGTATTACCTTTGTTGATTAATCATAAGAAGAATGTTTATAATAATATAATGTCAAAGGTTGATAGTGATGGGTGTTGATTAATTTTTCGTTACGTGGTGGAACTGACAATACATTTATCGATAATTTATCTAGAAAATATTATGTTTAGACCTTCATGGTAGATGTAATATTACGCTGCATGTAGCATCCAATAGGATAGCACCCTTACTTATTCCAAGAGGTAGGACTTTACATTCTATATTTGGTATTCCACTAGATTGTGACGAGAACTCTATCCGCAAAAAACTTACCTTAGAAAATTATTTGACCTCTCTTCTCATTAAAACAAAGCTCAATATTTGGGATGAAAATTCTTGATTAGTAGAATGATTATGAACCCGTCTGAATTAACCAAATTCTCCATTCGATTTCAGAGGAAAAAATTCAACTCGCAGTTTGTTTTACTATGACTATAAAAAAAATGCAGATGTCAACCTTTAAAGAAGGTTAGACTCTATCTTCAAAAATCAGTTTTTACTCATGTCAGTGATATGTTGCAATATCTCGTGTCACTGTAAAGAGAGGACTCGAAGTATTAATAGTAATAAAGATGGATTAACTTAAGATACTATAAGAAATGTTACAATGAAAATTACATATGGCAAAAATTTGCACAATAAATACTTCATGTACGATGGTCATTGATAAAGCTGGTATTAATCTTGAAAATTTACAATTAGATGTGACATTTCCAGATGATAATTTTATAAACTCTACACCAGATTCTATAGCGGCAATTGTTGAGAGTTCTTATACAAATATAAAATGGACCATTTCAAATCCTGACATTTTTATTATATATTAACCCCCACCAACGAGATTGTTGATACGATCAATGATTACATCATAGTATGTATGTCTGCAAATGAAAATGTGTGTATATATATCAGTTTTACCAATTTTTTTGAGAAATAATATGTTTTATTCCCACAAAATACAAGTGAGTTCACAGCCATCAAAATGACAATGTCTCTCTACTACAATCAATTAACAATATTTGTCAAAATGATGAAAGTATAGATAATGCCAATGAATTATTTTCACTAGAATATCTAAACACTATCAATTGTTCTTGATTACTGAATCATGAAATATGGTTGAATGGGGGTTGCATAGTCATGCTTCTTAGGAATATATATACATCAAATAAATTATGTAATGGAAGTATGTTGATAGTAACCAAGATGCGGAATTAGATAGTTGGGGTTAAACTAACTTTCGGGAAACCATAAAAGTAGAAAATTCTTGATTGGTAGAATGATTATAAGCCTATTTGATTTAACCAAATTTTTTATTCCATTTGAGATGAAAAAATTCCCACCCACAGTTTGTTTTGCTATGATTATAAACAAAAGTCAATATCAATCTTTAAAGAATGTCAGATTTTATCATGCAAAACCAGATTTTAGTCATGAACAGTTACATTGTAATATTTCGTGTCACTAGCAAGATGTGGCTAAGAGTATTAATATGCAATTAACAATGATGAACTCAAGATACCACAAGAATTGTTGTTTACAATGAAATTTATATATGACAGAAACTTTGCAAAATGGATAGTTGATGTAGGTGATGGTAAAGCGTGTATAGATTTTTTAGATGTACAATTAGATGTGACATTTTCGGATGATATTCTTATGAACTCTACGGGTGATCCTATAGCGGTAATTTTTTAAAGTACATATACAAATATGAACTGCACCATTTCAAATTCAAACATTTTAAAAGATTACTAGCCCCTATCTATGAGATTTTTACCAATGAAATTTCAGCAAATTGTTAGAAAAATTTTCATATTATGCTTCATACTTATTTTTAAATTTTATTTTATCTTAATATAAATTTCAAATCAATAAAAACATTATTTTAATAGTTATTTTTATTGAGACGTTATGTTTGTACCGGACAAGCCACAAAAGCTAAAAAATACGGTATAATATAATTTCTTTGTTAGTTTTAAAAATAATTAAATTATATTATCATATACATCATCTTTTGAATATATAAAAAAATCATTACACATTTTTCATTACTCAATATAAAATCTAAAGTTATCCCCGTCGAGTCTCGACGGGTTATTTACTAGTTAATGATTAAAAATGTGTATTGAATTGTGTGAAATATAGGTCCGTAACAAATATTAAGGAATGGAGGTAGTACTAAATATACTTTAAAAAATTATAAATGCCAAACATTTAGCGATTAGAATTAAATAAATGGAGTATTTGGTATTTATAGATTTTTCAAATATTTTTATTATTTAAAAAACTAAACATTAAAGTCTAGCGTTTTATTTAGGGTAGGTAGGCACTTTGCTTTTTAGGCATCAGAAGTTGCAAGAAACTGAAAATCAAATCCATCCTAAGAAAGCATTCATGCAAGGTTTGCATTATATATTTATCCCTACATTTTGAGTCCCAACTTGAACAAATACGATGCCTTTAGCGAGGTAACCTATGATAAGGAAGTCTTGATTCAACTCCAACAAATACGATCCCTACATATATATATAATCATCCAATATTCTCTAATTCTCTTGCACGCAACACCTGGTTAAGGTAAACTCCAAGTGCCCAAATGGGGAAAACATTCCTGTAACTTGAGTAGCTTATCATACAATTTTTATTGAACACACCAACAATTTCCTGCAAAAAACAGAACATAACCTATGCTGCATTAATCAACATTCTAAGATATGATTTAGGTAACTAAAACTCAAAATGTGAGCTCAACTTAATCAGCACCTGTTGTGGAAAGTCCCCATTGCACATTTGAGAATTAATCAGCACCTTAGCAGCACGGTGCAGTGGCTTGGCATCCCTCTCGCCCTTTTCATTTCAATTTCAAGAAAAAAAAAAAAAAATGCTTAGTAGAGAGCTTGTTTATTCACTTTGAATTTCATGTCTTCACGAGGACTTACTTGCCCTGCTTCAATGAGCGCCAACATCGCCCATCCTGTGTGCACACCGTGTGCTTTGTTGTTCTCAAGATTTGTGTATACCTGTATTGTTATGAAACCGAGTATTTTCTAAACTGTGAATATGTATGATCAATACATATGCGTTGGTATTTTTACCTTATCTTGACTTGAGAGGTAGCTCTCACCCCAGCCACCAGAAGGGAGTTGCTTCGATAGGAGAAAATTGCACGCCTTTCTCACGGATAAGCTATTTTTATATGTCCTCCCACCTGCAATTAGCCCTTTTATCCCGAACCATGTTCCATAGGTGTAGCATACTCCCCAAGATCCATACCTAATATGGTAATATCCATTTTACTAGAAGAAATTAATGATCACTTATTATTTGGTTTGAAAAGCATTAAGCATATTATATTGCATCACTTGAAGATTGATGCCTATTGGATTTCTTATGTGTGGAAAAATGAAGGAAAAGCAAATAGTACCATGAACCGTCGGGGAGTTGTATGCTTTCGATGAATTTGAGTGCTTTCTCAATGCATGTATTGATGTCCTTTGCACGATAACTTGGGAACATTTTGCTGAATAGCTTCAAGCTCTGAACTGCTGCAGATGTGCACTCGACGTACCTGTATTCTTATGTTTGGTAACTTTAAGAAGCTTTGAAATGATGATTCACTATTTGCCAACAAAACAGAATTTAGACTTAACTGGTAATCAATCATGATGTCCCCAAATGTTTCAGCTGGATTGATTATCTTGTAATGGATTCATATAGATTTGATTAGCTATACAATTCTTTGTTAGTTCTCTGTAAATATATACATGTCGTTATTAATTCTATGTCGCGATACCTCCAACCATGCGTAGGATCTTGTGAGCTCGTACGATGCAAATCCCCCACTGCTATTCTGCAGCATTTCTCAAAAATGTGAATGAGTGCAAATGATGAACTAGGATTTGGCCTTGTAAGAAACTGATAAAGAGTCTTACTTGAAAAGATAAAAGCAGGTCGACTGCATCGCACAACTTATGTGGCTCTAATGCTTCTCCGACAGACTCAGATGGCAACAGCGACAAAAGAAGCGCTGCCTATGGAAACAATAGAGTTTACAGATCTAAAGGATATGAATTTGTGGGATGACACAAAAAAGGCTGAAAATTGAACCTTTAGGCCTTCTGCAGTACAGTCTGAAACAGGCCAGCCATTGTCAGTAGTCGAAAAGGGCCACCCACCTTTAGAGCTGTGGCGATACCAGGACTTAAAATTGCCAATACTGTCATTTCTCATCTTCATAACCATAAAATCAGCGGTGTTACCTTAATGCCTAGTACCAAGGTTTGAATTTTGAGAAGAATAAAAACATCTTGTAAGCTTACTTGTGACTTTTTAATGAAGTCATGAGCGCGTGAAATGACCAAACTATATTCGTCGTGAAGTTTTGTAGCAAGAATTGCTTGGGCAGAGAAAACAGTGTCCCAAAGCTGACTTCCGTTATATCCTTGCATCTTCATGCCATCTTCGGCCACCCATAGATAGTCCTTTACTCTTGCAAGGTGTCGCCTCACTGCTACCGAATTTGGGTCATCGATCCAGCAGCAGAGCATGTTCAGCACCTAGTTTTGCAGTGAACGAGTTTCTTATTCAATTTGCAGTTGAGAAATTAAATCATGTTATTCGTCATCAAGGAGATCAAAAGCATCGACAGCTACCTTGTTTACTGGTCCTAGGCAAAGGTAGTTTGTGTTTACATCCTCGTATTCCATGTGTCGTGTAGCTGTCCGTAGCGCACGATCCCTTGTTTTGGAGAATGGCCACAGCTTCAAAAGAGGTTCCCCAAATTTGTGCAAACATTTCCATAGGATGTCTTGTAAGAATGGGTGCGGGAAGTACAAATCCGCCTAAATTAATAGTCACATAAAAAAATTAACCCTTGAACTCTGAATGTTAAATCTCAAGTTGTCTTTTTTGACAATTTCCGCCTAGTTGAGGCGTAGATTTTTCCATGATTCAATAGCCAAGAAGTATTTCTTTTCTTTTTTTTTTTTTTTGTTTTCTAAAAACAAAGTTTAGACGTATAAATGGCCAATTTCGTGTCATAGAAGGCCACCCTATTAATAATATTCCACCCGAGTTAAAATTGGTGGAGTTGGTTTACAAGTGTGCAGTATACCTTGAAGCATTGGTTTCTGGCTGAATCCCAATCGATATGATGATAAAGTTGAGTGTAGAGCTCTCTTCTAAGGGACAGAGTGGTGCCATTGATCGGCGCCACGTATCTCTTCCCATATAAATACGACATGGGAAGATACACGAGCCGGCAATGACACCACATTCGACCTTCACAAATAACTACATACTATAAGATGGTAATGAATGGTATGGGATTGTTGATGAAGTTAAAAATGAATGGGGATTCGGGAACCTGGGTGGATGGGCAGGAAATAAGGAAGAAGCCAGAGTTCCGGGGGTAATGGATTATTCCCTTCCCATTCGTATACGCCAAGTACCTGTATATTAACACCAAACAAAATTCAAAACACTTCTTACAACCAACAAACATTTCATCCCCTGGATTATTACAGCAATCTAAGTTTATAAGGTAGGTACCTTCCTTCTAATTTTTGCAACTACCGTCCAAAAAATGGTATCAAAGTTCTGTGGTTTTTATACTTTATGCAACCACAGATTTGTGACCTTCTAGCGACCTAGTATATACTACATGAGTTTTTTTTTTTTTTTTTTTTTTTTTTTTTTTTTTTTTTTTTAAAAAAAAAAAAAAAAAACCTTTTGGCGGAAATCATTGAAAACTTTAAATCTAACAAAAGAAAAAATTGATACTATGTTTTTGTTATGTGTAATCAATTACTTACATACCGATAGCCAGCATTTTCCCCAAGATGGAATATAGATAGCACCACCGCGATCAAGGATCCATGTTCGAGCTTTGCTCATCGCTCCATCTCCATCATCGGTTCCTTCGCCTAGTAGCCTTAAGCTCACGTAATTCAAGACGGTGCAAAACATGGTGCTATGCCCCTCGACGTGCAAACCCCACCCTCCATCCTCGTTCTTCACTTCATTTTAAAATCTTCAAAATAATTATTCACATCTACGAATTCTTACACGAACGAAACTTAAAAGGGAACATAAAGAATTACATGCCTGATGGTTGTAGAGGTAACTTCGTATCTCCTTTCTGTGCTCTGTCGGCAAGATTGTCTCTAAAGCAGACATTATGTACAAGGTAATGATCTGCAATGCACATATAAATAACTTTGAATAAGATTTTGTTTAACCTTTTGGATATGGTGACAACAATTATGTCACTTCAAAAGCCACAAAAATTTTGTTATATAATTCACCAGGCCAGGCAGAAGAAACAAAGGGCCGCCATAGTCTGCAGGCCAGTGTCCATCCTCAGCTTGGAGACCTGAGTAAAATCCCATTGCTTTTCTTAAGACATTAACCACTGCCTCTTCAGTTATCTCTTCTTCACTTGCAATAACCTTGATCCCATGTGCCATGTCCGGCTCGGACCATGTCTCCTTCGCAAACTGTACGATCATCCCAAAACTTATAGAATAAGAAAAAAAAGGTCCCTTTAGCTGCGACAAGCCATTAATTAGTTAAAGCATGTTCATGTTACCTGTATCCTCATTAAGAGATCAGAGCTGTGTTTGATCTCATTTCGATTGGCTTGGAAATCACGACGAGCCTTGTCCACGCGGGCTTGTTGTTGAGGAGATTCGGGATTGGGATCAAATTCCCAGAACTGTCTCCCTGTATGACCATTGAAGCTTGTAAGCCATGGATCATCTTTCCCTTTACAAACATTCAATCTCCACATTCTGTTTCTGTCTTATGGTTTTATGACCTCAACCTCAATGACTACTCACACTGCACGAACATAAATATATATAGGAATAAATAACTCAATTGGTCATGTAAATATACTTATTACTCTTAAGTCTTGCCATTTAGTCCACAAAAAGTATTTGAATAACTCAATTGGTCATGTAAATATATTACTCTTAATTAGTCTTAACCCAAATGTTCCTTTATTCAAATTGACCACGACACTTTTGATTTATTACATTTGGACCGCCAATTACACTTTTGATTTTATTACATTTAGACCAAAAGTGTTGTGGATTGGGGTTCTAAATGTAATAAATTAAAAAAGCTTTGGGTAAAATTGAATGAAATGATCATTTGGGTCAATACCAATATAGTTACAGAATCAATCCAATTATTTAATTAGATACTTTTTGGAAAAAATAGAAATTAGAGATAAGTGATATACCCAAATGCATATACTTCCTCTGTTTTTTTTTTTCTTTTTAGACTACGGACCCACCCAACACGCGGTTCAATGCATATTTTAAATCATTAATAACTCAAATTCGGTACAAGTAAAAATTCTAAAAATTCAATATTTAAAAACTACAAGATGAGACGAATCTAACAAAATCACACTTGACTATATTTTAACTTGTAGAACTATGATAAAACTTCACTTTGTGTGTGAATAATGTCATATTCACAAAAAACAGAGAAAGTATATACTATATATATAATCGTCTGGGCTTATATTTATAAAACGCAATAATCAGATCGATAATTAGTTTAAACAAACATTCAAATAGCCACATAGGCTGACTATAGGCATATATACATATATGGATGCGTGTACATGTATTGGGGAGTGGGTTTTATGATGACAAATGTGAGAATGTGATGTCTTGGAAGGAATTTGAGATGTTTATGAATGTAACAACCAGATATGGTTTTGTGATGACGTTTTCAACGTGTCACATAATCTTATTCTAATGTCAGTGTAATACTATTCTCCCAACATTATGTATGCAAAATATAATAATTATACACCGTAGCCAGATTAAAAATTAAGGATTAAACCAAATACGGATGCAACTATTTTTGGGTTCCTTTTTAATTTTGATTTCTTATTGTTTTATGGAATAAAGGCCAAAATGGTCCTTTATCTTTGCTAAAAAACCAAAATAGTCCTTTATGTTTTAAAATACCAAAATAGTCATCTACATATGCATAAAATAACCAAAATAGTTCTTTTGTATTATTTAATTGGGCTAGTGGACATCCACACTTTTATATTTAACCCCAAACTTTCAAAAACTTTCATTAAGGCCATAGGAAGGTTTGACTTTGTACAAAAAGGTCATCTTTCAAAACTTAAATAATTTTATTGTCCATATGACTTCGGATCCGCATGAAAATTGGTATCAGAGCCTATGTTTTATTGAAGAACATATTAATTATATTATTTATAATATTTTATTTCTTAATGGAGAAGATTTTATTATTTAACGGATCCAATGAATTTGAAACCAACGAGTTATTTCCAAATTTTGGAAATAAAAAATAGAAAATCCCAAAGGAATTTCTTGAACTTGTCCACGGGACAAGATATTATCAAAATTAGTTTCTTTCCTAAAAATGATAGGAACAGACTGGAAAGAAAT
Organism: Hygrophila difformis; assembly: GCA_030278955.1. Classification (NCBI taxonomy): domain Eukaryota; kingdom Viridiplantae; phylum Streptophyta; class Magnoliopsida; order Lamiales; family Acanthaceae; genus Hygrophila; species Hygrophila difformis. The sequence continues at coordinate 24,903,788 of JAOANR010000009.1, read as the reverse complement.
TTATCCGGATAGCTCTAAGTTCTCACAGGACTTAAGGGAAATCCAAAAAACGATTCAGATTATGGTAACCGGGTATTAATTTTACCTGAAAAAATAGATAAATTGAATCAATCAACAGAGGAGATCTTGAAATTATTTCAAGATCTAAAGAAAGAGATTTTAAATCTGAAATTTGATATTTCGGATATCAAGAAAAGGCAAAAGGATATTCCTGGATCTTCCAAGAATAACCAAGCCAATATTAGAGATGCATTCGGACCCGTACGAGCTTTACACCAAAAAGGTAAAGCAACTATGGTTCCAAAGCAGAAATCACAAGAAGAGCTTATGATCGATCTCCTGAAATCAGTCGAATGAGTGTTTCCAGGGCAGATCTATCAGATCTATAAGAATTAGCAGAATCATTTTCCCAACTTGGGATTATGGATCTAGTTAATGTAAAACCCAATGAAGTTCTTCAACTGGGTTATGCGAAAGAATCAGGATCCAACGTGACCCACGATGGACCGCCTGATGTTCCAATGAGAGAAAGTACAGACTTTCATATGAACAGGTATCCTGAGGTGCATCTCAATGCAAGACGAAACCCAGGACGGAACCCGAGTAGAGCACCAGAATCCACACCGTGGGCCAAGACGATGTTACAACCATTAAATCCATATGGCATAACACTGAACCTCGATGTTATCGACTTCCGAAACATCGAAGATCTGATCGACGAATGGGTAGCTTCAATGAAGATTGCAGCAACCACTCTGGATCTCGATAAAAAAAACTTTGTCAGATTAATAGAGTTAAGTCTCAAAGGATCGGCAAAGTTAGGCTGGAAAAACTCCACGGCGGCTCTAAAGGAGCAAATACTTGAAGGAGAATCCAAAAGCACAATCTGCGAAAGATTTGGTCTCTTATTCAAAACCCATTTTGTAGGAGATGGTTATTTTGAAGAACAGAGAACCGAAAAAATAAAGGTCTATACCCAAGCACAGTTGGGCATGGAATTAAGAAGTATTTGCGCAGTAGACGAATATATCTACTGGTTTCGTGAATACTATTTTCGGAGTAAGATGACAGTTGAAGTAGCATGTCCCATGTTCTTTGCAAAGATCTGCAGCCCATGGAGAGAGATGTTGATCCAATCGTACACGGTACCCCCTGGTACAGTGGACTCAATAGCCCGGAGAATGTCCTTCTTAAAGGATAAGCTCAGAGAATGGTGTCAACATGCAGCAGCCCAAAAGAACATCAAGAGACTAAGAGGTAAAATAAAAAGAACCCCTCTTTGCTGTGAAAATAACGATTTTCCATCCATTATAGGAGAATCAGAAGAAAAGAGGAGAAAGAAGAAGAGTCGAGGCTCATACAGTAGGAGTTTCAGAAGACCTCCATTCCGAAGAAGAAGAGCACGGTGGTCCAAGGGCAAGGCCAGATCATACAAAACTGGACAAAGAACGGGAACAATGAAAAGTTCATCCCAAGGTTCAACTAGCTCAGCAGCAAGGAGCACGGGGAGAACGACATCCAAGAGAACATTCAGACGAGCCCATACCCGAGCCAACAAAAGTTTCAAGGACTGCAAATGTTGGAAGTGTAGAGCCAGAGGTTATATCTCACCCGATTGCCCTCAGAATCGTGAGATACGAATGTACGAAGCCACTGAAGATATCGTGGAAGCAGTCTACCATGGAAAACTGGTACCATTCTATCAGTTTGAAGACATCCCTCGGATGAAAGCATCTACGAGGAAGAATTAAGAAGTAACTCGGACTCATATTCAGATGGATCTTCAACCGAGTCTAACTGAAGAAGACAGGATTCAGACCACTGAAAACCTGTCCGGATTCTTTTCAAGGATGACAATCTCGAATCGAACCATGGAAAGAATAATGCGACAAGATTCCAACCTCAGCCCATATGACGGATTCGGAATTGGTGGGATTGGACGAGTTCTTAACCAGATGGGACTCAACCAGAGAAGACATAACATCATCTACAAGGTAAGTGCAGGTGAGTTTACAATTCCTATGGAACTTACTTGTAATGTTATGGATATGCAATTAATTTCTAAAGAAGAAATTCTTGAGAAATTAAGCAGAATGAAGGAGGAAATTGCCATTACTATGAAATGGATCCACATAGGAGCCATCGAAGTAGTAATTAAGGCAACCTTCAAAGAAGGCATTGATTCTGAATTACATCTATCAGTCACTGATAGAAGAATCAATAACCTTAGAGATGGTCTTCTTGGGACTATGGTAGGAAATTTATATGCTGGGAAGTTAATGTTTGACATACATCTCAGAATTTCCTATAACTTAGCTGACCAAGATTTTAGTAAAGTTCTAACCCTTCGTCAGGATTTTAAAAGAAAAGATCTGATGAAAGAAGGAAACAGGCCGTATTCTATAACCTATAGAATCTCTTATGCACTTTCCAATAGTCATCATTCTGACTTATTTCTCAGGAAAGAAAATATAGAAATTCCTAGAATTTTCAAGGAATTTTCTAAAGTCATGACTCCAAATCCTATCCAGATTCCAAGGTTAGGAGGAGTAGACATACAGATAAGAGATCATCCAATTCTAGACAGATCAACAAGTGCTAGAACTGAGTACGCAAGCCGTATGTCTTTTTCGGAAGACAGAATTATGGCATATAAAGGAGGAGTTCATCAAAGATTTAACTCCTCAATCCATTGGGGTAGATAATATAAAGATTAAATGCCCTGGAGGATGGAAAGAAATACGAGTAATATTTGACATCACTGAAAAGATTAACCGTTTTCCATGTGATAACTTATACTACTTGCAGCAGCCATCAATTGGAACCTATGAAGGAACAATTGAAATTGCAGGACATGAGATCAGAGTCCTAGGCACCGCTGGAAAAGATAATGGGGTTATGATTTTGGGATTAAGTTTTCTCGAAAATCATAAACCATGGGTAAGAAAGGATAATGGTATAGAATTTAATCTGAAGGGTCACACCATTAGAATTAAATGACAAGTCCATTTTCCATTTATATCTCAGTAGGTATAATATATGAACAATATAAGTTAGAATATTTTGCAGCTTATATTGATTCAGGATCAGGTATTTGCACGGCAAAACCAGGAGTTTTCCCTAGCGAAGCTATGGAATCATAACCCATTATTGCAGGAAGAGATTTTTCCCAAAAAATCTTAGTACTAAATAAATGTATTCGACAGGCCAATATCATGATTGGAGGAGCATTTGGTACACCTTGGTATAAGGTAAAAACGCCTCCTATTTACTTTCATGATACAGGAGCGGATATTTTGTTAGGGAATAACTTCATACAATCCTTTACAAAATATGTTCAAGATAACAAAAGAAATTTGTTAATATTTACCACAAGTTGTGGAAATGAGATACAGGTGTTGTGCAGAGAAAAGGCATTCAACAGGTTAATGCCTATATTATTTCGCAGCAAACGTGGTGATAATGATGTCAAACTAACCCATCCAGAAATGCAGGATAAAAGAAAGTTTGGTAAGGATTTGTTGTCTTTTAGACATCAAGGATTCGATGAAGCTTCTATTGAGGAAATTATAAACCTCAAAGAAGCAATGCAGGAAATGAAGTCATTAAATATAACTTCATTAGACATTGATGGGGAAACTAAATTGTCCCTCGAAAATCTTAAAAGACTTATCCAGAGAAACTTTAACAAGGATCATCTGGCATGGTGGGATAAAAACAAGATCGAAGCTACTCTACAGGTAAAAGAACAATATAAATATGAGTATGTTCGATACAAACCCATCTTAATGAATATGCAGGATAAGAAAGATATGCAGCAAATTATCAAGGAGCATATCGATCTTAAACTCATCGAGCCTGGAGTTTCAGCTTATAGTAGCCCTGAATTCTTGGTAAGAAACCATGGAGAAATAAAAAGAGGTAAACCCAGGTTGGTAATAAACTATCAATGTATTAATAAAATAATACAGTTTGATGGTTATTACATTCCGAGTAGAGAACACTTAATTGATTGCATCAAAGGTGCTAAAGTATTTTCTAAATTTGATTGTAAATCTGGTTTCTATCAGATTAAGATGGAGAATGAGTCGAAGAAATTTACAGTATTCTCCACCCCACAAGGGCAATATATTTGGAATGTTATGCCAATCGGGCTTTCCAATGCCCCTCAGATATTCCAAAGAAAGATGGATAATCTATTTAAGGATTATCTAGAATTCATGTTCGTCTACATAGATGACATTCTGATTGCATCTCAAAATATAAAAGAACATATTAAACATCTTGAAATATTTTCAGATGCATGTCACAGGGAAGGTCTTGTTCTCTCTGAGAAAAAGGCTACTATCGCTGCTAATAAAATTGAATTCCTAGGAGTTTAAACTGATGAAGCAGGGATAGAGTTACAGGAACACATTGTGGAGAAAATCCGAAATTTTCCTGACATATTAAAAGACAAGAAACAACTTCAGAGTTTCTTGGGAGTTGTAAATTTTGCAGGCATGTTTATAAAAGACCTTGCAAAATATAGAAAGGATTTTAGACAACTCCTGAAAGAGACTGAAAGCTCTAAATGGAAATGAGAAGAAATCCATACCAAGAGAATTCATGAACTAAAGCAAATCTGCAATAGCTTGCCAAAACTCGCGATACCTCAAGATGAGGATGAGCTGGTAGTCTACTGATAATGGCCAGAAATGACCATTATTTTCAATCCATTTTCCGTGTCTGAAACGGGCATTTGATCGCATTCCGGTCTTATATTAAATAAGAAAGCAGTCGAATTGGACTGATTTATGCATAATTGTAAAAATATTGAGCTGGTATGAAAAATGCACAAATATGTAATTTTATTACATATTTATGTTAGAAAAATCCAAAAACATGAGAAAAAGAAAAGAAAAGAAAAGGATGCAAAAAGATGGGCAAAAGAATAAACAAGCCCACAAAATACAAAAAGATGGAAAAAGATAGAAAAGTCCACAAAAAGAATAACTTTGGCCCATCTTGCCCATTCAGCTCTGTCTGGGAACATCTGGTCGAGGAACATCTGGTCGAGGACCATGGTTCCGCGACACAGGAGAGACCCGCGACCCAGCATACAACATGAAGAAGAAGACCAGTCTGGGAACCTCCAGTCGAGGAACCCTGGTCGAGGACCATGGTTCCGCGACACGACCAAGCTCCGCGCCACCAACACCTTGGAGGCCAAGCCACACCCCAGTCGAGGAACCCCTGTCGCGGTCCATGCTTCCGCGACACGGACACGGATAAAGACACAAGACCTAGTCGAGAAGCGTTGCCACATGCAACCCTGTTCCGCGACAAAGTTGTGATGTGTGTGATGTCTTGAGACACAGTGGGCCTCAGATCAAGCCCATGGGCCTAGGGCTCCACTCCTATAAATATGAGGAGACCCCCATGAGCTCAGGGTTAGATTTTCATTCTCTTGAAGACAGATTGAAGGAATTCTCTCTAGGTAGTTCTTAGCTTAGTTTTATTTTTTTTGTATTATTTAATTCTTGCATTAGCTTAGCTTAGGGTAGTTTTATACTTCTGTTCTTGATTTAAATAGCATAGGTAGCCACTGTTCACAGTTTCGTTTTTGTTATTAAGCTTGATTTAGGGTTTGTATTACCCAAATGATGGGTATTAACAAACCCCATTTAATAATATGGGAAAATATTCACCAAATGTGTCCCAAATCATGAAATGGGTCTCACACCCCATGGATTTTATGCTTTCAGTTTCCTTTTTGGAGTCATTTGACCCCATTTCCTATTATTATGCCTATTGTACTTTTTGTGGATGGCATTCATGTACGTGTGTGATCAAACCCTAGATTAGGATGTTGCTCTATTTTAAATACTGTTCTAGATAGGTTTATTTCTGTTCAAGCATGTTCTTGTTATTTTAAATGTTGTTTGGTTGCTTTTGGCTTAGAATAGCTTTTTAATCTGAAATGGGGTGAGATTACACTTTTTGCATGCTACTGTTCAACTTTGCTTTTACTGACTTGGGTCCTGAACCACCCTTGTCGCCAACCGACTCCTGTCGACAAGCCACGTCTGTCGACAGGAGGGTGTTCCGCGACATGGATGTCTAAGGACACTTGTCTCCATTATCTGAAAACCCTTGGTCGCCAAACATCTTGTCGCGGACCCACGGTCCTCGACTCAACCATGCTTAGCGACCAGGAACCAAACTCTTGTTATTTTCATCTGCATGGCTCTTGTCGCGGAACACCCTAGTCGTGGACCCATGGTCCGCGACTCAACCTTTATTCCGAGACAGGAAATTATGCCTTGCATATTTATTTTGAAAACCCCAGTCGCTAAACATCCTGTCGCGGAGCCATGCTCCGCGACACAATTCCAGGATAGCGACTGGGAACCAAAATACTTAGAAATTTCCAGAGGCAACTCTGTGTCGCTAAACACCTGTCGCGGACCCACGGTCCGCGACACAACTTTTGCTTAGTGACACAAGGTGAAACTCTGCCCAAATTTTTGTAAACCTGTCGAGGCACCCATGTCGAGGGTCTAGGCCCATGACACCATTTATGGTATCTCGACAGAATCCTCCTCCCTATTTAATCCCAAAATTCTTATCTTCTACCCCCCATTATATTGCAAAAATCACATCTGAATCCCACGGATTAAGATGTAATACCCTAGAATTGCAATATAAGGCGTTATGCTGTCAAAATTTTGATTCTCCATTCCTACCTGTTAATTAATTGAACCCTCTAGTCATTAATGATTGATGATTCTGATTAGCAATAATTAGATCACTAATTGTCGTGATTAAAGGACCTTTGTTCAATTGTCACTAAAACATTTTTCTATAAACAAAATCATGATGTCTTAAACAGATAATCCAGACTGTAATTAATTATGGTAGGAGGGATTATTTAAGCCATCAATTATGGATTGATTCCATAACCTTGCATGAGAAACCAATGTCTCTCATGCAAGTTCTTCTCTTTATTTCATTCTATTTTGTCTTTTGTGTATTGTGTGTAACAATTAGTAAAGAATACATCAGACTAATGTTGGCAGGTATTCCCTCACGGATAACTAGCTCGTAATCTGGGTATTAGTTACTAAGTGTTATTTTGCATGGTCTGGATGGCAGTCAGTGGAAGCCTTGGCGGTTCGCCCATCCGGGGTTATAATAGCTGCTCAGCTGACTCCTATCCAGATACAGTTTTATTTTGTTTATCTTAATTTCCAAACCCAAATTCCAATCTGTAGTAAAACTCTGCTAATGTCTGTCAATATTACCTGATAAGTACTGCAGAGAGGAAGCATGTAGGTTTTTATCCGAATTCACAGACAGTGGAGGCCCAAGTGGCATTGACACTGCCATTACAGGGTCTAAGCTGTCTAAATTCGCTCCATTCGAGTAATTGGGAAACTGGCCTGTAGATGTTTACAGTCCACCCGATTATTCTGCCATTACTTTGGTCTCCTGACCACCTCATATCTGTGTTTCACCTTCTGTCTAGACCCGCCCCTATATTTTGGGTCAGTTAATTTTACACTTCCGTATATCCTTATGCATGCTATTATTATGTATTATTGTGGTCTGTAATATTTTGGGATCCTTCCCTTGGACAATAGAAGTCTAGATATCAACCAGATATTGCATATTAAATTTCCGATAAAAACTCCTTTGTAAAATCCGGATCTGAGTAAGGGATAAATTCATCAGTTATGACTAATTCATATTCTATCAAGGGTTGATTTTGGGAAAATAGAAGCAGAGTCAGCGATTAGGTCTCATCTAGACTGAAAGGATCTGTGTTTTAACTGAGAGTCTAGTACCTGTTTAGGGAATGATTTTCAAATTCATTATTTTCCAAAATTGCTGTTTGATGGGAATCTAAGATTAAACATTACACCGAGATGGGGTCCACTTGGACTCAAATGCAGTGTAGTAAATAATCTTAGAGGAACATCATCCAGGCCTTGGTTATTTTCTAAGATAGGGTTGAGTTTTCTTTCAACTGCTATCCTCTTCTGCCAAAGCCTATTTTTGAGTCCCGAGTGAGTGCATCCGGAACGAACCACTTTACTAGTTCGTTTCATTAGTTTGTATCTCATAATCACCCGGAAGGAAGTGAACACTGCGAGTGGTTCACCAAAATCCGGGAATTCTTGATCCATGCCCCTTCATTCTGATGGGGAGCTGTCTTTTACTACCAGGGTCAGACCTTCAAAACCTCCGAGTGATAGGTTTTAAATGCTTTCTTTATCGCTTTCTTTTAAATGCTTTCATTAGAGGTCACTCGGTTGTATTGAGAGTTGTGTAACTGCTACTAGGATTGATAGTTAAGGGATAGTTCAGGGCTTAATTAGAATCTTTGGGTGTGACATGGGAGAATGATAGTAGTACTTGGCATGTCAATAAATGATTTGTCAGGTGTTGCTTGTCCACCACAGATGAAGTAACACACCCAGGCCAGGGCAGTTACGAATCTGTGGTATCTTAGAATTTTGCGGTCTTAAGAACATGTAAACTCATACTGTAAGTACCTGTCTGTTAAAGGGAAAGCAGTATTGAGAGCATGAGAATTAGCTATCTGATAGAATTATCCCAAACCAAGATCTGTGTAAAAAAATGGAAGTTTAAAAACTGCTTTATCTAAATCTTGTCCAATTTTTATTCTTTTCTTCCTGTCCTTTCTGTCCACATTATGATTCAGCTTCATAGCTAGCATAGTTTAAATTTTCACTGCTCTCATAGATAGTGTTTATCGCATTTTTAGAATAATTTTACCCGCTTCCTAGAATAGATTCATTTGCTTTGTAGAATAAATATAAACGCTTTTATAGTTTAGTTTAAATTCATGCCAGTAGTTGTTAATCACTTTTCAAACCAATTGGAGCAATACGAATGGAAAATCTAGTAAAACGACGTGGGCCCTGCTTCTATCGCACATCCTCCAGTGAACGATCCGGTCTTACTATAAATTACTGCAATTTTTGACACCGTGCGCTTTCGGGCCACAGTTTCTTAACACGAGTAATAAAAAAATGTGACAACCTATAAATATATCCCTAATCCCAACTCCTCCATCATAAAATGATCTTCATTAAATAAAATCAAGACCGGAGTTGTATTATTATTCTGAAAATACTCGTGTGGGAAATTGTCAAAAGTTTCATGGCGCCGTTGCCGGGGAGGATGCAACGCCGTTTTATTAGAGAATTACATTCCTCATCGCTCCTAGATTAGCTTATATATATAAATATAAATATTCACCCCGAAACCGATTCTAACCTGGGGAATATGCAGGTACCGTCATTATTGAAGCCGTTGTTCTATGCAAAGGAGGAAGCAGACGCCAGCCGAAATCCCGTACAACGTAGAGATAGAAAAGATAGCTCGACATCTTAGGGCGGAGACTAAACGGAGACGGGAACGGGAAAGACAGGCACTACTTTCACCAAGCACCAGCAGCGACATCTCTGATATGGCCAACCCTGAACTTCCCCCAGTCATTCCACCCAATCCACCACTTCACAACATCGAGGAAGACCCCGAGGATGCTGATAACGATGATTTGGATGATCCCCCTCCTCAGATCATACAAGGAGGCGGGAACCCACCAAACGTTGAACAGCAACATTTCGAGGCACCTCCTCCCAACCCAAACCCTCAAAACCCACCAAATAACCAAAATTTTCAGAATCCTCAATTTCCAAACCCCCAGTTTAACCAAAACCAGAATCATCCTAACCCGAATGACTTCAATGATCCGAGGAACTACTACATGCATCAGAACTACTACCCACAGCAGTATCAAGGAGGAGTTGAGAACAATCAACAAGCAGCAGCTGCTGATTACATGCAGCCAATCTTGGAGCCATATCTGAACATTCATAGACAAGCTCCATTCTTGGCCAGGAATTTCGAATTGAAGCCGGCCCTCATCAATCTTGTTCAGAGCAACCAGTTCGCAGGAGCAAGTCATGAAGATCCCCATGATCACCTGCAGACTTTCCTGGAACTGTGTGATACGATCAAAAACCAGAATGTATCTGCTAACACCATTCGACTGAGGCTGTTTCCTTTCTCTCTGACTAGCGGGGCAAGGACATGGTATAAATCACTGCCCGTGAATCAGAAATCTGCATGGGAGGACGTGATCAGTAATTTCCTAACAAAGTACTTCCCGGAATCCAAGGTGGATGAATGCCGCTCTAAGATTGCGGAATTCAAGATGAAACCAGACGAGTCCTTGTATGATGCAAAGGAACGGTTCTTCAACTTGCTCAGGAAATGCCCCCAGCATGGTTTCCATGAGTGGGAGAAATTGAGAAAGTTCTATAGCGGTTTGACCCCAGCATGGAAGAACATGCTTAATGCTGCCGGTGATCAACACCTGCTATACATTCCCATGGACCAAGCTTGGGCCAAGATTGAAGCAATGAGTGTAAACAGAACTGTACTTTCTGATGATGTTAATTCCCCTCCCCCTCGTGGTTTATGTGCTGTAGGTACAGTAGGGAAATCTGAATTGGACAAACTGAAAGACCAAGTGGCCGTCTTGGCCTTGAATCAGGAAGCTGGGAGCTCTGCACAGGCTCAAAATGCTGAAGCTGTTTGCGGGACTTGCCAAGGCCCGCATTCCACTGAATCCTGTCAGCAAGTGGCAAATGAAAGCTGTAACTATGCAGGTGGATTCCAAAACCGGCACCCGAACCTTTCATATTCCAACAACAATGCTTTGAATTCCCACCTGTTGACCCAGCCCCAACAGTTCAACCAACCAAGGCCCAGCATTTTAACCCAGGTTTTCATCCTCAGATTCTAGCTAGACCACCCCAAAACCAAAATTTTCAAAACTTTCAGCAGCCACAAAATCAATTTGTCCCAAATCAGAATCAGTTTGGTCAAAACCAAGGTCAGAATCAAAATTGGAACCAGAACCAGCAGAAACCCCCTTCCAGATTAGAGACCCTCATGACTGACTTCATTACCAGTCAAAAGGAAATCAACACTCAGTTGCAGTCCTCTATCCGGAATATGGAGACGCAGGTTACACAAATGGCCAAGGAAATGCAGAAAAGAGACCAATGAACTCTACCCAGCACTGCTGAGAAAAAATCCTCAGTGTAAAGCCATCACACTGAAGTCTGGCAAAATTCTGGAAGGACCCAAGAGCAAAGAGAAACTGGTACAAGGAAATGAACTGGGAAGTGATATTGAGGAGAATGAAAAGGAAGCTGAAAAAGAGACAGCCAATCTGCAGACTGATGCTGCGCCTGAAACGGCTGAAACAGATAAGGGTACAGGTGGAGGTACAACTTCCTTCCCTTTACCACAAAAACAAGTAGATAATAACAAGTACATGCCTAGGATTCCTTATCCTGCACGTCTTAAAAATAAGGAACATGATCTTAAATTCAAGAAATTTCTGGAACGATTAAAGTCTGTAGAGATAACCATTCCTCTCACAGAAATGATTTCCGAAATGCCCATCTATGCTAAGTTCTTGAAAGAATTGATTTCAGGAAAAAGACAGGTCGAGCAAGAGGAGGTGATTATTCTCAACAGCACATGCAGTGCCATAGTTCAGAGGAGATTGCCCGAAAAGAAAGAGGACCCCGGATGCTGCACACTTCCAGTACAATTCGGAAAGGCCAAAGTGAGTATGGGGCTTTGTGATTTAGGATCGAGCATCAATGTGATGCCACTAGCTATGGCAATCCGCCTTAAGCTTGGAGAGATTCAACCAATCAAGATGAGACTGCAGCTCGCAGACAGATCAATCACTCAGCCCGTAGGAATCCTCAAGGATGTTGTGGTCAAAACCGTCCAGGTTCTCTTCCCGGTTGACTTCATTATCCTCGACATTGAAGAAGATTCTGAAATGCCACTTATCCTTGGACGCCCATTCCTGGCCACTGGTGGTGCACTAATTGACGCTAAATCTGGAAAGGTCACATTGAGGGTCGATGGCGAGGAAATCACCTTTGATATGGAACAGCTGCAGAAGTTTCCAAATGAGGGAGCTTGTTCCATGTTTTCTGTAATAGATAGTGGAGAGAAAATTGATTGTGAGGAGAGAGAGCTTGACTCTGGATTTGATCATGAAATGATGCTGGATGACTTATCAAAGCAGGTACTGAGACCTGCTGGCGTGGAGCACAAAGGATGCAAAGCCGTTCACTTTGCCGATCCCGAAACGGGGTATTTGGAGGAGTTTGACGGCACAGACTTCCATGACGACGCCGACCAAGAGGAGGCGGATCCTGTACTGATGCAGGGTCCGGAAGGTAAAATTGATCTTCTCCCATCTAATTCTCGCAAATTACTCCCTTCCGTTGAATGCCCACCAGAGCTTGAACTTAAAACATTACCCGATCATCTCAAGTACGCATTTCTCGCAGAACATAAAAAATTACCTGTGATTGTTTCGGCTAAGCTCTCCCAAGAGCAAGAAAATGCTCTGGTGGTCGTTCTTAAAAATTATGTGCGTGCAATCGGTTGGACCATTTCTGATATCAAAGGAATAAGCCCTTCTGTTTATATGCACAGGATTTTAATGGAGGAGAATTTCAAGGCCTCTCGCCAACCCCAACGAAGATTGAACCCACCCATGCAAGAAGTGGTAAGAAAGGAAGTGATCAAGCTGTTAGACGCCGGTATTATATACCCGATTTCTGATAGCAAATGGGTCAGTCCTGTGCAGGTTGTTCCGAAGCGGGGTGGGATGTGCATTACGCAGAATGAACAAGGGGAGGAAATTGCCACGCGCCCAGTCACCGGATGGAGAGTCTGCATAGACTACCGGAAGTTGAACGAGGCAACTCGCAAGGACCATTTCCCTTTACCTTTCATCGATCAAATGTTGGAACGATTGGCGGGAAGGGCGTTTTATTGTTTTTTAGATGGTTATTCTGGATACAATCAAATAGTGATCGCCAGTGAGGATCACGAAAAAACTACCTTTACATGCCCCTATGGCACTTTTGCCTATAGGCGCATGCCTTTTGGATTATGCAATGCACCAGCTACTTTTCAAAGATGCATGATGTCTATATTCTCTGAATTTATCGAAAAATGCATTGAGGTCTTCATGGATGACTTCTCTGTATATGGAGATACGTTTGATGAATGTTTGACTAATCTTGCTAAGATTTTAAAGAGGTGTGAGGACACTAACTTGGTTTTAAATTGGGAAAAGTGCCATTTCATGGTCACTGAGGGCATAGTGTTAGGTCATCGCATTTCTTGTGCAGGCATTGAAGTTGATCCAGCCAAAGTTTCCATCATCTCTAATCTCCCTCTTCCCAACTCGATCAAAGCAGTTAGGAGCTTCTTAGGGCATGCCGGTTTTTACCGGAGATTCATTAAGGATTTCTCTAAAATTGCCAAGCCGCTCACTAACTTGCTTTGAAAAGAAAATCCTTTCTTAATAAATGAAGCGTGTGTCCAAGCCTTTGACACGCTCAAGAAGATGTTGGTTTCTGCACCGATAGTGCAACCACCCGATTGGTCAATACCTTTCGAGGTAATGTGCGATGCTAGTGGTCTCGCCGTAGGCGCAGTTCTTGGACAACATAAGGATGGGAGACACTGCGTAATTCATTACGCAAGTCATGCCCTGAATGAAGCCCAACTTAACTACACCACAACGGAGAAAGAGATGTACGCTGTAATCTTCGCGTTTGATAAATTCAGACAGTATCTCATAGGTACAAAGACTATAGTATACACCGATCACTCTGCATTGAGATACTTGTTTAGCAAACAAGATGCCAAACCTCGATTAATCAGGCGGGTACTTCTGTTGCAAGAATTCGACATCATAATAAAAGATAGGCGAGGTCGAGATAATGGTGCTGCTGACCACTTATCTCGATTAGATAATGATAAAAAGGAAAAAGCCGTTAATGAAGAGTTCCCGGACGAACAGTTGTTCGCATTGCATCTGCATAATCAAGCTTGTCCATGGTTTTCCGACATCGCTAACTTCTTGGCATGTGGAATAACCCCACAGTTTTCGAACTATCATCAGAAGAATAAGTTCAAACGAGATGTATTAAGTTACTTCTGGGAAGAACCTTATCTCTTCAAACACTGCGCCGATTCAATAATCAGGCGATGTGTGACCGAGCATGAAGCCTATCAAATTGTCAAAAAATGCCATGAATCAGAATATGGAGGTCACCATGGTCCCGTTCGAACGGCCCACAAGGTCCTCGAATGTGGATTTTATTGGCCTCACATCTATGAGGATTGCATGACATTTGTGAAAGGTTGCGACAAGTGCCAAAGATTAGGAAACCTCTCCAAGAGGGATGAGATGCCTCAAAAGGGAATTCTCACACTTGAGATTTTCGATGTATGGGGCATTGACTTCATGGGACCGTTCCCACCATCTAGTGGAAACGACTATATTTTGGTGGCTGTCGATTACGTGTCCAAATGGGTTGAGGCTGTCGCATTACCGACCAATGATGGTAGCCAAGTCATAAAGTTCCTCAAGAACAACATTTTCAGTCGATTTGGCATACCTAGGGTGGTGATATCTGATGGAGGAACACACTTTATTAATAAAGCTTTTGAAACTTTGATGAGTAAAAATGGAATCCTCCATAAGATAGGCACGCCTTACCACCCTCAGACTAGTGGTCAAGTTGAAGTATCCAATCGCGAAATCAAACACATACTCGAAGTCACTGTCGGGACAACCCGTAAGGATTGGACACGTAAGCTCAATGATGCTCTATGGGCATACCGCACAGCATTTAAGACTCCCATTGGGATGTCCCCTTACAGACTTGTCTTCGGAAAAGCCTGTCATTTGCCTGTAGAGTTAGAGCATAAAGCTTACTGGGCCGTTAAAACGCTTAACTTCGATCCGAAAGTTTCTCAGAGCAAACGTAAGTTGGACCTCAATGAAATTGAGGAAATACGAGCGCTAGTTTATGAAAGCTCTCGAATTTATAAGGAGCGGACCCAGAAGTTGCACGATCGCAGGATCAAGCCTAAGCATTTTTATGTTGGTCAAAATGTGTTATTATTCAATTCTAGGTTGAAGCTGTTCCCTGGGAAGCTTAAATCCAGATGGGAAGGACCACATGAAGTGCTAGAAGTGTTTCAGAATGGGGCCGTCAGGATCCGAACTGACAAGGGCAACATAGTGGTGAATGGACATCGGTTAAAGGAATACCTCGGACAGTTCGATCCGGAGAAAGAAAGGCAAGCAGTGGCAGACCCGGCTTACACCCAATAAGAAACAACATTAAAAACACAAAAATTTCATTTTATATATAGCATATTATTTCATAACAAGAAAGTACCCAAAAATCAATTAAACATTTAGAGTACTAAGACTCTAAATGTGAGGATGTTGATATTTGGAGAAAATCTAACGCATTTTAATTATCTGTCTTGCAGAAAGAACGGAACCATCAAAAAGAGGAACAATTAAGCAACACGGAAAACCAGGTTCTTGGTTGGATTAATTCCATGAAATTAAGAAAATATTTCCGGAAATTAAAGCAATTTAAATCCGGAATAATTTTTGCAAACAAATGGAATTAACCCAACCTAATTTATGCAAGTAGATTTCTCTTTAATTCCAGGCCAGTATTGCTTTGGAATATATTTGGACTGAATTTATTCAGGCCCAAATCTAATAAAATGAACTCAAGCCCAACACCACATTCGGGCCCAGTTCACGAAAAATTTGAAAATTCAAAAATCGTGTCGCGGAACTAACCACTGTGTCGCGAAACAATGCTCCGCGACCAGGCCTGGTCCCGCGACACAGTCGCACATGTTCCCCCTTTCGATGTCGCGGAACACCTGTCGTGGTCCATGGGTCCGCGACCGACCCTCCATTCCGCGACACCATTCCCCGTTGACTTTTTCCATTCCAGAACTTGGTCGCGAAACTCCTGTCGCAGACCATGGCTCCGCGACCAGACTCAGATTCCGCGACTCGTGTAATGTCGCCATGCCCTGGTCGAAGAACCCTGTTCCGCGACATGGTCTGGTTTCCGCGACCAGTGTTTTTAGTATTTATAACCCCCCCCCCCCCTTCACCTCATTTCCCTGCACGCACGTCAGTTTCTTCCTAACTCCACATTTTCATCTTCCTCTGCTCCCTCTTCTCTCTACCGAACGAACACCACCGTGTTCTTCGCACCCAAACACTCTTCTACCAAGGGGAAACTATGGCCAGATTTTTCAGAATCGCCCCAAACTTGGGACCGATGCCTCCCTCTCCCCCAAGAGTGGAGTAAGATGCCCCATTTTCCCTCTCCCATTCTCGAACACCTCACCTGTTCATAATCTCTGTTTGGGCATTTTTGTTTCTTGTTCTTGTTTTTGCCTGTAAAAAGCGTGATTTGTGTTTTGTGTGTGCATTGTTATTTTCTTGTTATGGGTCTTAGATGATCTTGGTTTTGAAGAGTATTTTGAAGTCTTTTTAAGTCCCTCAAGAACTTTGTTTTAAAAACTGCCAAGATCTAAAAACTTTTCAAAGCTTAAAACTTGAGAAAGCAAACTGATGAATGTTGGGGTGTTGTTGTGAGCACCATAATATTATTGGTTTTTATTCTTGAGTTTAGGGTTTTGTGTTTGATTTTTCTTTCCTGTGTAGTTTGTGTTTTTGACATAAATGTTTCTGGAGTGTTATCTTGGAACATTAAAATGGAAAGATCTTTTTGGCATATTTGTTCCCACATGTTACAATCTTGTGGGAATAAATGTTTGTTTGTTTATGGAAACATAGTACAAACACCCAATGAGAAACTTCCACTTTCAATAAAGGTGACCTTTTGGAAAAAGACAAAAAGAGTTAATAGATTTAATATTTGACTTGTGTTCTTTTTGTTCCCAATGGAACTGTAGTGTGAGTAAATAGCAGTATTTTCGTCACCCAGCTGCTATCCTTTTGAAAAATCCAAATTGGGACCACTCACATCCCACTTTCCTTAAATAAAACAAGTCAACCATTTTAAAAAAAAAAATTAAAAATAGTGTTTGCAAATTTTTGGATGTTTTAACTGTCCAAGACAGTCCAGGCAGTCCAGGAATAGCAGATCCATTGCGCCACGCCTCCAATGCACATTCCAAATTCGAGCATTCCACCTCTTCCATCCATCTCATCTCATTTTCAACAACTGTCTCGGACTTGTTTAATAACATTGGAAAATCAAACTTTTGAACCCAATGGTCCATTAAAAATATATAAGGGCCCAATGACCCCTATCCTTTCATAAAACCTATTTTACCCGTACTTTTTATTTCAAGTTAGAAATTTAATAACCTCACATCTAGAGCAAAGCTCTAAATGTGAGGATGTTGGTTTCCAAACTTAAAAAGATTCCTGAGAAAATTATAAAAATTAGATTCATCCCTTCTTATCTTTTCAGGATCCCGAACCCAGTGCCCGGAGGGACCCAGCTGCTGGACCTGCCACGTGAATTACTAGGGGAAATCCTCTCCCGAATCGGAGAGGATGACATCAAGAAAGGGTTCACAGTTAGGGAAACTTGTACAAAACTGAGGGACGCAGGTGATCTCACCATCGTCTACAAGCGGTGCGAGCTGGAGACCTCAAATGTGAAAATCTGGCAACAACACATCCAAGAAGAAAAGGAAGAATTTCTGCAGAGGTGTATGGAAGCAGAAAACTTCAATCTCCAGATCATCCCAGCAATACAAGCATTCGTAGACGGGGATGAAGAAAGATCATGCGAGCTGCTAAGGTCAGGGATAGAAGACAATCATAAAGCATCAATCTGTGCACAGGGACTGATAAGCAGGCTAGATGAAAGCCAAGTTCTTCTAGGGATTCAAATGATGAAAGAAATGGCACCCACCCGATCGGTCCTGATCTATACAGTGACCAATCTCTTCTCCTGGCTGATAGAACGCCAGGAAACCTCTGGTTTGTTTAGAGGACAAGCGGAACGAGAATACTGCCCAAGGGGGCAAGCACACCTGGAAGAACCGGAAGGCTGGTGCATTCGCTGTGACCTGTCAAGCATCGTCTACTGGAGCAGAAATTTCTTTCCCTAGAAAAGAAGGAAGGAGAGATGAATCCCAGTATGCTCTAGTTCTTTTTAAGCCCTAGTATAGGCATCATATAAGGGATTACCTCGTTTCACATGCAGGTTTACGCTAACTGCATAGGAATCCCTTAAAATTAATGTAATTTACCGCTTTCCACAAAATTGAACTCAAGATTGAGATCTGCAACAATCTTTATTTGCTTCCTTTGAAAAGATGTCTGACAGTCCAAGATGAATAAGTGACTGTCAGACCAAAAATATGCTGTTGACATACTCCGTATGTCAGCAGTGCCTCTTTACTGCTTTAAATTAAATAACCAGCAAAAATATGCATAAACCTGCTCTAAATTCACATATTGAATTTAGGCTTGTGATCAACTTTTCAAACTTTTAAATTGGGATAATATAATTGAGAACATGCATGAAATGAATTCCTAAGGTTTTGAGCTATAAAAATTTAATGATGCGACCAGCTTGTTGGGTAATAAATCTGCATGTTAGAGATTTCGATTGAATAAATTGTTAGAATTAAGCTCTGATTAAATTTGAAGAATACTGTATGACATGAATCAATCTAACCTTGTGAGATTTGAGCCATGAGTCACTTTTACTCATTTATTTTTTTTTTTGATGTGTGAATCATTTTGATTAAAGGAAACTAGAACTTGCAATTGGGATCGATTCAAGACCATGTCATATTCCCAAAATCGAGCATATGATCGAGGCACCTAGAAAACCCAAATTTTTGGCCTTCGTTTGAAATCCAAACTCAAAAATATTTTCCCTTTAGGATTAACCAATTTGAGCCTCAAGCCTAATTTTTCTTTGAAGCCCTCTATATTATTCCTATCCTTACAAAAAGACCAAGAAAATCAAACCCAAGTGTGTAAGAATAAATTTTATCAAGGCATTACAATTTTTGATCATCAACAAAAATTTCAATCGGCATTCAAGAATCCGATAAAAAAAAAAAGAGAGAGAGAGAGAGAAGAAGTTGAATTCTATTCAACATAAATAAATTGCAAATGACAAAGCAAATTTAGACATAGTCTAATGTCATGCAATAGAAAAGAAAAACAAAAGAAAGAAAAAATAATGATGATCATAAAATTTTTAAATAAATATGCCATATTATGATAGAATTGATCCTTGCCACTTATTAACCAATATCTCCCTTTCCTACCTGATGTTACAACCGTATGCCCCATTATAACCCTTAAATAAGACCTCGAGATCTCGATTTGAGGAAATGAGCCGGTGGCGAGTTGGTCTGATTGCAAGCTTATGGGATAATTTAATTGAATTGATTTTGAGCGTTCATGATTAAACCCCAATTGAGAGTGAGTGAATTTTCTGATTCTCTTATATGTGAGGCTCTGTTTCATGAATTGTGATATGTTCGTGTCATCCCTTAATTCTCATTTTTAATCTTTGCATCTTTCAAACATAATATTCATGAAGGGTTGATAATAATGTTTGATTTGTAGGCCCGATGTAGTGAGCAAGTATCATTTTATTAAACACTGCAATCAAGGGAATTTAATACTTGTAGCTTTTTATTGTCTTATCCCAATCCAAAAAGAATGTGATTTATGAAGCCACGAAAATGAATTGAATATGTAGAGTCCGTGTTCTCAGGAACATTGACTCTGACTGCTCGGGGACGATCAGTATTAAATGTGAGGATGTTGATAATGACCAGAAATGACCATTATTTTCAATCCATTTCCGTGTCTGAAACGGGCATTTGATCGCATTCCGGTCTTATATTAAATAAGAAAGTAGTCGAATTGGACTGATTTATGCATAATTGTAAAAATATTGAGCTGGTATGAAAAATGCACAAATATGTAATTTTATTACATATTTATGTTAGAAAAATCCAAAAACATGAGAAAAAGAAAAGAAAAGAAAAGGATGCAAAAAGATGGGCAAAAGAATAAACAAGCCCACAAAATACAAAAAGATGGAAAAAGATAGAAAAGTCCACAAAAAGAATAACTTTGGCCCATCTGGCCCATTCAGCTCTGTCTGGGAACATCTGGTCGAGGAACATCTGGTTGAGGACCATGGTTCCGCGACACAGGACAGACCCGCGACCCAGCATACAACATGAAGAAGAAGACCAGTCTGGGAACCTCCAGTCGAGGAACCCTGGTCGAGGACCATGGTTCCGCGACACGACCAAGCTCCGCGCCACCAACACCTTGGAGGCCAAGCCACACCCCAGTCGAGGAACCTCTGTCGCGGTCCATGCTTCCGCGACACGGACACGGATAAAGACACAAGACCCAGTCGAGAAGCCTTGCCACATGCAACCCTGTTCCGCGACAAAGTTGTGATGTGTGTGATGTCTTGAGACACAGTGAGCCTCAGATCAAGCCCATGGGCCTAGGGCTCCACTCCTATAAATATGAGGAGACCCCCATGAGCTCAGGGTTAGATTTTCATTCTCTTGAAGACAGATTGAAGGAATTCTCTCTAGGTAGTTCTTAGCTTAGTTTTATTTTTTTTGTATTATTTAATTCTTGCATTAGCTTAGCTTAGGGTAGTTTTATACTTCTGTTCTTGATTTAAATAGCATAGGTAGCCACTGTTCACAGTTTCGTTTTTGTTATTAAGCTTGATTTAGGGTTTGTATTACCCAAATGATGGGTATTAACAAACCCCATTTAATAATATGGGAAAATATTCACCAAATGTGTCCCAAATTATGAAATGGGTCTCACACCCCATGGATTTTATGCTTTCATTTTCCTTTTTGGAGTCATTTGACCCCATTTCCTATTATTATGCCTATTGTACTTTTTGTGGATGGCATTCATGTACGTGTGTGATCAAACCCTAGATTAGGATGTTGCTCTATTTTAAATACTGTTCTAGATAGGTTTATTTCTGTTCAAGCATGTTCTTGTTATTTTAAATGTTGTTTGGTTGCTTTTGGCTTAGAATAGCTTTTTAATTTGAAATGGTGTGAGATCACACTTTTTGCATGCTACTGTTCAACTTTGCTTTTACTGACTTGGGTCCTGAACCACCCTTGTCGCCAACCGACTCCTGTCGACAAGCCACGTCTGTCGACAGGAGGGTGTTCCGCGACATGGATGTCTAAGGACACTTGTCTCCATTATCTGAAAACCCTTGGTCGCCAAACATCTTGTCGCGGACCCACGGTCCTCGACTCAACCATGCTTAGCGACCAGGAACCAAACTCTTGTTATTTTCATCTGCATGGCTCTTGTCGCGGAACACCCTAATCGTGGACCCATGGTCCGCGACTCAACCTTTATTCCGAGACAGGAAATTATGCCTTGCATATTTATTTTGAAAACCCCAGTCGCTAAACATCCTGTCGCGGAGCCATGCTCCGCGACACAATTCCAGGATAGCGACTGGGAACCAAAATACTTAGAAATTTCCAGAGGCAACTCTGTGTCGCTAAACACCTGTCGCGGACCCACGGTCCGCGACACAACTTTTGCTTAGTGACACAAGGTGAAACTCTGCCCAAATTTTTGTAAACCTGTCGAGGCACCCATGTCGAGGGTCTAGGCCCATGACACCATTTATGGTATCTCGACATAATCCTCCTCCCTACTTAATCCCAAAATTCTTATCTTCTACCCCCCATTATATTGCAAAAACTCACATCTGAATCCCACGGATTAAGATGTAATACCCTAGAATTGCAATATAAGGCGTTATGCTGCCAAAATTTTGATTCTCCATTCCTACCTGTTAATTAATTGAACCCTCTAGTCATTAATGATTGATGATTCTGATTAGCAATAATTAGATCACTAATTGTCGTGATTAAAGGACCTTTGTTCAATTGTCAATAAAACATTTTTCTATAAACAAAATCATGATGTCTTAAACAGATAATCCGGACTGTAATTAATTATGGTAGGAGGGATTATTTAAGCCATCAATTATGGATTGATTCCATAACCTTGCATGAGAAACCAATGTCTCTCATGCAAGTTCTTCTCTTTATTTCATTCTATTTTGTCTTCTGTGTATTGTGTGTAACAATTAGTAAAGAATATATCAGACTAATGTTGGCAGGTATTCCCTCACGGATAACTAGCTCGTAATCTGGGTATTAGTTACTAAGTGTTATTTTGCATGGTCTGGATGGCAGTCAGTGGAAGCCTTGGCGGTTCGCCCATCCGGGGTTATAATAGCTGCTCAGCTGACTCCTATCCAGATACAGTTTTATTTTGTTTATCTTAATTTCCAAACCCAAATTCCAATCTGTAGTAAAACTCTGCTAATGTCTGTCAATATTAGCTGATAAGTATTGCAGAGAGGAAGCATGTAGGTTTTTATCCGAATTCACAGACAGTGGAGGCCCAACTGGCATTGACACTGCCATTAGAGGGTCTAAGCTGTCTAAATTCGCTCCATCCGAGTAATTGGGAAACTGGCCTGTAGATGTTTACAGTCCACCCGATTATTCTGCCATTACTTTGGTCTCCTGACCACCTCATATCTGTGTTTCACCTTCTGTATAGACCCGCCCCTATATTTTGGGTCAGTTAATTTTACACTTCCGTATATCCTTTTGCATGCTATTATTATGTATTATTGTGGTCTGTAATATTTTGGGATCCTTCCCTTGGACAATAGAAGTCTAGATATCAACCAGATATTGCATATTAAATTTCCGATAAAAACTCCTTTGTAAAATCCGGATCTGAGTAAGGGATAAATTCATCAGTTATGACTAATTCATATTCTATCAAGGGTTGATTTTGGGAAAATAGAAGCAGAGTCAGCGATTAGGTCTCATCTAGACTGAAAGGATCTGTGTTTTAACTGAGAGTCTAGTACCTGTTTAGGGAATGATTTTCAAATCCATTATTTTCCAAAATTGCTGTTTGATGGGAATCTAAGATTAAACATTACACCGAGATGGGGTCCACTTGGACTCAAATGCAGTGTAGTAAATAATCTTAGAGGAACATCATCCAGGCCTTGGTTATTTTCTAAGATAGGGTTGAGTTTTCTTTCAACTGCTATCCTCTTCTGCCAAAGCCTATTTTTGAGTCCCGAGTGAGTGCATCCGGAACGAACCACTTTACTAGTTCGTTTCATTAGTTTGTATCTCATAATCACCCGGAAGGAAGTGAACACTGCGAGTGGTTCACCAAAATCCGGGAATTCTTGATCCATGCCCCTTCATTCTGATGGGGAGCTGTCTTTTACTACCAGGGTCAGACCTTCAAAACCTCCGAGTGATAGGTTTTAAATGCTTTCTTTATCACTTTCTTTTAAATGCTTTCATTAGAGGTCACTCGGTTGTATTGAGAGTTGTGTAACTGCTACTAGGATTGATAGTTAAGGGATAGTTCAGGGCTTAATTAGAATCTTTGGGTGTGACATGGGAGAATGATAGTAGTACTTGGCATGTCAATAAATGATTTGTCAGGTGTTGCTTGTCCACCACAGATGAAGTAACACACCCAGGCCAGGGCAGTTACGAATCTGTGGTATCTTAGAATTTTGCGGTCTTAAGAACATGTAAACTCATACTGTAAGTACCTGTCTATTAAAGGGAAAGCATTATTGAGAGCATGAGAATTAGCTATCTGATAGAATTATCCCAAACCAAGATCTGTGTAAAAAAATGGAAGTTTAAAAACTGCTTTATCTAAATCTTGTCCAATTTTTATTCTTTTCTTCCTGTCCTTTCTGTCCACATTATGATTCAGCTTCATAGCTAGCATAGTTTAAATTTTCACTGCTCTCATAGATAGTGTTTATCGCATTTTTAGAATAATTTTACCCGCTTCCTAGAATAGATTCATTTGCTTTGTAGAATAAATTTAAACGCTTTTATAGTTTAGTTTAAATTCATGCCAGTAGTTGTTAATCACTTTTCAAACCAATTGGAGCAATACGAATGGAAAATCTAGTAAAACGACGTGGGCCCTGCTTCTATCGCACATCCTCCAGTGAACGATCCGGTCTTACTATAAATTACTGCAATTTTTGACACCGTGCGCTTTCGGGCCACAGTTTCTTAACACGAGTAATAAAAAAACGTGACAACCTATAAATATATCCCTAATCCCAACTCCGCCATCATAAAATGATCTTCATTAAATAAAATCAAGACCGGAGTTGTATTATTATTCTGAAAATACTCGTGTGGGAAATTGTCAAAAGTTTCATCTACACAGACGCCAATGATTTTCGATGGGCAGGAGTGCTCATGAGAAAAACAACTGCGGGTCAAGAACCCTGTAGATACACAGGAGGGTTGTTCACTGAACAACAAGCCAAACTCTAGCACATTAATGAAAAAGAATTCTTTGCAGTATGGAAAACATTTAAAAAATGCCCTTTATTCTTACTTGCAAAGAAATTTGTATTAAAAGTTGATAATACTAATGTTAGAGCTTTTCTAAAAAATAAACTTGAGTCAAAAATTGAAAAAGCTCGTATTATCAGATGGCAAGCTGAATGTCAATATTATACTTATGATATTGATGTTATAAAATCTCATGAACATGTTCTTGCAGATTTCTTGACGAGAGATGGAAGCATTTGAAGCTGATTCCATCATTACGAGATTTAGGCACCTCAGAGAAAACCTAGAGGAGCTATCAAAGCATTTTGGACAGCTCGAGATCAATGCACGAGCAGCTGGCCAAATACAACAGAGTGATGTGGACATGGTCCGCAACAATATACGAACCTCCCATATAGCAATGACAGCGCTATGGGAAATAGTATTAGAGCCAATCAGGAAGGCATCAGCCTCTCTGGTAAACAAAGAGAAATGTGCCCAAAAAGCTAAGGTGGTCACATATGAAGAAGCAGATTCAAGCACTGCTTCAAAGGAACCATTGTCGGATACCGACAAAAATGTTGAGTAAGAGGAAAGTCACATTTCCGAAAGTTCAAGTCAACCCACTGCCTCTGGGGTAAAAGAGGAAGAAATTAACCTTAGGCCAATGACAGGCACCTCTAAGGTTAATTCAGAAGAGAAGGTCATTTCTACAGCCTGGCTGGACTACCAAGGGAAATGGGAACAACTGGTTTCCAAAAAGGGAATTAACCCCAGCAAGACGGTGATAGAAACATCCGGAAGATACAATAGGGTCTGGATGCTCGAGGGATCAAAGCCAGAAGAGGTTCGAAAGTGGTATGATTTTGGCTCATTAGCATCGGTTCATACTACATCACCAGGGTTTCCGGAAATTGAAAAACTTCCAGGATGGATAAGTAACGCAGTGCACGAATCATGGCAGAACAACCCGCACCTACAAAGAGGAGATATTCTGGAGCTTAAGTTCATTTCGACAGCACCAGAAATAGTCGGGAAAGGTTCTTATCTAGTATTTCACTTTATTAAATTACAAAGACATGATATGATTGCCTTCAACAGAGTTAAGTCTATGGATGAGAAGGCACCATTGGTATCTTCAATCAGCGAAGATGAGATCTCCACCAGACAAGCATGGGGATTCTGGGTCTGTCTCACAGAGATGGAAAAGGTCAAATATCCATTTAAAATCTTTTCCAATAATTTAAATGGATCGTTCCTGGTTAATTCTTTAACAGGGAAAAGCACGGAGTTTGCGGAAACCTCTTTTGAAAAGAAAAAGGTCACTCATCTGGGAAAATAAGTTGCCAGCAATGGAGTCTACCAGAAGAAAGGCATGCAACATGATGCATGTTGGGCAGTGGGATAATCAAATATGCCCATATTGCGTGGAACAGGAAAAACCCCTATTCGGTACAAAGATTTGGGTAACCCAAAAGAAAGCCAAATCTGGACAAGATAAAGGGAAGAAACGTCCAAAAAACTTTGACAAGTCCAATTGAAAACAGCTGGATGTAAGAGAAAGAGAGGTGTCGGCAAAGACCCTACAATAATGGCCGACAAAGTAGAGAGGGGCAGCTGGCAAGGGCATGTGACGAGTTGACAAAGGAGTCCACTAACAATAATTCTGGCAGAATAATAATGTAGCTGGAATCCAAGGCAAGTGACGTCACTACGTTCGTCACAAGAAATTAGAGTTTGTTTGGAGTCCGTGATTGAAGTCCACGGACGCCTATAAATAGAAGAGATTGAAGCAGATGGGGGGCATCAGTAATCCTCCCAACTCTTCCAAATAATAAGTTGTATTTCCTTTCTGCAAAATTTCCTTTCTGTATTTCCTTTTCATATGGGGTCAGTCCCCCAGAGTCAAGCATCCTCATATATGAGGAGCTAAGTGTCCGTCTTCTCCATTAGGAGAAAAATATTTCTGTAATATTTTTAATATTTCTTCAATAAAAATCCAGGCTTCCTATATCCATAATCTTCCAAAATTAGAATTAAACTTTTGCCCCAAACCTCGCTACGTCCTAAGGTAGGAAATGAAATAGGACTGTGCTGATTGTTGCTGAAGGAGCCCAGATCTGGTGAACCATTGGCTGCGGTCGTGTGGTTGGAAGGAGTTCGTAAAATCTCAGAGCTCGGAAGACCCGACAACAAGGCGGTCAAACCCGAGGTATGAGGTTTTTATTTAATTTTTCTTACGGAAGCATGTTTGGCATTTATTTGATGTATGGATTAATAAAAATCACTATTTAAAGTTTTGGGGCTAAAATGAAATAGTTTGAAAGGTTGGTGGTCAATTTAATATAAAAGAGTGTCCAGTGGAGATTATTTTATACAAAAGGACTAAATTGGATATTAAGTCAAAAGGTAGAGGACTAATTGGGTATAAAAATGGATAAATGACTGATTTGGCGAAAGAAAAATAATTAATTGGGCATTTATTCCATTGTTTTATCATCCTAGGAAATTAAAGTTACACGTAACACTAACACACGAGGATTGTGGGGGTGCAATTTATTTTTTAAATAGATTGTAGGGTGCAATCGATTTTGTAAGTTAACTTTTTTAGCGTGTACCGGGTATCCTAGCCCCTATGCAATATTGGATACAAGATTAATTCTTCGAGAAACTGATGGACATTGAAGGGTTGTCTCTCCCAATGCAAAATTCTACATACACAAAGTCTCGAACCCGATATATTTGCTTAAACTGATAAAACCCCACAAAACTCAAATCAACTGCGTTGGTTAGTTTGTAAATATTGGTTATTAATTTTTTGTGTCTATATATAATCTGCCAGCGCATATATGAAATAATTGAAGTAACATGTTTGCGTAGAAATTCAATATAATTGATGCTTAGCAAGATCAAGCAATCCCTTACGTTGCGTTTGGTTGGAGAGATCTTAGATTACCAGTGGGAATGTGATTGTTGGTAATGTCAGATTGCTGGGAATGTTAGATTGCTGGGAATCTTATTTTTTGGTATTTTAAGATTACTGCGTTTGGTTGGATTGGGAATCTCAGATTCCTACATAACATGAATAGACTATAATGCCCTTAATTCAAAATTATTATTTAATAGTTCTCATGAAGCTTATTTCTCATTAATTCGATGCTTCGTCATTTATAATAAAATTCCTCTGCAGTGTCTGTAAATTTTTTTCGTAAATTATCATATATTGCATTACGTTTGAAAGATAATTGTACCTTGGAACGAGTTAAATCTACTTGTTTGTTGCAATTTTATAGAATGTGCAAATTGTATACAGTGAAATTCATCGAAAATGTTCAAAAACTCTATGGCACAAAAAAGAATAAAAATAAATTAAATAATTAATGAATTTTTATTATATCAAATTAAAATTCAATAAAAATAATAAAATGATTAAGTTTTGAAATGAGTTGATGTATGATTTTAAAATTTAAAAGGGTATAAAAGACAATTTAATGTAAGATAAAATGGAAGATACCTGGTAATCTAAGATTACCTGGCGTATTGAAGGGAATCACATTCCCATCAATCTTAGCCCACATTCCCACTTGGTTGGAAATCTAACATTCCTTCCTAAAAGATTACCCAACCAAACGTGGGAATATGTCATTCCCTGCAGAAAATTCCCAGAGGACATCCAAGATACCCCAACCAAACGCCCCTTAATGAAAACTATGTAAATCAATCAACCTGGCACATCAATATATTTCCAAATTTTAACTAGCCTAGCCATAAACATAATAAGAGTTTAGAACAAGGGATTTTTTTTTTTTAAAATCACATTTTTAATGAAAATCTTAATTATTAAAAATTCCTGTGATGTGGACTTCGGCTATTAGTCAAGTTCAATGACTCACAACCTTATGGATTGAGTTCGATTCCCCACCCAACTCATATTCATCCCTTTTATCTCTTTATAATTTATATGATTTGAGCTGTTATACCCATTTACCTACACTTGAGTATTAATGTTAAGAAAATATCTATTAAAAATTTATTGGGTAAAATCTGAACCAGTGAATCAGAAAGTCAAAAGACTAGGCAAAAGGCAAACATACAAAATAGGAGAAGACAATTCACCATCAATTTTTGGGTGACACTTCTACATATATTTCCAATTTCAATTTAACTTTTCTTTAATATTTTTGTGTTTTCAATACTATTCAAATTTAAATTAAATTAAATCAATTATTGTAATACGGAATACCATTTAAAAGAATTTCTAAATTTTTGGGAGCGGGCAGATCCGCCAGCAAATAGCAGATTGGAAGAGCAGATTGTCTCATAATTCTCTCTTCAAATCCGTTATCTGCCAGCGGATCCGTTGGCTCCAAACATCCAATATCTCTTTTTTTTCTCCAATGTTGCTTAAGGAGTAGTTGTTAATATCAGAATTTAATCAATAACTTTTGCAGTTGGTGGAAAAAGAATAAAAGAATAAGAAATAATAATATCTAGCGTGTCTATAGGTATATACTTATGTGATTTCGTTGATGTGAGCAATTAAAAACGACCTTACTAATATTAAGTACTAGTCCTAAATCGTATAGTCTATATTAGTGTTATAGTCGTACATAGTATAGTATATTATATTAAGAGACACCCTAGTGGGCAGTGGCGGCACCACTATGGTGCCAGGGCTGGTCGGCTGACCACCCTAAAAAAAAATATATATATATTTTTTTAAATTCTAATGTAAAAATAATATCTTTAATAAATAAATTCAAATTTTAATAAATGAACCATTTTTTCTCTATTTTTTCATTCTTCTCTAATTCCAAACATTTTTATTCTTCTCTAATTCCAAACTTTTTTCCCTCTTAATTAATTTTAGCTGGGAATGGGGACTTGACTCAATGATCATGTGTTATGGCTTTCAACCTTCTGATTGGAGGTTCGATTCCCACTTGGCCCTGTATCCCTCCCCTTTATCTCCCTTTGTAATTTGTATCGTTTGGGGCTCACACACATTTGCCGACACATGAAAGTCTATATTTCCAAAAAAAAAAAAACGTAACAAAACATATTATATGGGACGGATGAAGAATTAGCTAAATTTTTGACCACCCTGAATCGAATTTCTAGTTCCGCCACTGCTAGTGGGTAGTAAAGAAATAACTAGTGTATTCTATATTGGATAGGAAGGAACCATGGGATGTATAGTTTTATGCTACCTCTGTTTTTTAATATTTGTTCCATTTCTGTGTTTCACGCAATTCAAGATACGGATTTAAATCTTAATAACTCAAATTATATACAAATAAAAATTATAAATTTTGATATTCTAAAACTACGTTATTAGACGAATCCAAAAAGATCTCACTTGACAATGTTTTATCTTATATAACTACGTTAAAAAATTAATAAAAATTACTTAATGAATAGTAAACACTATCAAAACGGAGGAAGTATCTTCTATTTTATATTAGATTTATTTGTTTTTTCATTTCAATACGATAATGTAATAGATCGTAATAAATTCATAGTATTTACTATATAAAAATATGTTTCCAAAATACCTTGGCATAAATAATAATATATGCATATTCTTTTAGGTGCATTAAATTAAAAGAATTTCTTCAAATACTTCTTTGTTCACAGTCAACATTACAAAAAAACTGGTGCGATACCGTTGACAATTTACGTATGCCCTGAAATGTCGTGGTATTTATCTTGGTATTATTAACGTCTGTCGCTTTTGTAGTTGAGAGCAATTCGGTTATGGTACAACTCGTTTAATAATATTCATATGTAGACATTACAATAGTCTCTCGCATCACACAAAATGTTTCTCCTATCACATGTTATTACATCACACAAAACATCTCTGTTTGGCCAGCAGTTATGGCCAAAGACCTTTTTCTACTCAGGGGAGGCTACCGGAAAATGATCAAACCGGTTAAGGGGTCCGAATTATAGTACTACGCCCAAACTTGATTGAAATTGATTCAAACTCAATGGCAAAATTGAATAAAATGAAAAATCTACCAGTTGTTAAGGAACAACGGCTGACTCGAAGGAAATAACTACAATGAACTAAGCTAAATCTAGGAAAATGATTAAAGGAAAGCAGTATAAGATACAAGAAAGTAAATTGACATAATAAGAAATTTTTGGGTGGATTGATCTCTCTGATTCCAGTGCCCTGCACCCCTATTTATAGATGGAGATGGGTAACCGCTCCATAACCGTCTCCTGAGACGATTATTATTCCTCTATTTCGGCCGAATCCGATCTTGTCTGTTTCGGACGAACCCTGCTCCCTTATTCATCCAGACTTATTTCGGCCTTATGATCTTGGACTTGAAAAGAACTTTTATACTTCCTCGGCCCAAATACTTATTTTCTTCTTCTAGGCCAAGTTATTTGGCCCCCATCTTTGCTCATCAATTTGGATGGCCCCAACAGATGTCCTCCTTGCTTGGGCCCATCTTCGGTCTGAAGTTGCCCAAGTAATTTGAACTCTCAAGTAATGCCGGCAATATTTCCCTTCACACGGTTTCCGAGATATCCAGTTATTATCCCTCTTCGCATCCCGCAAACCGTTTTGCCATCATTACGCTGTCTTTTCTGATTATCTTCTCTAAGCAATCGTTTTGTTCAATAATTCCCCTCTCTTCTTCTTCCTTCCGCTCAGTGTTTCCTCAATGGATCCGAGGACTATATCCGTTCCTTCTTCTAAAATCTTGAGCATTGAGAAGTTGTTCGCCTTCGTTCAGCAGTCCGCAGAATCCCTGAGGGCTTTAATACTCTGGGTCCGTTAGGGATTCCTGAAGAAGTCGATGAGTGTACTGTCCGTATTTTTGACAATCGAATCATCCCGTTGTACGCACCATGGTTTTCTTCCAAACTTTTCATTCCATCATTTATCATCTGGCCGACAGCCCCTTCTGAGTATATAGCTTTGTACCATCACCTTGAGCGTCATTGTCGTAAGTCTTGGTCTGATGCCGATCTTCTCCATTTTGTCCGGCTAAACATCGAACCTTTTCCCATCGACTTGCACCCTATCCAAGCACTTTTATGTTTTTGGAACTCTACGGTGAATTGTTTCTGCTTTCCGTGGGGTATGATGTCCCCTATGGTTCAGGATATTTGCTCCTCTTGAATTTTAATGTTGAAAGAGACAACCTTGGAGTTTCTTCTTATGGTAGGCCGAAGGACAATACTGCTGGCTTTTCCTCCAATAATACGTATAATAGCTGGATTACAACTAACCAGAGTAATTTTGATTCGGCCTAGGCTCATCAGCAAGAACCTCTTACTTTTATGATGTACCTGCTTACGAGGTTCTTTTGGTGTGCCTCCAAAGCCGTGCTTCTTGAGGTCTACCCCTTGGCTTATGAGATCCTTAATGGAACTCCCCTGCCTCTGGCCGATTTTTTCCTTGATCATATGTATGCGGGTATGTCGGCTTATGTTGTTTGTTGGGAAAGGGGTTTCACAGACAAGGCTCGTGGTCCCCTTTTGGTTCCTTCATCTGTGGTTGGTTTGGCACTTCCGGGATGTGTCTGGCTTCCCTTCTTTTGACATCCATCCAGACAGCCCGGTAAGTATTCCTTTGCTCAGGATGCCTCTCCCTGATATGTCAATTTCCCAATGGATTGGTTATTTTATGGGCCGAACGGCCGATCGAGCTTTCTCCGACTATTCTTATCAGAAAGCCAATTTCAGCTGGATTAATGTCATTGGGACTTCTCCTTTTGGAACTCCTCTCAAACAATCTATAACTCAAATTTGGAACAGATGTATACTCCCTTGTCCTATCTTCAATGGCTCCACTACCCTAGCCAATGCCACTATCCCTGCCGAGATATATAACCCTCACTTGGTCAGTCGCCAATTCAGTTTTGCCCAAGATTTGGTGGTGGCTTGTCGTGATGACAAAGAGCATAATGCCTCAACTAGTAGGGAGCAATGCACAGCTTGGAACCGGCGCCTTATCAATTTTGAAATTCCGAAATTTGTTATCCGTGTCGGAGTATCGATAGATCGCTTCCGAAACTGGTGGGACGGTGTTGCTCGTACTTACTTCAGCGCCGATCTTAATCAGCACTTGCAGAATTGTGGTCTTTCTCCAGCACTCATGTCACCGTCCTTGGTTCTTCCTTCGTCCGATCGTTCTGCTAGAGGAAGCCGAAGTAGATCTCCGACACCTTCTCTTCAAGAGAGCAC
Organism: Hygrophila difformis; assembly: GCA_030278955.1. Lineage (NCBI taxonomy): Eukaryota > Viridiplantae > Streptophyta > Magnoliopsida > Lamiales > Acanthaceae > Hygrophila > Hygrophila difformis. The sequence continues at coordinate 24,871,232 of JAOANR010000009.1, read as the reverse complement.
GTTTTTTTTTTTTTTTTTGTGTATGCATGCCCACCATCATTTTTTTAGTGTTTTTCTTGTTTAACCTCTGTTTCAACACATGAACTAAGAAAAGCAGTTCTTTTTCCATGATCCCTGACTCTGCTTCTCCTACTTCCACGCCTTCGGTTTCTAGCCGAAAGTGAACCATTGTTCTTTCGGCTGAACTAGGATTCCCACATGCTAATAACCAAAAATGGTCCACTCGTTCGCGGCTTGTGAAAACTGCCATGTTGCAGGAGCATGCATGTAGAATCCTTTGGTCTATTGCATCACCCTTCCCGGATTGGATTCTAACTTACTTTTCTCTTCTTCAGATTCCCTCCGGCTCCCAGGACCAGAGATTCCCCGGACTTCGGCCATGGTAGCCGAACTTAATATTGTTGGAACAAAGAGGACGGACGAAAATCCTGTTATGAGACTGAATCATGAAGTTCCCCCTATTGCCTTTGTGACCCCAATTGTGGCTGCCTCGGACCTTTCCTTCTCATGTCCCATTGAATCGGTTCAGGCCCCATCTATCATTCCCTCTTCGGTCGCAGCCATTTCTCTTAGCAATTTCTCTTCTACTCAACCTGGATCAGAACATCTTCATGATCCCCATACTGTTGCGACTGATCTGGTCGAAGCTGTTCAGAATGAAAGTGATTCGCACAATGTACAAGTTCCTCAATCTCCGTTACCGGACAGGCAGGTCTTCAATGACTTCTTCTCTCCACCTCTTCCATCCCCTCCCCCATCAGATCTTTCGGCTCATCTGGGTGACTGTTTGGGAAGATTATGCAACTTAATTACCCGGCGGCTTGAGATGGAATTTGTGTATCCGAAACCTATCTTGCTTCTCGTGTCTCATATTGATCAGCATTTTTCCGAGGAAATTACTTCCTTGAACTTAGATGCCACTCTTCAAGCAATAACTAAGTTTTTCCTTTCATTGGACTAAGAGCTCCCAGCTCATTTGATCACACAAAATAATCTTCTGGCCGAACAGGAAGTCATAGCTTTTTCTCAAGTTGAATTCGATAAATCTCGGCCGAATATCAAGCTCGCATGAGTGCTCTGTCTGAAGTAGGTTCCCTTGAGCTTAAATTTTCTGAAGAGCTTGCTTTTACTCAAATGGAAATTGCCCATCTTTAACAGAAAGAGAGAGCTAAAATCCTCGCTAGATGATGTTAAAAAGGAGTCGGCCAACTTGAAGCATTCGACCAGGCAACTTCAAAAGTCGGCCGAAGTCCCTAAAACCAAGATTTTAGATTCAATGATCATATTCTCGGTACCTTTAAGGAGAAATGGTCTGAAACTCAATCCTTGGCCGAACAACTAGATTTGGTTATCAAGAACCTGGATTCCAAGCCCACTGCTTTCATCTTTCCTCGGTCTCCAGTCACTGAGGGTGTTTCTAACACTGTTGGTCTCTTGGAAGACAAAGCTGCTCCATCTCGCCCTGATGCTACTTCTTTGAAAACCGGCGCAGGTACTTCCTTTTTTATAAACAATTTCCATTTTGTGTTCCTGATTTTTGCGAAGTTACCTTACTTCGCTTTTTTTCCAAGGTACCTCGTCAATTTCTCCCCAAGGTGTCACGGAATCCTTGCTGACTCCTCGACCTGGTATCGCTAATGTCCCGGCGGAAGCTCGAGATCAAGCTTTTCAACCTTCTGGCACGAACTCTAGTCCTCCAGCCGATTCCCAAACTTGTTCCTTGCAAGGTCTGGATAAAGATATTCATTTTGATGACAGCGAGGATCATTGAACCTTTAACACATTCTGGTTGACTTGATTCTTTTTGGTGATTTTTCTTGTCTTCGGATTATTTTGTAATTACTCTGTTTGTTGTCCATCAATCTTTTGGCCGACTCTTTATTGACCGTACTGACTCCTAAGTCGACCGATGCTTATAATCCATATATCAATGTTATTTTCATATCTCCATCATATCTTTGTTTTGTCTTTACTTATTCTACAATGCATATATTTCGTCAGAATCCCGTGATCTTCGGGCCTCTTTAGGGCAATCCTCTGCTATTGGCAGCTTTTTTGAGAATCAAGAAACGTCTTTCCATAAATAGCATTTAATAATATCCGTTTCTCAGTTCTAAATAAATGCACTCATTGTTTTATTCTATAAATACCAAGACCTCCCAAGCTTTGATATCACTCTGCTCTACATATGCATATATTCCCTTATGAACACTGCCTTTCTACGTTTTCACAATGGTCCCTCCAAGTCAGTGCCCCCATGGTGTACAAGAGCCATCCCTTCCATAGGATTTTGAGGCGTGGTACGAAAAACCCTTGCCCATGTGGTACGAACATAGCTATTGCCTCTGTCACCATACTTATGCGTGAGAGGGACTTCAAGAGATTCTTCTAATGAAGATCTCGACAGATATATCGAGGAAATAACTTTTTCCCGATCATTTATATATCCACTCGGATCTCACATAATGGAGGATTCATTGCTCCTAATGATTCCTCCATCATTCCCTCTTACCACCTCCTTGGTTGGTATCTCAGTTGTAATAATCCTTAGACCAACTGAGGAGGAGGATTGGTTGAACCGAGGTCGACTTCTACATCTGGGGGTGTATGATGCTATCCTTATGCTGCCCCCAGCAGACTAGACCTGGTAGTGGGGAAGGATCAGCCTGGGTCCTTCTTGGACTCAGACCGTTATTGGTTCGGCCGATGGGGCTTAAGCAGTGTGATACAGGTGGGAATTTGAGTATCATTCTTAGGACGTTTCCCTTGTATATTGTACTTAGGACTACTCAAGCCGTCTTCGGCCGAAGTAGCTCCTCTTTGTAATGTTCGCCCTTCCAACAAAATGATTATTTTTCTGTTTATTCCCATATTGAAGCATAATATTTCTTCATGTATCTCGCATTTACTGGATTTGTCATTTGTTCTCCACTTTCGTCAACTAAATATATGCTCCATTTGGAAACTTCGTCTGAATAATAAATGGCCCCTCCCAATTGGGCCTCCACTTTCCCGTTCGGCCATCATTCTGTTTAGGTGGCCATATAACTTTCCAAACTAAGTCATCATCTTCAAAACGTTTAACTCGAATCCTCTTATTATACCAATCGGTCACAACATCCTTGTTCTTTTGCAAGTTTCTGAATGCTTCAACCCGATCGGCGTTGACATCTAGCAACTCGTCCTTCATTGCCTGCTCATACTGCTCAGCCGAAAATTGGTCTGCTTGACCCGTCCTCAAGTTTGGCACCGTAATTTCCGTCGGTAGTACTGCATCCATTCAATACATCAACTGAAATGGGGTAAATCCTGTGGCTGAATTCTTGGCATTCCTGTATGCCCATAATGATTCGGATAACCTCTCATGCCACTTACTTGACTTATCCTCAATCATTTTCTTAGTAATTCCTATAAGTTTCTTATTGGTAGCCTCCACCTGTCCATTTCCTTATGGATAATACGGAGATGCCTGAGTGATCTTAATATCGTACTCCTCGGCAAAGGCCTTAACCTTTTCTCCAACGAAAATAGTTCCTCGATCCGTCAAGACTGTTTGGGGAAGCCCAAATCTGTAGATCAATTGCCTTTTGATAAATTTTATAACCTCTTCATGTGATACGTTGACAAAAGCTTGGGCTTCGGCCCACTTTGTAAAGTAATCCGTAGCCACTAAAATATACTCATGCCTCTTGGAGGAAGAAGGATGTATTTTTTCGATAATATCCATGGCCCAACCTCGGATGGTCATGGCTTAATCATGATGTGCAATTCTTCGGCCGGCAACTTCTGGATCGGCCCATACGACTTCCTTTCGTGTTCCTTCACATTCCGCTCCCATATTTGGCCAATAATACCCGAGCCGAATGATACTCCACTTCTTCGATTTTCCAACTCAATGAGCACCGCAAATTCCTTCTTGCACTCCACCCATCACTCTTTTGGCATCTTCTTTTCCTACAAATCGGAGTAACACTCCATCAATTCCTCATTTAAAGAGTAGTGCTACGATTATGAGATAATCCAACGCTCCTTGTTTTTCTGCTGCAGTAGCTTTTGCTGGCTTTTCCAGGATTCGTACTATCTTCTTTATCCAATCGCCTCCTCTCCTTCAACTGAACGTATCTCTATATATCCTTCACCTAGCATGATCCTATACCTCGCAGCATGCTGGGCCAACTCATTGGCCATTTTATTGTCTTTGGGATGTTCTCTGTGTATATCTCGTCGAACTCTGCCAATAAGTCGATTGCCTCTTCACATAACCCAATCAATTGCGAGCTCTTGACAGAAAAATCCCCAAGTAATTGTTGAATGACTACCTGAGAATCCCCCTTGATTATTACGGCTTTGACCCCTTCTGATTTTAATTGTTGTACTCTTGAGATCAACGCCTTATACTTTGCTTGGTTGTTGGTATAGGTCATTGGCAATTGGATGTAGTATTTATACAACTTGCCCTCCGATGTATGGAGCCTAAACCCAGCTCCAGCTCCTGTGGCTGCCTTCGAGCATCCAAATGTCAAAACCCACAGCTGAAGGTAGACTATTCCTATTATTTCTTCCCTGGTCAGCCGAACTTCTTCCAGACTATCTTCTGCTATGGGAAGCATCAGATGATCTGCCAGGAAATCGGCCACAACTTGTCCTTTCATGCCTCTTAGCAGTTGATACTTCAAATCATATGCGTTTAATTTTATGGCTCACTTAGCCATCCTTCGGCTGCAAACTGGGTCATTCATCATTATCTTGACTATGTCGACCGAAGTTACGACAATAACTTGCCTGGGCTAGATGTAGTATTCCAGCTTCTAACAAGCATGATACAAACTCAAGAATAGCTTGTGAATCAGCGAGTATCTTAGTTCGGCATCTTTGAGGATTCTGCTTAGATAATATATCGTTGTATCCCTACCGTCTTTGTCTTCTTGAGCCAATAATGCTCCAATGGACTCTTAGACCGCTGCGACGTATAGCTTCAAAGGTCGGCCGATAACTGTGGAACCAATACAGGAGGATTGATTAGCGCTTGCTTCAGTTGTTCAAATGCCTTCTGTTGGTCATCCCGCCATTTGAATTCTTCATCTTTCTTTAGTCTTAGCAAGCCCGTTAGCGGCTTTCCCTTTCTAGCCGCATTGGCTAAGAATCTTCTCAAAAATCCCACTTGTCCTAAAAACTTCTGCAGGCTTTTCTTGTCATGAGGGGGTCTGGCTTCTTGGATAGCCTTAGCTTTGTTTGCATCCATTTCGATACCTTTATTGTGTACCCGAAATCCCAAGAAATTTCCAACTTGGACCCTGAAGGCGCATTTAACTGGATTCATCACTCCATGCAACCTCATTCTTAGGAAGACCCTTCTCAAATCAGCCAAATGACTTTCTATGTCTTTGAATCTAACCATGACATCATCGATATATACTTCGATGCAATCTCTGATCAAAACATGGAAGAAATAATTCATAGCCCTCTGATAGGTAGCCCCAACATTCTTTAAGCCGAATGGCATACCAACCTATTCATAAATCTCAATGGCTCCGGGACATGTGAATGCAGTCTTATGCACATCCTCTTCGACCATGAAAATTTGATTGTAACCCTAATATCCATCCATAAAGGATAACATCCCTTGTTTTGCGGCTGAATCTATCAATAAATCGACAACATGCATCATATATTCATCTTTGGGAGTTGCAATATTAAGATGTCGAAAATCAATACACACTCTCAACTTCACATTCTTCTTTATAACTGGCAAATATTAGACAACAATTCTATATATTTAGCTAGCCTAACAAACCCGGCCGCCAACAGCTTCTCTGTTTCTTCTTTAATCTTTGGGACGATTTCTGGCGGTGCCCTCCTGGCTGGCTACTTATGTGGTCTGAATCCGTTCTTGATGGGCAAAAGACGTTCCACAATTGATCATTCCAAACCAGGCATCTCTGTATAGTCCCAAGCAAAGCAATCCCTGAACTCCACCAAGACCTCCTTGAATCGGCTAACCATGAACTGGTCCAGATTTGCACTGATTGGAATTTCTCTAGGATCTTCTTCTGGCTCAAGCTCGGTAGACTTGGGCTCGACTAATTTCTCTATAGTTTTATTCATTATTTGGCTTCTTCTGCTTCTAGTCGTCGGTCGACCTGATATCTGACCTCAAATCTCAAATCCGTATAGTCGTACTCTACAACTTTCGGATACCGCTCTCCAACAACCGCTAGAAACTATTGTATAGGCTCTTCATACAACACAACATCAATCCGGACAGCTAAACTGACTGGGAACGGCGGTTGGTCTCCGTCTACTTCCTCAACTGAGCCATCATTCTTCCAGAACCATAATTTTTGGTGCAGAGTTGATGGCAAGCATCTGGCAGTATGTATCCAACATCGACCTAATAAGTTGTATAAGGAACATCAACATCTATTACAAAGAACATCGTCGGAATCGAGACAGTTCCGATCGTAACATCAATCAATATACATCCTTCTGCCGTAGATTGAGCCCCTACAAACTCAATACTTTCATCCGAGTACGCAGCAGATCTTCTCTGGTGCGGCCGACCTTGGCTAAGGTAGACAACGGTATTATGTTTTGTTTCTTGTTTGGTTAAGCAAAAATCCACTACCGGTTCGTCTTCACCAAAGAACTCTCATACTTTTTGGTAAAAAACTATTGCAGGTTTAGTATCGGACCAATATCCTCCACATCAACCGCAGCAATGCCAAACATGTTAGCATTAGATCCGAAGCTAAACTTGAACTGCCCAAAGGAGAGAGTCTCGACTTTGTGAATGATAGATGTCTTTGGTACCCACTCCTTAATTCGGATCGGTCTGTGTTTCCATTCTTCTTCTATTTCGCCCAGATCAGCTTCTTTCGCTCGGACCTCATTCTCTTTCGGCCGGAATTCAGTTTTCTTCTTCAGCCGACCTTCATTTTCCTTCTGTCGATAGGCAGTTCTATTCTTTCCTACAGCAGAATTAGTGTATGCTGAAAATACTTTATCAATCACTCTGTCTTTCCATTCATTTTTTCTGCTGTTAACTTCATCTCGGAATCCAAACCATTGAAAATTATTTTAAAGGTCGGTTTATCATTCCTCTCTGCTTCTTCCGACCTAGTTTCTCTTTTCTTCTGCTTACTTAACTCTCCAGTCTCGTATTGATCCAATCGGTCAAATATGACTGACACCTTCTCTTTTCCTTTCTGGGCTGAAACCAGACTTTCCCACACTCCTGTCTTCTTTTCAGCCGACGGCTGCTCTCCCAGCCGATCGTGCACTAATTTCGTATCGGACTACAACTGCTCTCCCAGCCGATCGTGTACTGACTTCTTGATTTGGTCTAGTTGAATCATAACCATGTTGGCAACAAGAAACAGGTTCTTGTGAATGGCCATTAGCCTATCTGGAATCTTAAGTTTCCCATCATCGATATGTTTCTGGACCATTTTTCTGAAATGTCCGCAGACTGCAATAGTATGAGTCGCGGAGGCATGGAATCTGCACCATCCAGCATCCATCTGATCCTTAGTTGGTTGCGGTTGATTTCCTTTGAACTCCAAAAGACCATTTTGCAAACAATAATCAAAGATTTCGTCCATTTGAGACAAATCAAACGTATAAAATCTCTGAGAATCATCTTTGCCTTGATCATCTTTTTCTTTTCCCTTTACTGGCCTTAGCCCAGGGCAGTTCATGGGCTTTTTAGTCACAAGTTATGCCCTTGCTACCTCTGGTAGAGCTAGGATATCATCCATGTTGAACTCCTCTCAGACCTCACACCTATCTAGGGGTTTAACGAAGGATGCAGCAACCGAATGGGCTGAGATCTCCCGCTCTAACCTCGGCTCGACTTAAAAGTTGTTTGCTCTGCTATATATGTCTCCATTCGGATTGCTTCGGCCATTAATTCGGCCACCGTCTTAGGCCTTGTTACCATCAACCGATCCTTGATCACAAACTTCAGATTATGCTTCAGAATCTAAATATATTTGTGCTCTGGTAACATCGTCTTCATCTGAGCTTTGACGGCGTAGAACCTCTCTAAAAATTCATTAACGGTTTCACCAGCCTTTTTCTTACATGAAGTTAAATCTACCACATATACCTCTGGGCTGTTATTATAGCAGAATCTATCATGAAACAATCTCTCCATTTCTGCCCAAGTGTTGACTGATCCGGGACGCATATTTATGTACCATTCAAACGCTGGACAAGTAAGAGACAAACAAAACAATATGAACTTATGGAAGTCGTTTTTGGGTGATTCTGGTACATTGAGCCGTGAATCGGCCGATACGCTTGATCGTGGATCTTCCTACTTCTCCCGAGAAAGTGTTAAAATCTGGAACCTTAACCCCTCTAGAAAGAGGATATTGCTCTTCAATGTAATCCGGGTAAGGTTTCCTGTACATCGGCCAATTCTCTTGGCCGATCAAGTTTTCCAACTGAGTTCGGATAATCTCCCTTATGAGCTCTATATTAACCAACTGCTGTTGATTCTGCTGAGGCAGTCCGGCGTTTGGTTGTGCATATTGTTGTTGTAAAACCGGAGCAGGTGGTGGTTGGTAAGGCTGCTGCTCTTCGTACCTGCCTTGATGCGGTACATAAGGTCGTGGTTCATGCCTTTCTAGCGGCCGATAGGCCTGCTGAGGATAATTTGGCTGGACATAAGGCGGATTCTGAACTGCAGGAGGCGGATTTGGCTCCGGATAAGGTGGATTTTGTGCCTCCTGCATATTCTAAACACCGAATGGATAAAGGTTTTGAGCTAGCTCCGCTCTGAACATCGCCGGCATAGCTTCCTATATATTACCTTCGATTTAACGAACCGAAGTAGTAGGCGCCGCTTCGACCACAAATTGGATTTGATCGTGGAAACACGGTGTTAAATCATCATGCGGATATTCCTGCCCGTTGAAGTCCATCGGACCACCAAATCTTGGAGGATAATCTCCTGGATTAGTTGTACGTTCTTCGTGAATCGGCGACAAATCAGTTATAGTGGCCATGTTAACCGTTGGAGTAGCAAGAGGATCAACTGCCATTGCTGAGTTGGGTCCCACTTGGTGTGCCACTGTTTGGCCACCGGTCTAGCCAAGGATCTTTTCTCCTCAAGGGAGGCTAACAGAAAAGGATCAAACTGGTTAGGGGTCCTAATTATAGTAATGCGCCCAAACTTGACTGAAATTGATTCAAACTCTATGGAAAAATTGAATACAATGAAAAATCTACCAGTTGCTAAGAAACAACGACTGATTCTTCCAAATGAGCTATCAAAATCTACCAGTTGTTAAGGAACAACAGCTGACTCGAAGGAAATAACTACAATGAACTATGCTAAATCTAGGAAAGCAATTAAAAGAAAACAGTAAAAGATACGAGAAAGTAAATTGACATAATAAGAATTATTGGGGTGGATTGATCTCTCTGATTCTAGCGCCCTGCACCACTATTTATAGATGGAGCTGGGTAACCACTCTATAACCCTCTCCTGAGCCGATTATTATTCCTCTATTTCGGCCGAATCCGATCTTGTCTGTTTCGGTCGAACCCTGCTCCCTTATTCATCCAGACTTATTTCGGCGTTATGATCTTGGGTTCGAAAAGGACTTCTATACATCCTCAGCCCAAATACTTATTTTCTTCTTCTAGGCCAAGTTATTTGAACCCCATCTTGGCCCATTGATTTGGATGGCCCCAACAATCTCTCAACACACAAAATACATCATTTCATTCACCACATAACATAATTCTTACATCACATATAGTAGCTGCATGTACACCTAAATGCACCTAATATGCACTAGTCTAAGAGTAACATTAATATTCTAGTGAGAGTAACATTAAGATTCTAGTGGGCTTTAAAAAGTTAGTAATAAGACTTGACCCCTAAAAATTATCCAAGGAGCATTGAATTAACTAATTTAATTCCAAGACTAAAAAAAATACAAAATTCATTGTATAAAACTATATTTTCAAAATACCTTGGAACGGTCCCTCTCTCGTGAATTATCCAATACCAATATTTTTTTGGTAAATAGTGACACTAATTTATCAGAAAAGGTGTGTAGGAGCTCAATCCACACAAATTACAAAGAGGGATAAAGGGAAAGGATAAATGGCTAGGTGGGGATCGATTGATCGAACCCCAACCATAAGGCTATAAAAATCATGGAACATGACCACCTGGCCAAATTCTCATTTCATCCAATAATATAATTTGTATCTAAATGAATTTTTAAACGAATTTCATTATATAAATTGATGTTGGTTTTTTTTTTAATGGAACGATAAAGTTGTCATGCATATGCTAACTAATTTCTTTTATAAAAACATTCAGGCTTGCACTACAAGAAAAATTGATTTTACCGACCGCAGGTGCGGTCGGTAACCCCGAAATGCGGGTCGTTTCGGGGCTTACCGACCGCACCACCGACCGCAAGGGTCGGTCGGTAATACCTTGGTAGGTAATTTTCCTCCGACCAAAAAAATTTGCCGTCGGAAACTTACCGACCGAATTACCGACCGAAAGGTGGTCGGTAAATTTACCGACCGAATTACCGACCGCATTGCGGTCGGTAACTCTCTGGTCCCAAGAGGTCCCGGAGAGATTTACCGACCGCATTACCGACCGCAAATTGCGGTCGGTAATTCTATTTTATGAAAAAATTGTTCTTGGGAGGGCTCGAACCGCCCACCTCACCATTACCATCCTCAACCCTAACCAGCTTGGCTAGGTCTCTAACCGATCAATCATATTCTGACATGTGTCCTATATAGTAAACCTCTCCAAGTATATATGTTGATAGAATTTGCTGAGGAGAGGCCTCGAACCCGGGTGGGGAGATAAGTCCCTCGCGCGTGTGACCATCTGAGCACTTCATGTTTCATGTCTTTTTATGAAATGTTATATATATAACCTATATAAGTACATATATACATTTAAAATGTGGAAATTTAAAACGAAATTAAAATATAAAATTAAAATTAAAATTATATTAATTAAAAAAATAATTAAATTATAAACTGTTAAATGGTTGAAATAAATAATTAAATTAATTTAAATAAATTATTTATATATTAATTAAATATATAAATATATTAATTAAATAAATAATAAAAAAATCAATAATAATTAATTAATTATAAATATATAAATAATTAAATTATAAAATAAATAATTAATTAATTGGTTGAAATAAAAAATAATTAAATTATAAAATAATTAATGCTCAAATAAAGGAATAATTAAATTTTAAAAATAATTAAAGAAACATTTATTAAAAATAAAAAATAAATAATTAAAAATGAAAAAAAATTTAGCGACCGACATTTTCGGTCGGTAATGCGGTCGGTAGATTAAATTATTTTTTAAAAATAATAAAACTTTTAAAAAATTGAAAAAAATTGAAAAAACTTTACCGACCGCAAATGCGGTCGGTAATTCGGCCGGTGATACCGACCGAATTAAGTTTGGTCGGTGCAGTGGTCGTCCGGAAACCGGGTCCACCATAACGGCTATAAATTACCGACCGCATGTTGCGGTCGGCCCTGCGGTCGGTAAATCCGACCCGCATCATGTCGGTCGGTAATTTCGGTCGGTAAAACGCAATTTTCTTGTAGTGTTGATTTGATTTTTCAACAAATAAATAAATAAATAAATAAATAAATAAAATTGTTGAATATAGTCAAATGTATTAATTTCTCTTACATTTAGCAAAAAAAAGAGAAAAATCTCTTACAAATAGTTCTTATTGCATTAATTATCATTTATTACACTATTGACATTAAAAGAATCGTACAATGTTTATCAACTGGAATTAGAAAAATACTGTGAAATTTAAAACTTAAAAATTATGAATTCACAAATTCTGCATCTAGAACTATAGCATTGAAACTGTAGAGTGTGGAACTGTTGGAAGCTATAGGACCTGAAGCTTTCGGTTTTACATATAGATACTTAGTAGAAATAGTTGTAGTTGTCATAAAATTTATAAAATGACATAAAAAAAACAAATATTTTTTCCATATATAATTGGGCAATATTATTTGATAGTGGAACAGTTTTATTGAATTAAAATAGTAATTAGATTGGAATAGTATAGCAGCTATCTAAGGTAGCTTTCTATTGCAAGCTTCATTTCACGGCTACGACCATTAAAAATTAATGTAATGAACGGAATGGGTTTGGTTAGCATGCATCAAAGCCATTTTTTATGCATGTGCTTCATGTGCTAACATTCAGTGTATTTTGTGCTAAGTTGTATTGTTCTTACAAAGATTACATAATCAATCCTAATGAATTCTTTTCAAAATGTAATTAATGAGTACACTTATTATTCACTTTCTAAATGAGGCATTGCTGAATGTGCTAACATTCAGTTCATAATGTGCTAAAATGTATTTTACTTACAAAGATTCCATGATCAAGCAAAATTAATGTCTTCCAAAATCTAATTAATGAGTATTATTCATTTAAATAAAACCATCACATATATAATTTTTATATCTATTGAGCGATGGGAGATAGGTGTCGAAGAGTTGGTAGAGATGGGGGGCGTCTGGATGGAGATGGTGATCATAGAGAGGAGAGGCGACTCTCTGCAACAGGGAGCGGTGGGCATGCCATTGGGGGTTAGAGGGGAATGACTCAGGCTGGCAGTGGCCTTGAAGGTGGAAGGTTGAATGGCCGGAAAAATCTGGTAGGAGTTTATGTAGGGAACATTTCAGTGGATGTATCATGTAGGGATATGCTTAAGGAAGTTGAAAACGTTGCCACTGTCAAGGTTTGCGATTGGTTTTTCCCAACTAGGAATTGGCCGGAAGGAGAGTTCAAGTTTGGTTTTATAAGATTTCAAAGTAAAGAGATGGCTGAGAGGGCTATTAGGAAATTAGATGGATGGGTTTACATGGGGAGGTGGCTGCGGGTGAACAGGGCTACATCAAGTAGGAGGGCGTTCGCTCGTGAGAATACTCAACATCTTGGTAGTTTTACCGGAGGATGAGGGGTGCCTGAAAAACCAAAGAATACCTTCCATGATGCATGGCGTGATGAGAGAACATATGCGGCAGTCACTAGGGGAGCCGGACATGGAAACCAGTTGGGACAAAAGGAAACCTAAATGATCCGATTACACTTGACATCAAGAAAGAGATGTCGAATGGCTCAGGCGCTCAGCGGTTGTGGAAATAAGGAAGCTTGAAGGCTTAGTTGGTTTCCAGGATTGGATATACGATAAATATGGGGAATGTGAGGATATCATATATGGTGGTGGATATATGGTGGTGGTGGCATTCAAGACCTTGGTTATACGTGATCAGTTTTTGTTAGACAGGAGTAACCACAAGTTTGTCGATTGGAAGAGGAGGTGGGAGCCGGGAGAAATGACTAGAAAGGGGTTAGTTTGGGTGTATGTTTTTGGGATTCCTTTCAACTTCTGAAAGGAAGAAAATTTCCTGCGTATTGTGAGTGGATGGGGGAAGGTGATAAACATTGACAAGGAGACGCAGCTCAGGAGAAGACTTGACCGTGCGAGGCTTCTGGTGGTTGTACGCGAGAGAACCATTGTTCCATTCGTGCTGGAAGTTCAAGTTTCTGAGCAGGTTATGGAGGTTAAGATCGTTGCAAACTATAGTGAAGAGGTGGTTGTAGCTGATGACATTTTGGGGAAATGTGTTGCAAATGAAAAGGAGATGGCACCGCCGGAGAATTGCTGGAGAAAATTGCTGCGGAAGGGATGGGGTTCGGGATGCCAGGAGAGTTAAGGAATGGTGAGTCCAAGACTGCTCATTTTGGGGGAGTGGAAAGATCACAAGGGGCGGCGCATGGGGATAATAAAAAATTAAAAGTGGATGCTAGGTAGAAGATAATAATGGAAGCAGCTGAGGTTAACATCTCCCAAGAAGCTAGGTTTAAAATCTTCCAAGATGTGGATGTGGAGGAATATAATTATTCTGGTTCATTGGGGGATGACAGGAACATTGGGCCTGGCAATAGTGGGCCTTATATTGGTGGAATATGGGATGTTGAGCTTATGGAACATTGTAGGGAGGTGGAGATGGGTCTCGGGCCCGGTGGAAATGGACTTTGCCTAAGTCCACAGAACCGTGAGTTTAAGGTGGGAAGTTTGGACCTCTTCGAGACATTCGAAATAGATCATTCAAAAATCGTACAGAGCTCTAGAAGGAGTAGAGTAGATGTGGTTCCAATCCGTGATGATGCGGCACAGGCGGTGGTGGAAGAACTGGCTCTCGAGCACGGACACAGGGTTAATGTATGGATTTCGGAGATGTATAATGGCGGCGGCTCGGAGGGGGTGGCGATCGAAGGTGAGGGTCAGGAGGAGTTGAAATTGAAAGGCGGGTCCCAGGGGAGTCTCGACAATTAGGGTTGCATTGAATCAGTCGGGGCGGAATGCTGTGGACGAGGGGTCAGATTTGGTGTGGATGCAGGAATTAAGAGTTGTAGATGCTGCTATGGCTAAGGTATTAATGGGAAGGAAGAAGTCTTCTCGTAGAAGGCGTAGATAGACTAAAAAGGGTGGGGAAAAGGCTGGAACGGATTTTGGTAAGGGTGTGTTAGATAGTAGAGCAGAAGGAGATTCTTTTGCCAGACTAGAATTCACAACCATTAGAACTCGAGAGGGGGTGAAACTTGTTGATTATATGGAAGCTGAAGCCACTCTGGATCTTGCTACATGTTTAGGAGTTGGTTGTTTGATGGAGATGGAGGAGGCAGTGTGTAGGATTCGCAAGGAGATGGCCTGGTCGAGATTGCAGGGGGGTTATTTGAGAGTAATTGTATATCATGAGGCTAATTACTTACAATCTTAGGGGCTTGAATGGGGGGTGAGACGTAGGGCAGTGATGAGGCTGTTGAAGAAGCTGAGGCCATCGATGCTTTGTTGTCGGGAAACTAAGATGGGCGATATAAAAGAAAGGTTGATTTCCCGCTTGTGGGGGGTTAAGGGGAGTGAGTTGTTTTCAGACGGCAATAGGTAATGCGGGTGGATTATTAGTGATATGGGATACAAGAGACTGTACATTCCAAGTTGTTAAGCAAGGACACCACTTCATTTGGCTTAACGGGAGCTTAAGAGGACTCAGTGCAGTGATCAATGTTTTCAACATTCACGTGCCAAATGATAGAATAGAAAGGGCCGAGTTTGGGTCTCTGATTGCTAACAAGTGCGACACCAATTATGGGGAATTGTGGTGTCTCAATGGCGACTTTAATGATGTCGCAGTGGAAGGGGAAAGAATAGGGTCTGGAGAGGATGTTGGGTCGTCAAGGGATTTTAATGAATTTATTAATTTGGTGGGTTTGGTCGATCTACCGATGGAAGGAGGATTCCTTACTTGGTACAGTAGAGGGGGAAGTATTTGCAGCCGGCTAGACAGATTCCTCCTTTGGCCGGGGTGGTTGAATATCCCTGGAAATTTATCCCAAAGACGTGATTCCGTGCTTTCTGGCCACTATCCGGTCAGCGTGGAGTTGGGGGAGAATTCATGGGGTCCTAAACCCTTTCGTTTGTACAACTATTGGATGGATGCTAAAGAATTTTCAAAGATGGTGAGTGAGACATGGGATGAGGGAGAGCAGGGCAGCAGGGTCGATAGGGATGGGTGGTTGTTTGGCAGACTCTGGAAGCTAAATAAAAAAAATCCGAGATTGGGATGGTTATGGAGTGGAGGGGTTAAAAAGTCGCATTACAAGATTGATGTCTGAGATTGTGGAAATTGAAGGGATCTTGCAGGCGAATGGGGATGACGAAGAGGTAGGACCGCATGGTGGGGTAAGAAAGGGGAACCTAAGAAATTGTTTTTAGATGAGGAGAGAAGATGGTTTCAAAAGTCGAGGGTGTTGTGGTTGAAGAAGGGGGACCAAAACACGAGATCTTTTCATGCGGTAACAGCCATTAACAAGTGAAGGAATTATATTGGAGCTATTATGTGGAATGATTTAATGGTGGAAGATCCGCGTGAAGTAAAGGGGATGGCGCTGATACACTTCCAATCCGTTTTCGCAAAACAGAAGGACGAATTATTTCATATTAAAGATATAGGGCTGTCAAGGTTAGAGGACCTAGATATGGATTGACTGGAAAGGATTTTTACAGTGGAAGAAATTAGTTCGATGGTATGGAGTTATGAAGGGAATCGTGCCCCTGCTCTGATGGATTCAATATGGAATTCTTCAAAAATACTGGGAGGTGCTTAAAGAGGACGTGATGGAGATTTTTATGATACTGGAAAGGGAGAGGAAATTGCCAAAAGAAGCTGGAAGTTGTTTTATAGCATTAATTCCCAAGGTGGACTGGCCTACGAAGTTTAGTCATTTTTGACAAATTTCCCTTATGGGGAATGTGTATAAAATTGTGGCAAAAGCACTGGCTTGGAGGTTGCAGGGAGTGCTTCCAGGAGTAGTAGGTGGCTCACAAATGGCGTTCATTAGAGGCCGTCAGAGTTTGGACGGATCCTTGATTGCAGCGGAGGTAATTCACTCGACATTGGCATCCAGGCATAAAAGGTTTGTGGTTAAACTTGACTTCAAAGGCTATGACAATGTATCTTGGGAAGCTCTTTTCAGTGTTATTGACGTGATGAATTTTGGAGGAAAGTGGATAGATTAGATCAGGGAATGTGTGAGTTTGGCCTCCGCAACAGTACTAGTTAACAGTTCCCCTACAAAGTTCTTTGAATTGCAGAAGGGATTAAGACTAAGAGACCCATTATTGCCATATTTGTTTGTTTTAATTGCCGAAGTCCTTAACAAATTAATATCCAACGCGACTGAGCAGGGAGTATATTCAGGGCTGTTGTCGGGTGAAAGGGGTCCGGTTATTACCCATTTACAATATGCCGACAACACAATATTGTTCTGCGAAGGGGAGATTTACAATGTGATATGCATTAAGAGAATAATGTGGTGTCTTTCGCTTTCTACAGGGGTCAGGATTAATCTTGACAAAAGTTGTATTTATGGTATTAATTATTCGGTTGATTTGGAGATGGAAGCTGCTGAAATCTTGGGATGTGGGGTAGGACACTGGTCGATAAATTATCTGGAAATTCCCATAGGTGGCCGAACCAATGGGATTGACATTTGGAAACCTCTGTTGCAGAAAGTGGAAAAAAGAATGGCGGGATGGCAGGGTAAACTTCTCTCACAGGCAGTCATCTATGCCTTATTAAATCTGTCACCAATACTTTGGCGGTATACTTTTTGTCTTTGTTCAAGATTCCTAAGGCAGTGGCCGATCATTTGAAGAAGCTCAAGCGGAGATTTTTTTTGGAATAAATGGGATGAGGCTAAAAGACTACATTCAATAAGCTGGGGAAATGTGTGTCAGCATAAAGATAGTGGAGGGCTGCATATTTGGAATACTCAGGATTTTAATTCGGCATTGCTACTTAACTGGAAATGGAGATTTGGGAAGGAGAATGGCCTTTGGAAAGATGTGTTTAATGGAAATTATTATAGGGGAGAGGCTTCTTTAGTGCCGAAACCTAAGATTGGTCGTACATTATGGGGAAGGATATGTAGGTCTTGGGTGGAAGCGCGGATGAGTGATGTTGGCAGCAAGTTTAGAATTTCAGTGGGTAATGGAGCATTGACTCGCTTTTGGCAAGATGCTTGGATAGGAAGAGGTAGGCCACTAAAAGACCTATATCCCAGAATATATGCTCTTGCCATAAACAATGAGAGTAAGGTGGAGGAATTTGGAAAATGGACTGGCTTAGATTGGGAATGGTGTATACAATTAAGAAGATGCCTATTTGATTGGGAAACTGAGGTATGGACTGAAATCATGCTGGAATTAAATGGTTTGAAGTTGATAAATCTGTGGAGGACCGAGTGGTGTGGTTAGAAGAAAGCAACGGGATTTTCTCAACAAGTTCTTGCTAGAGGAGTAACATTGAAGGTGCAGGTGTGGAGCAGCAGCATATGTGGCATCATATTTGGAGTATTAAGGCCCCAGTGAAAGCTAAACTCTTGGTGTGGAAACTAGCACAAAATGCTCTACCAACTCGGGAGATATTGTTTAGGTGGGGATGTCTTCAAATAACAGGTGCACTTTGTCCATTTTGCGGGAAGGAAGTTGAATCTGCTAGTCATTTATTTTGCACTTGTCCTGTAATAAGGGATATTTGGTATAAGGGAGTGTCTTGGTTTGGCATCAATTGGGTGGCTCCAGGGACGATAACAGACTTGTTGGGAGGGTGGATATGCAATTTTTCAACAAATGAATACATGGACATATGGCGCCTGATGGGGGTGGTAATAATTTGGAGTATATGGAAATATAGCAACAAATTAGTTTTCAGACGACGAGAACTAAAGGAAATGACATGCAGGCGACGAGAACTTTCTTGTAAGTTTGCTGCAACATCGAAGATTCCGGTCCAAGGTGCCTGGAAGGGGATTGGTGTGGGAGAGACCGAGCAAGGGTTGGTGGAAAATTAACACGGATGGCTCTTCTCTTGGAAATCCGGGTCCGGCAGGGGTTGGAGGGATCATTCGAAATGATGAAGGGGTTGTTATTTTCATATTATCGGATGCTATTGGAATCACGGATTCAACCGAGGCAGAAGTAACAGCTATAAGCAGAGTGTGTGGGGCATTGATTCGTGATCAAGGATTTCCAATGCAGCGGATGGTCTTCGAATGTGATTCGATCAATGTAGTTCGTTGGATGCTCGAGCCCAGAAAATTACCTTGGCGGTTCAGAAATTTAGTAGGCCCAATTGCAACTGTGTTGAGGTGTGCTGGGGAGGTTCGGGTGCAACACATATTAAGGGAGCGTAATGGTGAAGCTGACCATTGGGCGAAACTAGGCGTGTCGGGACAAGGAAAAGTTGAGGAGGGGTTATAGTCAGTGATGCGGCTATGTATGGTTCTGTTGTTGTGGTGTTATGGTATTAAGGAGATTGCTTGGCACTAAAGGTATGGTTTGAACGGTTACAATTATCCTGAATGGTTAGGCAGCTCTCTCGTTTTTTTGACAGTAATGGAGTGATTTGTTGAGTGTAGCAGAATGGTCAATTGGCCCTGGTTTATTATGATGTTTTAGCAGATTGATGTAGCAGAGTGGTGTGTAGCAGATTGGTGCATCATTTCCACCAGCCTTTCGCCCATTTCTTGTAATCTGTTAGGACTTGTGTTGGTGCATTTTTGCCAGGAACTTGGAAATGCCGGACATGCTAGTTTGTAAAGACTATTGGGATTATTTATAACATTCCTTTCTGCTCAAAGAAAAAAAAAAAAAAACATCACATATATAATATAAAACGCGCACACACATCATAAAAATCCAGCACATATACTCCCTCCGTTTTTATATCTTCACGCATTGTATAATCAATACTATTCATTGAGTAAGTTTGATTCGAGTTTAAATTTAGTTATATAAGATAAAACATAGTCAAGTGAGATATTATTAGATTCGTTTAATCACATAGTTTTAGAATATTTAATTTTCATAATTTTTTTGAGATATTAATCGTTAAAATTATGCATTAAAATGCGTGAAATGCAGAAGCAGAGAAGATATTAAAAAAAAAAACGTAGGGGTTATTTGTCTGTGACATATGCATATAAGGAAGGTATCTATTACTTTAATGGTAAATTTAATATTTCTATGGAAAGTATATATAACTCATTAATTTAACATTTTAATGTTGGCAAGTGTATTTTCATTCCCATTAATATTTTTCACAAAAATGGTATATATTCATCCAATTATATTTTTAGCACATATCATACCTTATCTCAACACATATTATGCATTATCTCAGCACATGCATATTATGATTAATACTCATTAGTTAGATTTTTGAAGATATTAATTTTGCTTGATTATGGAAACTTTGTAAATAAAGTACATTTTAGCATATTATGATCTGAATATTAGCACATTCAGCATGTGCCTCAAAAAATGCTTTTGAGGCATGCTAACCAAATCCGAACGGAATTATTATTTTGATATAAATCAAAAGGTCTCGAAAGTTGTACACGGAACAAACCCAAATTATGAAATTATGAACAAATTTTCTACATATTGAAGTTGTTTTGTTTATATTATTTGACCTCTGTTTCGGTA
Organism: Hygrophila difformis; assembly: GCA_030278955.1. Classification (NCBI taxonomy): domain Eukaryota; kingdom Viridiplantae; phylum Streptophyta; class Magnoliopsida; order Lamiales; family Acanthaceae; genus Hygrophila; species Hygrophila difformis. The sequence goes on along the minus strand of JAOANR010000009.1, from coordinate 24,851,127 downwards.
TTTTTGTTATGAATGGTTTTTTGACACTATTCACTGTTTAATTTTGATTCGAATTTTATCATAGCTATGTAAGAAAAAATATAGTCAAGTGAGATCTTGTTAGATTCGTCTAATCTTGTAGTTTTATACAACTAGCTTTTTATAACTTTTCATTGTACACAATTTAAGTTATTAACTGTTAAAAATGTGTATCGGCATACGTAATGAGTGGGTCCCTAACAAAAATAGTGAAACGGAGAAAGTATGAGTAATGAGTATTAGAAAACTAATATTTGAATTAAGAAAAATAGTTGTTCAAGTATTCAAGTAGTTCTTCATCAAATCTATAATATTCTAGGCTACCTATGATATTTTAGTAATAGTACTATAATTGTTATTAGTCAACTTATACAAATCACTATTTTTACATATAAATCGCTATTTTTTTAAAGAATAATTATTTTATGTCATCATAAGATGTTATTTCTAGATTTTGGTCATTAATTATTTTTTTCATTTAGATTTTTCGGCCGCCGCTACAAGGATGTCGAGCCCAGAAAAATATCTAAAGCGGGGCCGGGTGTTGATCAAACGCATTATTATGGCCTAAAATTAGAAATCGCATTCTTCTGATTGCCTATTTAAGTTTTTTATTTTTTATGCAATTAAGATAAATAATATTCCTTTCATCCTATTATTTATGTACAATTTTTAATTTTTGTCAGCCCGAATAAAAAAAAATAACCACTTAATAAAATGTCAAACCACATCCCGGTGTCAACTGTTAAAATGAGGTTCCTCAATGCCTCAGTACTCCTCTGTCACACCAACATGTGCATTCCCATTGGAGACGACCCCTCAACCTTAGCTTATAAATCTTTTTTTTTTCTAAAAAAGAAAACCTAAATATAAAGAAATTCGTTTATGGCCCTGTTTGGCAAATAAGCTAAATGAAATTAGCGTATTCTAGTCGATTTAACATAAATTAGCTTATTAAAAAGATAAAATAACTTAAAATAATGTTTAATCAGCTCTTTTTGAAACCGCTGCAAATAGCAGTATTTTGGAATTAACTTAAGCAAAAAATTTGCCACAAAACTGTCAAACTAATTTTAATTAATTTATTACTCAAATTACTCATATAATAAGTTAACAACTAACAGTTAATTCGCAAACAGACCTATATAAAAATCATGGATTTCTTAGATAATTGCATTTAATTAAACTTGAAAACTAAATATATCGAATTAATTCAATCCACCATCACTTATGAATCTATTTTATTTTGTCAACTAAGGCCCTGTTCTGTATGACTTATTTCCACTACTTATTACTTATTCTTATTAAAATTAGACCAGATCAAATCATATCAGACCAGACCCATTCAGATCAGATCAGACCAGACCAGATCAGACCACACTATATATACAGTTGTAATCAGATCAGATCAGACCAGACCAAATCTAATCAGATCTTATCTTCGGCCAGAACTTGAGCAAAGGTAGCGGTCCGATCGCCGGGATCATGGTTCAATTTTCGTTATCTATTTACTGTGAAAATAAAATTTATTGTAATTATTTCAAATAATAATAATAATAATAATAATAATAATAATAATGCACAGTACTTTTGACTTTTGAGACGACCCCGCCAACCCTAACCAATGTGTCACATAATTAATAACGAAATATTCTTATTTAATTAATGTGAGCATTGCGAGAGAGATCAGGAGTAACATTAATTATATATAAGTTGAGATGTCAAAGCTCACGATTATTAGATTTAGAGTCTTCAAATAGTTTTCTTGTCCTTCACTCATAATTTATTAAATACATTTTCTTGCTAGCTTTTTTAACCCTCTAAAATATATTCTAAATAATATTAGTGCATTTTTTTATTTTTTTATTTGCGTTATTAGATCTTCAAAATGGGAGGACCGGTGCGTAGGAGTTGGAGTCCAGTGCGTAGAGGTGGGAGTCCGGTGGAGAAGGGGAAGCAGAAGGTTGGGAGTTCGCCGGTGAGGGGAGTGGTTAATGGGAGTTCCAGTCCACGGAAACATCTGGTCGGTGTTTTTATAGGGAATATACCCTTGAGGGTGCCTATCAGTCTTATCGCAAAGGAAATAGAAGAGGTGGCCAAAGTTGAGGAATGGTATATTCCGGTGAGAAGGTGGGCGGACTGGGGCTGCAGATTTGGATTTTTCAGAGTTCAGAGTAAAGCTGATGCGGAAAAGGTTATTGAAAGGATGGATGGGAGGGAGATAGGGGGGAGGAAACTGAGAGCCAATTGGGCTACTTCTAGTAGGAGGTTCGTCGAGGAAGAGAGTAGGATGGGGGCGGTTAATATGAGAATCACGGGCAGGAAGCTGGGGAGTTGGAAGGTGGACAAGTCGGCGGAGAAACAAGGAATACATTACGCTGCATGGCAGGATGGGAGATCGTATGCGGAGGTGACGAGAGGAGGTGGCCATAGAAGCCCCGGGGGGTTGAGATCTTCCATGGTAAAATTGGAGGCGGTCCCTATTGATCCAGAGTGGTTAAGGAGGTCTGCGGTGGTGGTTATTCGGAGATTGGAGATGCTAACTAATTTTCAAGATTGGCTTTATAGAACGTATCAGGAATGTATGGACGTGATTTATGGAGGGGGGCTACTCGTGGTGGTTGTCTTCAGCACGGTTGTGTGTAGGGATAGATTTTTAAGTGATCTGGGGGATCGGAAGTTTATCGATTAGAAAAGGAAGTGGATGGCGGGAATTGTGATGAAAAATTTTCTGGTTTGGGTTTATGAAACTTTTGCACCCGTTTCCAGCTTCATGGTGCAGCCGGGGTAAATAATTCAATCTTACCGGACACCGTTGTTCAATACTTAATAAAGTATTATTTATTACAACTGTCTGCATTTCCCCGGCAACAGCGCCATGAAACTTTTGACGAGTTTCATTAACACGAGTAATTTTCTGAAATCTCAAGTGTGGGTTTATTAAATGAAAAGAGTTATGATGTAGGGAAGGGGTTTAAGGATATGTTATGATTTCCCTTTTTATTACTCATGTGGGGTTCAAACGGCGCTGTGGTCCTTCCCGCCATGAAACTTTTGACAAATATCACGGTGCAACCGGGATGGACCTTCAGTCTGTCACCCTGAAAGTCCCTGGTATCTGCACCATGATGCTTCTCTTAATTTCATGTCAAGAAGATACCTGCCATGAAATTCTTGAACATCTTCCCAATGTATGAGTATTTTCCCAAAATGTTGTTTTTATTTACTCGTGTCAAGAAACTGTGCTCCCGAAAGCGCACGGAGTCAAAGATTGCAGTAATTTATAGTAAGTACCGGATCGTTCACTGGAGGATGTGCGATGGAAGCAGGGCCCATGTCGTTTACTAAGATTTTCCACTCGGTTACTCGTTTCAAGTTTTGCAAGGTTTTCTAACAACTACTTGACATAAATTAAACTAGATCATGAAAGCAGTAAAAATTATTCTACAAAGCATGGTAAACTAGGTCGAAGAAAGCAATTAAATCTATACTACGAAAGCAATATAAAATTATGCTACACTATCTAGAAAGCAAATTTAAATATGACAGAAGGGACAGGGAGGGAATAATGAAGATTGGACAAGATTCAGATGAGACACAATTAAACTTCCATTTTTATACACAGATCTTAGCTTGGGATAATCCTCTAGTTAGCTAACTCTCATGCTTTCTACACCATGTTCCCTTTAACAGACAGGTACTTATGGTGAGAATTTACATGCTCTTAAGACAACAATTTCTAAGATACCACAGACTTATAACTCCCTCCACAGGCCTTGTGAAGTGACATTACATATCTGTGGTGGACAAGCAACACCTAAGATATCATTAGTTGACATGCCAAGTACTCCTATCATTCCCCCATGTCACACCCAAAGTTTCAAATCAAGCCCCAAACCATTCCATAACTCTAAAACCTTTTAACAAATGGACAGCCCCTAATTCTTCCGAGTGACCTCTATGAAAGCATTTAAAAGGAAAGCAGTAAAGAAAGCAGTAAAGAAAGCTGTAAAGAAAGCATTTAAATCTATCACTCGGAATCGTTAAAAACGTCTCTTTCCGTTAGTATAAAAGAGCCCCTGGTCTTGGTGACCAGATGCAGATCAAGAACCCCCGAGATATCAATAAGCCACAGGGCTTACAACATCTGGGAAGTTATGAGATACAAACTAAATGAAACAGATCCATAAATGAACCTATTCCGGATGTACTCACTCAAGACTCAATTCTAGACTTTGGCAGAAGAAGATAGTAGTCGAAGGAATACTCAACCCTACCTTAGAAATTCACCAAGGCCTATATGTTGTTTCTCTAGTATTATTTATCACATCTCATCTACACCCAAGTGGATATTGACTTAATGCGATATCTAATATTAGATTTCCAACACACAGCAATTTCGAGAGCAATTGAATATTTGAAAATCATTCCCTAGACAGGTACTAAACTCTCAATTAAAACACAGATCCTTTCAGTCTAGATGAGACCTAATCGCTGACTCTGCTTCTAAGCTCTCAAAATCAACCCCCAGTGGAAGATGAATTAGTCATAACTGTTGAATTTATCCCTTACTCAGATCCGGATTTTCTAAAGGAATTTTTATTGGAAATTTATTATGCGGCATCTGATTTACATCAAGACTTCTGTGTCCAAGGGGAAGGATCCCCAAAATAGCAATAAGACCAGAACATCTACATAATATTATCATGCATACAAGTATATGAAAAGGAAAATAAAACACCCCAAAATATATGGTGGGGTTAGACAGAATGCGATACACAAGATGGATTAGCCTGAGATGAGAAAAAATCGGCTAAAAAGAGTGCCAGAGATAGTTGGGGTTTTCCGGACTGCAAACATCTGCTGTCCGGTTCCCAATTATCCAAGATGATTGATTTTAGACAGAAAGAATTCCAAACAACGGTGACCGCCGTCATTTAGTTTTCTTTTGTCTGTGAGTGGAAGAAAAACCCACATATTTCTTGCTGTAATATGTCTTAACTGATGTTGGTCGTCATCAGTTAATACTATTGCAACTTGAATTCAGGTTGAGAAATTAAGATAAAGAAAATTAAAATTGTATCTGATTAGGAATTGACTGAGTGACTAATCGAAACTCTTAGTGAAGAGAACGCTCGCCGAAGCTTCCACCAACCACTAACCAGATCATGCAAAATAACAGATAATGATTGCACACAGAAGACGGGTTAGTCGATATCCCTGTGAAGGGACCTTTCACCAACATTAATCTGTGGTGTTTCTCATTATCCGTTCATACACACAACGAACAGGCAAACTTGAAAATAAGGAAAATGTTTTTGGTATTGTGCGGGTGTTAAGCACACAATAAATAGACACTAATGGGTTGAAATGTGTAATGGATAAAAGTTAGGTGAAATGGGCCTAGGCCCAATACACCCATGCAACTTACACAAATCATGAAAGAAAATGTTTTTGGAGTTTTCAAAATAGAAGGGATAGTTCAATTCGAATTATTGGGGTAATTCGAATTGAGAATGCATGAAGGATGAAGTAGTACTTTACCCAATTGATCATTGCCAGAAATTGGAACATCATCAAATTCGAATTATTGACCAATTCGAATTAATTCGAATTGGACAACTCGAATTGACAAAGTCCTTTTCTTGCTCAAATTGGCTAAGGCATTTACCTCAAGGGGAAGGTGAATTCGAATTGTCCAGCAATTCGAATTAATTCGAATTAGGCAATTCGAATTGGTTGGGGACAGAAACTAAACTAAGGCATGAGGGGGCGGCAATAGATACAATGTGGTTTTCAAGCCAATTCGAATTGTTGAGAAATTCGAATTAATTCGAATTGGATAATTCGAATTGGTTGAAAACCACATGGAGGAAATTTTTAGCTATGCTATTCGAATTTCTTAGGCAATTCGAGATAATTCGAATTGCCTCAATTCGAATTACATATTTTCAAACAACAACAATTTTTGTTCTCACAAGTATGGGTTAGGTGAACACTGTACTGTAATGATGGGTTTAGATTTACTAAATCCCTCATCTCACATCAATGTCATTTCACAGCCACCCTAGTGAGATTTTCAAGAAATAAACAAACACATGTCCAGTGGGTATTTGCAAAATTCAAAACCTATTGCTACAAACAAGGGATCAAAGATCAAAGAGCCTAAAACATCTAGTTATCTAAGAACTGCATGAATAAACTAAGAACACTCAAGTTATCTAAGGCAGCATGAAATAAGATTAGGGCAGGAAGAATAAAACCTAAATATAAATTTTAACAAACCTTAAAAACATCTAAAACCTAAGAACACTTATTTGAAGCTCTAAGGCACAAAATCAAGCCAAAAACCCACCAAACATGCATTTATTAAGTTTGAATGTCAACTAGGACATAATAAATGTAACCTAGTTGAAACAAACAAACATACTAAGCATTTATTTCTAGAGAAAGCATTAAAGAGTGCCAAAACACATGAATAAAACCATTTCTGGAAATTTTCCTTGTATTGACACTTTGAAAGCAAAATAAAGAACCCAAAACCATCATTAGCTTGAAGGTAGGGTTTATTCTAACTAGAAAGCATGTAAAAATATGGAAAATGGCTACTCTAAGGGTTACACAAATTGCTTCTACACTAAACTAAGATCAAAGCATGTAAAGATTACACTACTTGCAAGAAAAATAAACTAAACTAAACTAAACTACCTACCTAACCCTTAAGGGGTGTGGAACCTCCTGCTGTTCTTTTTGTCCCAAGCTGCTTTTTGGCCAAAATTTTTGATCTCTTGATTCTGTTGTGGAAGGTCTGCTTTTATAGACAATCTTCAAAACCCTAGGCCCCCCAATGTTGTGCTCATGCTCCACAGCTTTGATGAATTTTTGAGTGCAGTTCGAATTATCTCAACCAATTCGAATTAATTCGAATTGTGAGATCTCTTCCTTGAGCTGGGATTTTGGCCTTCAGTTATCAATTCGAATTGTTAGGATAATTCGAATTGGTCTTTTCTCGAATTGGATGAGGGTTTCTGCTTGGCTTCCTTGCACTTGTTGGCAATTCGAATTGTTTGTGCCAATTCGAATTAATTCGAATTTGGACAATTCGAATTGCATCTTCTTCTTGCCTTTGGGTTTCTTCTCTCTTCATTCCCTAATTCGAATTAATTCGAACTTGAACAATTCGAATTAGACTTCTGCATCCCTTCCAACACTTAACCAATTCTTTGCTCTCTTTAGCAATTCGAATTGTTGTGCAATTCGAATTAATTCGAATTGCTCACAATTCGAATTATGCTTCAACACTTAAACCAGATTTCAGTTGTGGGATTTTCAATCTTTTTCCCATCTTTTTGGATTTTTGTGGGCTCTTTTATTCTTTTGCCCATCTTTTCATTCCTTTTTCTTTTCTTTTTCCTTTTTTCATGTTTTTGGATTTTTCTAACACAAATACAATTAAAATTGCATATTTTGTGTCTTTTTGTTACCGGCTCGATGTTTTTACAAACTCGCGTTAATCTGTCAAATTCAACTGCTTTCTTATTGAAATAAGATGGAATCACGATCAAAATGTCCGTCTCAGACACGGAAATGGATTGGAAATAATGGACAATTTTGGCCATTATCAACATCCTCACATTTAATACTGATCGTCCCCGAGCAGTCAGAGTCAGTGCTCCTAGGAGCTTGGACTCTGCATATTCAATCCATTTGCGTGGCCTCAGAAATTTCATTCTTTTTATATTGGGATAAGACAATCAAAATTACAAGTATTAAACTCTCTTGGTTGCAGTGTTTAATGGAATGATACTTCTCACTTGAGTAAACATACAAACCAAACATTATTGTTAATTCTTCTTGAATATGTGTCTAGAAAATCTCATTGGCTTAATCCTTGAATTCAGACATGACATGAATCATTAATCAATCAAAGCAGAGCCTCACATATAATAGAATCGGAAAGTTCACTCATTCTCAAGATTGGCTTTCATCGTCAATGCTCAAAATCAAATTCAATTAAATTCTCCCATAAGCTTGCAATTGGACCATCTCGCCACCGGCTCATTTCCTCAAATCGAGATCCCAAGGTCTTATTCAAGGTTGTAACGGGGCATACGGTTGTAACATTTGGTAGGAAAAGGAATTATTGGGCTAAAAAGTGACATGACACCATTCCACCATAGCTTGGCATGTTGCAGAATCTATGATCATCATTATTTCTATCTTTCTTTTGTTTTTCTTTCCTTTTTTTTATTGCATGACATTAGACTTTGTCTAATTTGCTTTGTCATTTGCAATTTATTCTTGTTGAATGGATCTCAACCCCCTTTTTTTTTTTGAATCGGTTTATGGCACACCGATTAATACATATTTGATGATCAAAGATTACAATGCCTTGATGGGATGGTTCATGTGCACTTGGGTTTGATTTTCTTGGTCTTTTTGTAAGGCTAGGAATAATATAGTGGCTTCAAAGAAAAATTAGGTTTAAAGGCTCGGACTGGTTGATCCTAAAGGGAAAATGTTTTTGGGTTTGGAATTCAAACGAAAGCCAAAATTTTGGGTTTTTCTAAGTGCCTCGATCATTTGCTCGATTTCGGGAATATGGCATGGTCTTGAATCGGTCCCAATTGCAAGTTCTAGTGCCCTTTAATCGAATTGATTCACACAATCAAAGAAGTATTGAGTAAAAATGACTCGGCTCAGATCTCACAAGGGACGGTTTGATCATGACATGCTTTTATTCTCAAATTTAACCTTTGAAAAATTCTTACAACTTATTCAATCAAATTCTCAACATGAAAGTTTGTTAGTCCTTCAAGTGATCATATCATTGGATTTTTATAGCTCAAAACTTCGAGAATTTATGTCATGCATATTTTTAATTGTTTTATCCCAATGTAATAGTCTGAAAATTTCATCATCAGCCTAAATTCAACATGTGAATTTAGGTGACAGATTTATGCTTGTTTTATGCCGGTTTGTTTAATTGAAAGCAGTAAAAAGACACTGTGAGCATGCAAGCATGTCACAGCTTGTTTTTGGCGTGACAGTCACTTATTCATCTTGGACTGCCACACATCTTTTTTTTTTTTTCAAATAATGGAGAACTCAAGACGAAATTCTCTTGTGGAAAGCAGTAAATGTACGACTACCAAAATACGTCGTACTACCATCAAAACAAACAAATTCAAGGTTCGTTATACAGTTTACGACCTTAATCACCTCTAGACGTCAATACAGACAAAGCTGTACACTTGAATAGGTTAACGTCAAAGATCAGTCAAAAAGTTACCAAAATAAGGTTCCAGTCAGTCCAGTCAAAAGTGAATCTTTACAGATTCCGTCCTTCTTCAGCATCTTTCCCCTCTATCCTTGGAAGAAAATCCTGGTCCAATGGACATAATTCGTCAAGCTGCAGGGTACGCAGAAATCTACCATGTCATCCTCATCTTCCTCCATCACCCTGGTGCAGTAAACCCTTGGTCCTTGATTTCCAAACAGGTCGGGTGTCTCTAGGCTATCAGCCAACCATGCGAAGACGTTAGTCCCAACGTATTGCATGACGAACCTGCTGGTTATGATCATGTCGATCATTGACACTCCCTGCTGGACCTGTTCATTGTCCAGCTTGCTGAGTAGCATGTATCCCCTGACAAAGATTGAGGCCTTGTGGTTGTCCTCAATCCCTTCCTTTAGTAGCTCACACGCCAGAGTCTCGTTTCCTGCTCCGAATGCCTGCAGGGCTGGGATGAGTTTCAGGTTGTAGTTGCCAGCTTCTTCGCATTTGACCATGAGTGCTTCCTTTTGCAGTTCCATCCTCTGTCCACATCTTGACGATGGTGGTCTCCAGTTCACACCTTCTGTAGACAATGGGAAGATCAGCTGCATCCCTGAGCTTGGTGCACACTTCTCTGACCCTCCACACTTTCTTGATGCAATCCTCTCCGATGCGGGAGAGGATTTCTCCTAGGAGCTCTACTGGCAGATCCAGTAGTTGGTTTTTTCCTCGTGATCTTCGTTTTGGGCTAGGGGAATGATGTCTCTGAAAAGACATGGAGAGATGATTAGGTCTGAGACCCTCAGCCTCATACCTTCAGCCACTTCAAAGTACAGTTCACTTTCTAACACCTGTCTCACTTGAGGTACACTATGAAAGTCCAAGGGGTCAGATTATCAAATCTACTCTTATTTCAGCAAAAATAAGGAAAGCAAGAGAGATAAGGATCTTGGATCCTTAAAATTTTTCTTAGACTATAAATAGTCTAAGATGTTTTTGGGTTGGTCAAAGGACAAAATAAAAAAGAAAATTTCGTAGGTTGTTGAGCCTACGAAAGAATTTTTGGTTTTTCTCATTACTAAACAAGTGATTTAAATCATGTGAGGTAGGGAAGATAAGAAATTAATGATGAAAATCGAATGCAAGCGATAAATTATGCAATTACTAGTATGTACAATGGACCATGACCAAAAATAAGAAATAAAAATAAAAGTAGACAAGCATACATACAAAAGGCGATTTTTGGATTTTTATAAAAAGGTGTTGACTTGTTTATTTAATGAAATTGGGGGTGTGAGTGGTCCCCCATTTGGATTTTGTTTGGAAAGTGGCTTTTTTTTAAGGAATAAAACAAAGCATTCCTTACAAGTATTTCCCACTTGTTCCAGGTTGACAAAGATCAAACACTTAAACAAAGAATATTCTGAAAATTTGTCTTTTTATACATAAATGCCATGCCAAAAGTGCTGGAAAAATTTTGGCATGGTTTTGTCTGTAATACCATGTTTCCGTATGTGCAAACGTCAACCTTTGGGGTTGAGTTTGCCATGTGTGGGCAACATGTACCCGACAAAAGCATTCATTACTAAAATACTCATATAACAATATACATGCAAACATCAACAGAAACGAGAACATTTGATCCATCTATACTACTGTAATGTACTAATGTTACCAACAAAACTCATGCTTTAAAAACATGAATTTTGCAGATATTATCAATATGCATTTCGAGTCATCATTAACAACTTCTACCAATCAAAACAACACAGTGGGCACAGGAAACTGTCTACAATGTTAACCCTACTCACAGATTACTCAAACACTAACACAGAATAGACAAATATGCGCACAAACACCAAAATGAAGAAACAAAACCATTAAAACTAAACAGAAACCATATTTTTAAGGGTTTTGAAACCCTTATTTTCAAAATGAAAACACCCCCATCACAGAGACGTTCGAACCCTCAAAAATGGCAGTTTGAACTTAAAGCACGAAAACAACCCTATTTCACCCTACCCTGTTCTAGGTCATCCCCGCACAGGTGTGACTCATTCCGACCCTATTCCGACCATTTTCAACATGAAATACAAAACACATTCCACCCCCATCCCCGATTTCGCAAGGAAGACGAAGAGGCAAAAACTGTAAAGTGAAACCGAGCGCGAAATCGAAAAAGAACACTCACCCCCTGCTCCCACTTGGATTAGACGACGAAGACGCCATTTCCGATGAGTTTGAACGGAGGAAAGATCGAAAAGTACGACTGGTTTCGCGAGGAAGACAGTTTTTCGCGAGAGAGAAAGGATGGTTTTTGGGAGAGTGAGAAGTGAAAGTGAGGGAACTGAGAGGGAGAAAGGGTATAAAAAGGGTTCGGAAGGGGAGTTCGAATTATTGCATCAATTCGAATTAATTCGAATTGATGCATTCTGTGAGGGATGCGAGTTATTCAGGCCAATTCGAATTAATTCGAATTGGCTTGAAAGGCAAAATTACACACAAGTTCGAATTGTGAATCAATTCGAATTAATTCGAATTGACTCATAATTCGAACCTGATGGTAAGGACCAACTTTGCATAGGAATGCTTTTGTGAGATAATTCGAATTATTGGTGTAGTTCGTCCCCACAATTCGAATTGCTCACTTGCCTAAGAGAATGCCTTTTGTATGCCAATTCGAATTAGTCAGGCAATTCGAATTAATTCGAATTGCCCTATAATTCGAATTGCATCGCTCGGCCTACTAAAATATCCGAATATTCTGCCTTGGGTGCCAATTCGAATTTGCATGGCAATTCGAATTAATTCGAATTGCCTGCATAATTCGAATTAACTAATCCGAATGTGAAAAATTTCCAAGGCAAAATGTCTTATGTGGTATGTTCCAAGCAATTCGAATTAATTCGAATTTTCTTGAAATGAAAAAAAATAAACCACATTCAAGACATAGGAAAAATTTTGGGTTTTCAAAAATTTATGTTCATCAAGATGAACTCAAGAGCAAACATATCTTCACAGACTTAGAATTTAAAACATATTGCTTGCATAATTTAGGTTGGGTTAACAGTTTTATTTTATGAATTTATTCTGGATTTTAGATTTCTCTAAATTCCAGAATTAATTTTCATTAAATATAATATTAACCCAACCGGGAACCTGGTTTTTGGGAGCTTTATCTTTCTTTTTGTTGGTTCCTTGAATTCCTGCAAAACAATTATGAAAAGGTATTAGGTTTTCTCCAAATATCAACATCCTCACATTTAGAGTCTTAGTACTCTAAATGTTCAATTGATTTTTGGATACTTTGTCCCAATAAAATAAGTGAAGAAAGTAATAAATACGTAAGTAAATATATGTATAATATTTATTGAACATAAGCCGGTTCTGTTGTCATTTGAGCTTCTTTTTCGGGGTCGAACTGCCCAAGATACTCCTTCAATCTGTGTCCATTCACCACCAGCTCTCCTTTGTCAGTTCGGATCCTGACAGCTCCACTTTCAAACACGTGCATTACTTCGTATGGCCCTTCCCATCTGGATTTAAGCTTTCCGGGGAATAGCTTCAACCTAGAATTAAATAACAAGACATTCTGCCCAACATAGAAGTGTTTAGATTTAATACGACGATCGTGTAACTTCTGGGTCCGCTCTTTATAAATCCTCGAGCTTTCATAAGCTTGCGCACGTATTTCCTCAATTTCATTGAGGTCCAACTTGCGCTTACTCTGGGCAACTCGGGAGTCAAAATTGAGCATTCGTACGGCCCAGTAAGCCTTATGCTCTAGTTCTATGGGCAAATGACAGGCCTTTCCGAAGATGAGTCTGTATGGAGACATCCCAATGGGAGTCTTGAATGCAGTGCGGTATGCCCATAAAGCATCATTGAGCTTACGTGACCAATCTTTGCGAGTTGTCCCCACAGTGGCCTCGAGTATGTGTTTGATTTCGCGGTTAGAGACATCGACTTGACCACTGGTTTGGGGATGGTAAGGCGTGCCGATCTTGTGGAGAATCCCATTTTTGCTCATAAGATTTGCAAATGCTTTATTAACAAAATGGGTTCCTCCATCTGATATGATCACCCTGGGTACACCAAATCTATTGAAAATGTTATTTTTCAAAAATTTGACGACCTGGTTGCCATCATTGGTTGGCAGTGCAACGGCCTCAACCCACTTGGAAACGTAATCGACAGCTACCAAGATGTAATGGTTCCCATCAGATGTCGGAAATGGTCCCATGAAGTCAATACCCCATACATCGAAAATCTCGAGAGTGAGAATTCCTTGTTGAGGCATCTCATCCCTCTTGGAGATATTCCCTAGTCTTTGGCATCTGTCGCAAGCTTTAACAAACGCTTTGCAATCCTCGTAAATGGTAGGCCAATAAAAACCGCACTCGAGCACCTTATGAGCTGTTCGAGTCGGGCCATGGTGACCTCCATATTCCGATTCATGGCATTTCTTAGCGATTTGATAAGCCTCGTGCTCAGTTACACATCGTCTAATAATCGAATCTGCACAATGCTTGAAGAGGTAAGGGTCTTCCCAGAAGTAGTTAACTACATCTCGGTTGAACCTCGCTTTGTGGCCTCTGCTTTGAAATGGTGGGGTTATTCCGCATGCTAAAAAGTTAGCAATATCGGAAAACCACGGACAAACTTGATCATGAAGATGCAAGGCAAACAGTTGCTCGTCCGAAAAATTCTCATTTACGGCTAGCTCATTTTTATCATTTTCTAGTCGGGACAAATGGTCAGCAGCACCATTGTCTCTGCCTTTTCTATCTTTTATTATAATGTTGAATTCTTGCAGCAAAAGTACCCACCTGATTAATCGAGGTTTGGCGTCTTGTTTGCTAAACAAGTATCTCAGTGCAGAGTGATCTGTGTACACTGTGGTTTTCGTACCAATGAGATATTGTCTGAATTTATCAAACGCAAAAACCACAGCATACATCTCCTTCTCCGTGGTGGTGTAGTTAATTTGGGCCTCATTCAGGGCATGACTTGCGTAATGAATCACGCAATGCTTCCCTTCCTTATGTTGCCCAAGAACTGCACCCACGGCGAGATCGCTTGCATCACACATTACCTCGAAAGGTATTGACCAATCGGGTGGTTGCACTATTGGAGCAGAAATCAACATTCCTTTGAGCGTGTCAAAGGCTTGAACACACGCTTCATTTATTACAAAAGGGTTTTCCTTACACAGCAAGTTAGTGAGCGGCTTGGCAATTTTAGAAAAGTCTTTAATGAATCTCCGGTAGAAACCGGCATGCCCTAAGAAACTCCTAACTGCTTTTATTGAATTAGGCAATGGTAGGTTTGAGATGACTGAGACCTTAGCTCTGTCGACTTCGATGCCTGCGCGCGAGATGCGGTGACCCAACACTATTCCTTCGGTGACCATGAAATGGCACTTCTCCCAGTTCAAAACTAGGTTGGCGTCCTCACATCTTTTCAAAATTTGTGCAAGATTAGTCAAGCATTCATCAAAAGTATCTCCATACACAGAGAAGTCATCCATGAAAACTTCAATGCATTTTTCGATAAATTCTGAGAAAATTGACATCATGCATCTTTGAAATGTGGCAGGCGCATTACAAAGTCCAAAAGGCATGCGCCTGTACGCAAAAGTTCCGTAGGGGCACGTGAATGTGGTCTTGTCGTGATCCTCGCTAGCTATTACAATCTGATTGTAGCCAGAGTACCCATCCAAAAAGCAGTAATACTCCCTTCCGGCCAACCTCTCCAGCATCTGATCAATGAATGGCAAGGGGAAATGGTCCTTCCTGGTAGCGGTATTGAGCTTCCGGTAGTCGATGCAAACTCTCCAACCGGTCACTGGACGCGTCACCACTTCTTCTCCTTGCTCATTAGTCGTTACACAGATCCCCCCACGTTTTGGTACGACCTGCACTGGGCTAACCCATTTGCTATCAGAGATAGGATAGATGATACCAGCATCTAAGAGCTTGATAACTTCTTTCCTTACCACTTCCTGCATATGGGGGTTCAGACGCCTTTGTGGTTGCCTTGAGGGCTTGTACTCCTCTTCCATTAAAATTCTGTGCATGCAAACAGAGGGGCTTATTCCTTTTATGTCAGAAATGGTCCATCCGATTGCATGTACATATTTCTTTAGAATGTCTACCAGAGCTTTTTCTTGTTCTTGTGTCAGCTTGGCAGACACAATCACCGGTAATCTTTTATGTTCAGCGAGAAAAACGTACTTAAGATGATCCGGAAGTATTTTAAGTTCAAGCTCTGGTGGGCATTCAACGGAAGGCAGTAATTTGCGAGAAATGGATGGGAGAGAGAGATCAGATTTACCTTCAGGATCCTGTGTCAGTACAGGATCCACTTCCTCCTCAGCAGTGCTTTCCTCTTCCTCCGGGATGAATTCAACCCCATCGAATTCTTCAAGGTCCCCAGAGATAGGATCCTCGAAGTGGACAGCGTTGCAGCTCCTTGGTTGCTCCGCACCTTCAGGCTTCAGTACCTGTTTTGAAACTTTGCTTGGCTCATCAGCCACAGAGTCTATGCTCTCATCCTCACTCCTACTGTCTATTACATCAAAAATGGAACAAGATCCCTCAGACGGGAACTTCTGCAGCTTTCCCATGTCGAAATCCAATTCTTCTTCTTCGACTCGGAGCTTGATTTGATTTGATCGAGCGTCTATAAGTGCACCACCGGTTGAGAGAAAGGGGCGGCCTAAGATCAGTGGCATCTCGTAGTCCTCCTCTATATCCAAAATAATGAAGTCGACGGGGAAGAGGGTCCCTCCCGTCTTGACAATTACGTCCTTCAGGATTCCGATTGGATGGGTAATTGATCGGTCTGCCAGCTGTAACTTCATTGTAACCGGTTCAATTGTTCCCAAGTGAAGACGTTCCACCATGGCAAGTGGCATGACGTTGATGCTCGATCCCAGATCGCACAATCCTTCTCCAACATTAGTTTTTCCAATGTGGATCGGCAATGTAATACATCCTGGATCTTCCTTCTTCTCCGGTAGCACTCTTTGGATGATGGCACTGCAGCTGCTGTTCAAAATCACTACTTCCTCCTGCTCAACTTTTCTCCTCCCTGAAATCATTTCTTTAAGAAATTTAGCATAGACGGGCATTTCTGAAATCATTTCGACCAATGGAATAGTGATCTCGACAGCTTTCAGTCTTTCTAAAAACTTTTTAAATTTTTCATCTTGTTCCTTATTTTTAAGACGTGCCGGGTATGGCACCCTTGGCATGTACTTATTATTGTTTGTTTTTGGTGGTAAAGAGAAGGAAGTTGTACCTTCAACCCTACCCTTTTCAGCTCCCTTTGCAGCTTCAGCCTGCGGAATAGTTGTTTCTGATTTGTCCTCGACCAGTCCAATACCATCTCCTCCTTCGATCCTTTCACTTTCTGTTTCACCCTCCACTAGATCCTTTTCCTCCTCGGCCGTCTCTTTTCCATGTCCAACAATTCCTTTTAGAGTCTTGCCTCCCCGCAATGTGATTGCTTTACACTGCGGGTTAGCTTCAGTACTGCTTGGAAGTGTTCCTTTCCCCCTGTTCTGTAGTTCCTTGGCCAATTGGGTGACTTGCGTCTCCACATTCTTGATTGATGACTGCAGTTGTTGATTTATATCCTTCTGGTTGGCTATAAACTCAGTCATCGGGTTCTCCAAACGAGATGGTGGCCTTTGGTTATATTGCTGATTCTGATCAGGTTGGGATTGGAAATTCTGGAAATTCTGGCCTTAATTCTGATTAGGCCTCTGTTGGATTTGAGGTTGGAAATTCTGATTCTGATTTTGAAAGTTCTGCACTCTTTGCTGGACGAATCCTTGGTTCTGAGGTCTGAAGTTCTGCTGTGGGTTTTGGAACTGGTTGGGCTGGTTTGGCTGCAACAAATGCGCGTTAAGTGCATTGTTGTTAGAATAAGAGAGGTTGGGATGGCGATTTTAGTAGTTCCCGGCATAATTACAGCTCTCGGTAGCTATCTGTTGGCATGTATCAGTTGGGTGAGGCCCTTGACATAGTCCACAGACAACTCCCGATTGCTGTGTTTGAACTTGGTCTGATGAGGTTCCTGCCTGGGAAGCGTCCGTTCCCTTCCCCTTATCCTGACTCAGCTGTATCGCAGCTACCTGTTCTTGCAATTTTTCAAAATCTGTTTTCCCTTCACTTACAGCAAAGACTTTTCTGGGAGGATCCTCCTTCCTATCATCTGTGTTTAGGATGGATCTGTTGACAGACATTGTCTCAATCTTTTCCCAAGCTTGATCCATAGGCAAGTGGAGTAAATGTCGTCCGCCAGCGGCGTCTAACATTGTTCTCCATGGATGGGTGAGTCCTCCGTAGAATTTCCTCAACTGCTCCCAGGGTGCGTACCCATGTTGGGGGCATCGCCTGATGAGGCCCAAGAATCTTTCCTTCGCATCATATAATGATTCGTCTGGCTTCATTTTAAAATCTCCAATCTTAGCTCGTCCTTCCTCAATCTTTGATTCTGGAAAATACTTCAGCAAAAAGCTCCTCACCAAGTCTGCCCAAGTGCTCCGCAGATTGATAGGCAATGACTTATACCAGTCCCTGGCACCACTATACAAAGAAAATGGAAACAACATTAGTCTTATAGCATCAGGAGAGACTCCCTGATTTTTGATCGTGTCGCAGAGCTCCAGGAAGGTCTGGAGATGATCATGAGGGTCCTCATGATTTGCACCGCAGAACTGATTGTTTTGCACCAAGCTAATGAGTGCCGGTTTGAGCTCGAAATTGCGTGCAGGAAAATGTGCTCTCCCAGGTCCATCCAGATAGGGCTCTACTATTGGTTGCATGAAGTCTGCTGCTGCTTGCTGCTGTTGTTGATTTCCTTGTTCAGCTTGGTTCTGGTACTGTTGGTGATAATTTGGAAATTGCTGGAAGTTATGTGGATCTTGTGGGTTGTTCTGAAACTGATCTGGATTGAAAGCTTGGTTTTGGTATTGTTGGTTTGGTATATTTTGGTTTTGGTGAAATTGGTTTACGGGTGGTGGTGGTTGTTGGTGGAATTGCTGGTATTGTTGCTGATTAGGATTTGGTAGATTCTCCTCTTCGTTGGCACGATTAGGATGCTCTACCACTCCTCCGTCAGCTCCATTACCAGGGTTATTTGGTGGTTGGTCTATGGGTAAGATCGGGGGAATGTTTTGGTTTTCTGCCATATCTGATAGATCGCTGCTCGATGTTTCAGGCGAAGTGCGGATCCGACGCTCCTGCTCTTTCCGTCTTCTGGCTTCTGCCCTCAGTTGGCGAGCGGTCCTTTCTATTTCTAGATCGAACGGTAGCTCCGGTAATGTGTTCCTTCTCCGTTGCATAAGCAGTTGGTATCAAGCTTTTGACAGTACCTGTACAACCCCCAGGTTAGTAACGGCTCAAGAATATATACAAAAACTATCTATGAGTAAATCAGGAATGTAATTCTCCTAGTAAATGGCGCTGCATCCTCCCCGGCAACGGCGCCATGAAACTTTTGCACCCGTTTCCAGCTTCATGGTGCAGCCGGGGTAAATAATTCAATCTTACCAGACACCGTTGTTCAATACTTAATAAAGTATTATTTATTACAACTGTCTGCATTTCCCCGGCAACGGCGCCATGAAACTTTTGACGAGTTTCATTAACACGAGTAATTTTCTGAAATCTCAAGTGTGGGTTTATTAAATGAAAAGAGTTATGATGTAGGGAAGGGGTTTAAGGATATGTTATGATTTCCCTTTTTATTACTCATGTGGGGTTCAAACGGCGCTGTGGTCCTTCCCGCCATGAAACTTTTGACAAATATCACGGTGCAACCGGGATGGACCTTCAGTCTGTCACCCTGAAAGTCCCTGGTATCTGCACCATGATGCTTCTCTTAATTTCATGTCAAGAAGATACCTGCCATGAAATTCTTGAACATCTTCCCAATGTATGAGTATTTTCCCAAAATGTTGTTTTTATTTACTCGTGTCAAGAAACTGTGCTCCCGAAAGCGCACGGAGTCAAAAATTGCAGTAATTTATAGTAAGTACCGGATCGTTCACTGGAGGATGTGCGATGGAAGCAGGGCCCACGTCGTTTACTAAGATTTTCCACTCGGTTACTCGTTTCAAGTTTTGCAAGGTTTTCTAACAACTACTTGAGATAAATTAAACCAGATCATGAAAGCAGTAAAAATTATTCTACAAAGCATGGTAAACTAGGTCGAAGAAAGCAATTAAATCTATACTACGAAAGCAATATAAAATTATGCTACACTATCTAGAAAGCAAATTTAAATATGACAGAAGGGACAGGGAGGGAATAATGAAGATTGGACAAGATTCAGATGAGACACAATTAAACTTCTATTTTTATACACAGATCTTAGCTTGGGATAATCCTCTAGTTAGCTAACTCTCATGCTTTCTAGACCATGTTCCCTTTAACAGACAGGTACTTATGGTGAGAATTTACATGCTCTTAAGACAACAATTTCTAAGATACCACAGACTTATAACTCCCTCCACAGGCCTTGTGAAGTGACATTACATATCTGTGGTGGACAAGCAACACCTAACATATCATTAGTTGACATGCCAAGTACTCCTATCATTCCCCCATATCACACCCAAAGTTTCAAATCAAGCCCCAAACCATTCCATAACTCTCAAACCTTTTAACAAATGGACAACCCCTAATTCTTCCGAGTGACCTCTATGAAAGCATTTAAAAGGAAAGCAGTAAAGAAAGCAGTAAAGAAAGCTGTAAAGAAAGCATTTAAATCTATCACTCGGAATCGTTAAAAACGTCTCTTTCCGTTAGTATAAAAGAGCCCCTGGTCTTGGTGACCAGATGCAGATCAAGAACCCCCGAGATATCAATAAGCCACAGGGCTTACAACATCTGGGAAGTTATGAGATACAAACTAAATGAAACAGATCCATAAATGAACCTATTCCGGATGTACTCACTCAAGACTCAATTCTAGACTTTGGCAGAAGAAGATAGTAGTCGAAGGAATACTCAACCCTACCTTAGAAATTCACCAAGGCCTATATGTTGTTTCTCTAGTATTATTTATCACATCTCATCTACACCCAAGTGGATATTGACTTAATGCGATATCTAATATTAGATTTCCAACACACAGCAATTTCGAGAGCAATTGAATATTTGAAAATCATTCCCTAGACAGGTACTAAACTCTCAATTAAAACACAGATCCTTTCAGTCTAGATGAGACCTAATCACTGACTCTGCTTCTAAGCTCTCAAAATCAACCCCCAGTGGAAGATGAATTAGTCATAACTGTTGAATTTATCCCTTACTCAGATCCGGATTTTCTAAAGGAATTTTTATTGGAAATTTATTATGCGGCATCTGATTTACATCAAGACTTCTGTGTCCAAGGGGAAGGATCCCCAAAATAGCAATAAGACCAGAACATCTACATAATATTATCATGCATACAAGTATATGAAAAGGAAAATAAAACACCCCAAAATATATGGTGGGGTTAGACAGAATGCGATACACAAGATGGATTAGCCTGAGATGAGAAGAAATCGGCTAAAAAGAGTGCCAGAGATAGTTGGGGTTTTCCGGACTGCAAACATCTGCTGTCCGGTTCCCAATTATCCAAGATGATTGATTTTAGACAGAAAGAATTCCAAACAACGGTGACCGCCGTCATTTAGTTTTCTTTTGTCTGTGAGTGGAAGAAAAACCCACATATTTCTTGCTGTAATATGTCTTAACTGATGTTGGTCGTCATCAGTTAATACTATTGCAACTTGAATTCAAGTTGAGAAATTAAGATAAAGAAAATTAAAACTGTATCTGATTAGGAATTGGCTGAGTGACTAATCGAAACTCTTAGTGAAGAGAACGCTCGCCGAAGCTTCCACCAACCACTAACCAGATCATGCAAAATAACAGATAATGATTGCACACAGAAGACGGGTTAGTCGATATCCCTGTGAAGGGACCTTTCACCAACATTAATCTGTGGTGTTTCTCATTATCCGTTCATACACACAACGAACAGGCAAACTTGAAAATAAGGAAAATGTTTTTGGTATTGTGCGGGTGTTAAGCACACAATAAATAGACACTAATGGGTTGAAATGTGTAATGGATAAAAGTTAGGTGAAATGGGCCTAGGCCCAATACACCCATGCAACTTACACAAATCATGAAAGAAAATGTTTTTGGAGTTTTCAAAATAGAAGGGATAGTTCAATTCGAATTATTGGGGTAATTCGAATTGAGAATGCATGAAGGATGAAGTAGTACTTTACCCAATTGATCATTGCCAGAAATTGGAACATCATCAAATTCGAATTATTGACCAATTCGAATTAATTCGAATTGGACAACTCGAATTGACAAAGTCCTTTTCTTGCTCAAATTGGCTAAGGCATTTACCTCAAGGGGAAGGTGAATTCGAATTGTCCAGCAATTCGAATTAATACGAATTAGGCAATTCGAATTGGTTGGGGACAGAAACTAAACTAAGGCATGAGGGGGCGGCAATAGATACAATGTGGTTTTCAAGCCAATTCGAATTGTTGAGCAATTCGAATTAATTCGAATTGGATAATTCGAATTGGTTGAAAACCACATGGAGGAAATTTTTAGCTATGCTATTCGAATTTCTTAGGCAATTCGAGATAATTCGAATTGCCTCAATTCGAATTACATATTTTCAAACAACAACAATTTTTGTTCTCACAAGTATGGGTTAGGTGAACACTGTACTGTAATGATGGGTTTAGATTTACTAAATCCCTCATCTCACATCAATGTCATTTCACAGCCACCCTAGTGAGATTTTCAAGAAATAAACAAACACATGTCCAGTGGGTATTTGCAAAATTCCAAACCTATTGCTACAAACAAGGGATCAAAGATCAAAGAGCCTAAAACATCTAGTTATCTAAGAACTGCATGAATAAACTAAGAACACTCAAGTTATCTAAGGCAGCATGAAATAAGATTAGGGCAGGAAGAATAAAACCTAAATATAAATTTTAACAAACCTTAAAAACATCTAAAACCTAAGAACACTTATTTGAAGCTCTAAGGCACAAAATCAAGCCAAAAACCCACCAAACATGCATTTATTAAGTTTGAATGTCAACTAGGACATAATAAATGTAACCTAGTTGAAACAAACAAACATACTAAGCATTTATTTCTAGAGAAAGCATTAAAGAGTGCCAAAACACATGAATAAAACCATTTCTGGAAATTTTCCTTGTATTGACACTTTGAAAGCAAAATAAAGAACCCAAAACCATCATTAGCTTGAAGGTAGGGTTTATTCTAACTAGAAAGCATGTAAAAATATGGAAAATGGCTACTCTAAGGGTTACACAAACTGCTTCTACACTAAACTAAGATCAAAGCATGTAAAGATTACACTACTTGCAAGAAAAATAAACTAAACTAAACTAAACTACCTACCTAACCCTTAAGGGGTGTGGAACCTCCTGCTGTTCTTTTTGTCCCAAGCTGCTTTTTGGCCAAAATTTTTGATCTCTTGATTCTGTTGTGGAAGGTCTGCTTTTATAGACAATCTTCAAAACCCTAGGCCCCCCAATGTTGTGCTCATGCTCCACAGCTTTGATGAATTTTTGAGTGCAGTTCGAATTATCTCAACCAATTCGAATTAATTCGAATTGTGAGATCTCTTCCTTGAGCTGGGATTTTGGCCTTCAGTTATCAATTCGAATTGTTAGGATAATTCGAATTGGTCTTTTCTCGAATTGGATGAGGGTTTCTGCTTGGCTTCCTTGCACTTGTTGGCAATTCGAATTGTTTGTGCCAATTCGAATTAATTCGAATTTGGACAATTCGAATTGCATCTTCTTCTTGCCTTTGGGTTTCTTCTCTCTTCATTCCCTAATTCGAATTAATTCGAACTTGAACAATTCGAATTAGACTTCTGCATCCCTTCCAACACTTAACCAATTCTTTGCTCTCTTTAGCAATTCGAATTGTTGTGCTCACAATTCGAATTGTGCTTCAACACTTAAACCAGATTTCAGTTGTGGGATTTTCAATCTTTTTCCCATCTTTTTGGATTTTTGTGGGCTCTTTTATTCTTTTGCCCATCTTTTCATTCCTTTTTCTTTTCTTTTTCCTTTTTTCATGTTTTTGGATTTTTCTAACACAAATACAATTAAAATTGCATATTTTGTGTCTTTTTGTTACCGGCTCGATGTTTTTACAAACTCGCATTAATCTGTCAAATTCAACTGCTTTCTTATTGAAATAAGATGGAATCACGATCAAAATGTCCGTCTCAGACACGGAAATGGATTGGAAATAATGGACAATTTTGGCCATTATCAGTTTATGTATTCGGGCTACCTTTCTCGGTATTGTATGAATACAACTTTCGGAGACTAGTGGAAGGATGGGTAGGTTTGTGTATGTTGATTGTGATACGAGGGGGAAGAAGAGATTAGACAAGGCTAGGATCTTGGTTGATCTGAAAGATATTAACACTGTTCCATCAAAGAGGATGATTATGGTGGGGGATGAGAAATTTTTGGTAGGGATGATGCCAAATTTCAATGAGTCGGCGGTGGAACCTGATGGAGTAGGGATAGATAAGGGTGATCGGAGTCCGGCTGAGAAGGTGGGGATAGGAGATGATGCGAGTTTGCCGGAGAAGGTGGTGGAAGGGAGGTCCCGGTCTTTAGTGCATGGGGAAATGGAAAGCTCGCTTGAAGGTGTGCATGGGGGCAGGCAAAATTTGAAACAGGCGGCTACTAACAATTATTACATTAAGTCTATTGTGTCTCCCAACGGGTCTATGGGAGGGAAAGCAGGTCCTGATGGAGGCGACATTGGCGCTCGCGAACAAATTAGGGTTGAGGTGTTTGTTGGGTATGGAGATCGTTCTAGAGAGGATAAGGGAGGAGTTGGAAAATGAGAGTTGAGGGTCTGAGGGTGGTGGGTGTGTGGAGTATTATCATTATTATGAAGATTATAACGTGCAACTTGATAGGCTTGAATGGGGGAGGGGGGGGGGTTAGGAAGAGGGCGGTCATGAGGCTTTGTAATAAGAAATGGCCTCAAGTGGTGTGTTTTCAGAAAACCAAAATGGGGGTAAAAGATAGACTGGTATATAGGTTATGGGGCTCGTCTAGTTGTGAATTTTGTCATCAACCGGCAAATGGGCATGCCGGAGGACTACTTCTGGTGTGGGATGTTAATTATGTATCTATTACGTTCGTGGAACAAGAACACAATTATCTGTGGGTTAAAGGTAAATTTAGGGATTTTGGAGGGGATTTAAACCTACTGTGTATTCACGCTCCGAACGATAGAAGGGAAAGATTGGTGTTCTGGGAGCTGTTGTCACAGAAATGCAATGTAGGGAACGGAGAGTCGTGGTGTCTGACAGGAGATTTCAATGCGGTGTGTGGGGTAGGGGAGCGGTTTGGAGCCAGTGATGATGGAGGGTCTGCGAGGGAGTTCAGGGATTTTATTGATAGGATGGGATTGGTGGACTTGCCGTTGGTGGGGGGGGGGGGGGGGGCGTTTACATGGGTTGGTAGGGGGCTCTGCTTGTAGTAGGCTAGATAGGTTCTTGGTATCGCCTGACTGGCTTTGCTTGGAGGGGGAGATTGTGCAAAAGAGGTGTGAGTCTGTGTTGTCGGATCATTATCCTGTGAGTCTAGAGGTGGGGGGCAAAGAATGGGGGCATAAACCCTTTAGGTTTTATAGCTACTGGATGGCCGAAAAAGGTTTTTTGGAGTTAGTTAAGGAGTCGTGGGGTGTGGATCGGTCACAGTGGGGTTGTAGGTTGGGTGGTCGGCTGAAGGTCTTGAGAACTAAGATTTGGGAGTGGGAGGGGTACAGTGCGCATGAGTTAGATCAGCGATTAAAAAACTACAAGAAGATATTAGTGATTTGGAATAGGCAATTCGGTGGGATGGCTGGAATCTGGAGGGAGGGAGGCTTAGATTGGGAAGAAGAGAGATTTGAAGTGCTTGCTATTGGCGGAAGAAAGGAGATGGCTCCAAAAGTCGAGGATTAGGTGGGTAAGGGAGGGAGATCAAAACACGAGATTCTTTCATGCGGTGACAGGATTTAAAGGAGGCGCAATCACATTGGATTGATAAGAGTGAATGGAGTGTTGTATGATGATCGAAGGATATCAAAAAGCAGGCTTATTTATTTTTTAAGGAGCACCAGATGTTGTTTTCCAACCTGATGGAATTGGTTTAGCTAAACTAGAAGATGAAGATAAGGATTGGATGGTAAGACGGTTTGAGGAAGAAGAAGTTCGATCGGTGGTTTGGGGGTGTGATGGGAATAGAGCCCCGGGACCTGATGGTTTTAATTTAGCCTTCTTTAAGAAATTATGGGAGGTATGTTATG
The DNA here is from genome assembly GCA_030278955.1 of Hygrophila difformis. Classification (NCBI taxonomy): domain Eukaryota; kingdom Viridiplantae; phylum Streptophyta; class Magnoliopsida; order Lamiales; family Acanthaceae; genus Hygrophila; species Hygrophila difformis. The sequence goes on along the minus strand of JAOANR010000009.1, from coordinate 24,825,432 downwards.
GCCGTTTTTAAAGATTTGGAGGTCAAGAGATGTCTGCCAAGGGATGTGGGGGCGTCGTTTGTAACTTTAATTCCTAAGGTATAAAATCCTATTGAATTTGGAGAATTTCGGCCAAATTCACTTGTCGGGAGTATTTATAAAATCACGGCCAAAGTGCTGGCAAACAGATTGAAGGCAGTATTAAGTCGGGTGGTGGGATTTGAGCAGATGGCATTCGTCAAAGGTAGACAGTTGTTGGTCGGGGTGTTAATCGCTACAGAGGTCACTAATTCTACTCAGGTGGCGAGAAGGGATTTGTATTAAAATTTGATTTTGCGAAGGCGTACGATCATGTCTCATGGGATGGGCTGTCTAGGGTGTTGGAACTAATGAATTTCCACGAGACATGGATTGAGTGGATTAGGGCTTGTATTAAATCTGCCTCGGCTGCCATTTTGATTAACAGTTCCCCTACCAACTTCTTCAAGCTTAAAAAAGGTCTTCGACAAGGGGACCCGTTGTCCCCTTACTTATTTGTGTTGGTAGGGGAAATTCTTAATTGGCTGCTACATAGGCCCAGTGAGTTGGGGTTGTTAGGTGGTCTGGATATGAGTGGAGGAGGGCCTACTATATCCCATTTGCAATATGCCGATGACACCGTGTTATTCTGTGAAGGAGATATCCAACAGGTGGTTGTAATTTAGAGGATCTTGTGGTGCTTCTCGCTAGCTACTGGGCTTAGAATCAACTATGGTAAATGTTGCATATATGGGATTAATTGTGAGGAGGCAGTGGTGGGAGATGCGACTGCTCTGATGGGATGTAAGGTTGGTGCATGGCCTATGCAATACTTGGGGATTTCGATTGGTGGAAGGATTAACGGTGTGGAGGTTTGGAAACCGGTCATAGCTAGGGTGGAGAATAAATTGTCGGGGTGGAAAGGGCGCTTATTATCCCAAGCAGGAAGATTGTGCCTTCTCAAGGAAATGGTGAGTAGTCTTCCTTTGCACTATCTATCTATCTTCAAAGTCCCCAGGAGCGTGGCTGAGAGGCTTGAAAGACTTGGAGGAGTTTTTTTTGGAATGCATGGGAGGGGGTGAGAAGATTACATATGGCAAATTGGGATTCGATTTGTTTACAAGCAGTGGATGGGGGTCTGAATGTAAGGCAAATACACGACTTCAACAATGCATTATTACTTAAGAGGAGGTGGAGATTCGGGGCTAAAAATGGAAGGTGGAAACAATTGATCGATGCGAAGTATTATTCGAAGGAGAGCCCTCTAATTCCAGAGGTTAAAGGAGACAGATCACTTTGGGGGTACATTTGTCGTGCATGGGAGAATATGGCAAAATTAGTGAATTCGGGGAATGGGATGGCCTGCGTTGGGTGTGGCGGATTGAGTTGAGGAGGTGTTTATTTGATTGGGAAATTGGAGTTTTGCAATACTTTATGATTACAATTGAGAAACATCAACTAATTAGGCATTTGGAGGATCGGATTGTTTGGACTAAAGAGGGAAATGGACGATTTTCTGTCCGATTATGTTGGAAGAAGCTGAAGGATTGTAGAACAAGTGAGTGGCGGAATTTTTGGATCAAAATGTGGAAGATTAAATGTCCTCGAAAGGCCAAACTACTGATGTATAAAGCTATGATCGACGTTGTTCCTGTCCGATCTGAACTAGTCAAGAGAGGGTGTTTGGAGTTAGCAAATGGATTATGCCCGGTATGCGGTAATGAGGTGGAGACGCTTGATCATTTGTTCTGCAGATGCTCAGCGGTGAATACCTTATGGTATGTAGGTGTGGAGTGGTTTGGGGTTACATGGGTGTTACCAGGAAGGATAAAAGAGTTGATGGCATGGTGGATGGATGTTCATCCAAGGAGGGGCTGTATTGAGGCATGGCGGATGACCAATCTAGCAATTCTATGGTCTGTATGGAGACATAGAAATGCAGTTGTTTTCAAGAGCAGTAATTTTGACACAAATGTAATTGAAGTTGAAATTAGGTGGCGGGTGTGCTTTTGGTGGAAAGCTGCAGGTGGTGGAGAGGGAGCTAGCGTGGCAGGTCTTAATGTGGAATACCCGGGTAATTTGACACTGGCCAGGGGCTTCAGATTTACTTCATCAAGGCATGGGCTTGAATGGATACCTCCGGGAAAAAATTGGTGGAAAGTAAATACAGACGGTTCATCTTTAGGGAACCCCGGGCCGGCAGGGATTGGTGGGATGATAAGAAATGATCAAGGTGTGGTGATTTTTGTACTGTCAGAATTTATTGGAATTAAGGATTCCACTGAAGCCGAAGTGACAGCTGTTAGTAGATTATGTGAAGCTCTAATTAGGGATCAAGGGTTTCTATTGCCTAGATTGGTGATCGAATGTGATTCCATTAACGTGGTGCGATGGTTAGAACAACCTGACAAACTTCCGTGGAGATTTTTGAATTTGTTGGCTCCAATAATGGCGATCTTGAGATGTGGGAGTGGTGTTAAAGTTCAACATACTCTTAGGGAAAGAAACACATTGGCTGACCATTGGGCAAGGCGTGGTGCGGCGGCAGAGGAGGCTATGGAAGTCTGGTATTAATCGATTTGTTGATTGTATTGCTTTTTGCATGTATCGAATTCATGTAGCATGTGTCTGTGGGTTTCATAAGTGGTGGGATGGTCGGTATTTGTTGATGTAGTGTGTGTGGTTTGTAGTGAGCTTGACAAAACTGATGTACATTGGTGTTGTGTTCTTATTTTCGGGAATAATATGAGCCCGACTTTCTCAAAAAAAACATTTTCTTGCTAGCTAGTTTCTCAGTGGAAAATAATTAAAAGAAATATTTAGTCATCGAGGCAAAAGCAATGCAAAAAAATAATAATAATAAAATACACCCTCCGTATCAGTAGAAATGTCATGTTTGACTTTTTAGCACTGTTCATTATTCAATTTTGATTCAATATTATAATAAGTATCGTTCACCAAACAAATATTATAATAAGTATATATTTGGAAAAAATAGTCGAATTTGGTCTTGCTAAATTCGTCTAATCCAGTGGCAAAACTAGGATCCCTTTAAGGAGAGGCCGATTTTCACTAAAAAAATATGTCACAAACTAAAATATCAATACAAAAACCAAGAATAAAACTATTTAGAATATTTGTTCAAAATAATATTGTAGTACAAAATAAGAATATAAACCAATTGTTAAAAAATCCCACCAACAGCAGTTAACTTGAGTTGATTGGAGTTCTAGTCGCTTAAGCAAGATCTCGGGTTCGAACATTGTATATACAAAAAACTGCTTTGGGGAATGCTAAAAAAATCCCAAGAATGAAGGATTTTTTTCTATTATCATATCACAAGACTGTATACATTTAGGCTATAACACATAAAATCATGAAGGGGCCCAAGCCACTCCTTTTGTGGCCTTAGTTTTGCCCATGGTCTAATCGTATAGTTTTAGAATATATATTTTATATTATTTTTACTTATATATATTGAGATATGAACCATTAAAAAAGTGAATTGGATTGTGTGCAAAAATAAAACAAGACATTTTAAGTGGGACGGAGGGTGTAATAATAATAATAGTAGTAATAATAATAATAATAATAATAATAATAATAATAATAATAATAATAATAATAATAATAATAATAATAATAATAATAAATCAATAATAGAAGGACATATAAACTTTCATATGTGCAGAATCTGGACTCGGCCTTGACTTCCACATTGATGCCTTGCATAAATTGCGGCATTTACTTATGTCTAAATAATAAGTTAAAGGCTTAATTGGTAGAAATTTTAGAACTATTTACTAAAAACAATTATTTTGATTAAAAATGATAAATTATGATCTCATTCCGTGATTCTATGTATTTTAATGTATTTTGTGTTGGGATTACAAGATTTTAAGTGTTTTTAGCAAGCCTTAGAAGAAAGGGATAAAAAAAAAGTCAATTTGAGCTCCAAAACTCAAAAAACAGAAGAAAACATTGAAAAAGGACCGCACAACGCATCGACCGCGCGACCAGCGCATGGGGGAGAACCACCGCGCGCCAGCCACGCGCTGCGAAGGAGAAATGCGCGCAAAGCGCGCGCTCTAGGGCTGGCGCCCGTATCTTCTGCTAAATCTTGGGATATCGCGCACATCTTCTAGTTGATTCATATCTTCTGCAATCCAGTCTATAAATAACGCGTTTTCAAGTCAATTGAGGGTTCGAATCATTCAATAATTTCAGAAAATCATCCTCCGTGCTCTCATATCTTTCCATCCATTGTCCGGGCAAAGATAAGAGTAAGTTGAAGTCAATCCAGTGGAGATCTACATCGGACTTTCTTCACCAATTGTGCCACAGACTATGTTTTCTTTTATTATTCTTTTGAGTTTTTGTGACATTATGTTAGACTAAACCCATCATTTGGGGAATCCTAGATCTTGACGTTATTGATTTTTGCAATTGTTAATATAAATTTCTTTAATTATATGTTAATTTGTTCAATTCTTATGTGTGTTTGGAGAGACCGAGAGGATATCTGCACTAGAACTTTATATTGTTTTAGTGTTTGAAAAATACTTGAACAAAAATAATTGAATAACATAATTATAATAATTGGTAACTTGAAAAAGAGCCAAAATTATTAGAACCAAGCTTAGGATAATCACTAGACGGAGGAGTTGCATGACTTTAAAATCGAGAGGTTTCTAAATTGTAATAACTGTAAGTAGGCATATTAATTAATTAAAAATTAGATTTTTATATGCAATTGCATGTTTGTCAGTAATTGAAAGATTTAGGGATCCCCGTTCATCATCTAGAGTATTAATTTACTCTCTCTTTTTGCTTCGTTAATTGGAACTTTTATTGCTTTATTGCACTTTTAGGAACTTAGATAAATTCACAATTCAAGCACTTTAATTTTTGTCGCTACTTGAATTTAATAAATTATAGCAATTCACTGTTCTATGTGGATTCGACCCGGCTTTCACCGGTTATTACTTGGATTGTACATTGCGGGTTGTGTTGGAAAGTATTCTACATACCACACATTTAGGTTGGGAATTCGATTCCCCACCCGATTCTCTGTTCCTCCCTTTTGTCCCTTTATAACTTGTGTGGCTAGATGTCTCGTATTTCTCGAAAAAGTGATTCGATTGATGGGATTTAGTTTGAGATCGATGAGGTTGATATTCAAATATTTCTTCTTAGAGCACTCCCACTACTTCTTTCCTAGCTTTTGTAGGTTTTTTTTCAAAAAATGAAAAAAAAATAAAATAAAATAAAAAATAAAACTTTTAGTATATGGAATATAGTATAATAAGTATAGTGAATGAAGCTAATTAGCATCCAAATAAATTAAAACGGCGAAATAACAAGGTTATTTTGCCATTATCATTCCCTATAATCCCAAATACAGGGTTGTTCAGAGTGTGGTTTAGATCAGACGAAACTGCAAATCAAATCGTATTTTGACGGTTTGATTTGGTTTGCGGTTTAAGTTTGGTTTGGATAAAAAATTAATCAAACCAAACCACAAACCGCAATATATATATATATATATATATATATATATATATAATTTGTTGTTTTCTTATGCTATAGGTTATTGGGCTTGAAGTGACAAAATCATGCAAGATCAAAATTAAATTTTACTTATTTTTGAATCATTGTCTATGTATTTATAATTGTAGTTTTGTTTTTTTTCCAAGAGATTCTAATAGTTCTAGTTTATTAATCATATCATAAACCAAATAATGTTAGCAACCGTGTAAAGATGGGTTTAGGGTTTAGGGGTGGTGGTGCTGGAGGATACAGATGGGAAGGTGGTTTTGGAGGATTCCATATGGAAGGACATGGTGAAGGATCCCGACGGGCAGGTGGTACTTGTGGATTCAAGCGGGAAGGACAAGGTGGAGGCTTCCGGCGGGAAGGTGGAGGAAAGGAAGATAGTGTGATACGGGGAAGAACTCAGAACGAAAGGGGTAAGAGCAGTGAAGGTACCAATCCTAGGGAGAAATTATATGGGGTATATATCGGAAATATATCGGTTAATGTCGCTGCCAGATACATATTCTGTGAGATCGACAAGATAGCTAAGGTTTGCGATTGGTTTTTCCTCCCAATGAGGTGGCCGGAGAAGGGATTTAAGTTTGGTTTTTTTAGGTTCTTGCAAAAAGAAGATGCTGAGTTGGTGATTAGAAAGATGAATGGAAGGGTTTGGTTTGGAAAACAGTTGAATGTGATTTGGGCAGTCCCAAGTCGACGGGGCCGCAACAAGGATGGAGAACCCTTAGAAAGTAGAAAGCACAGGATCACTGATTAACCTAAAAATCGTACAGGTCGGGCAGAAGGGAGACAAGGTGAGGGTAAGGTAGCATGAAGGGATGAGCACACGTACGCAGAAGTAATTAAAGGGGAGAGGGTGAGGGATAATGTTGGGGAGGAAGGTGGGAGTATCAGTCCGTTACAACTTGAGGAAGAACAGAGGGATGCTGAACGGCTCGGTAGAGTGGAGAGCGGCGGTGGTGGATATATTAAAGCTTGAAGTGTTGGTTGAGTTCCAGGAATGGCTTTATAGCGAGTATAATGACTGTGAGAATATCATATATGGCGGAGGGCATATGGTGGTTGTAGTATTCAACAGTTTGGAGGCCAGGGAACTGTATTTAGCAGACGAACGAGATAGAAAGTTCATTTCTTGGAAGAGGAAGTGGGCTCCCAGCATAATGGTAAGGAAGATATTAGTATGGATTTATGTATTTGGTCTACCGTTCAATGCATGGAGTGATGAGAATTACAAGCGGGTGGTGAAAGGTTGGGAAAGGGTGATTAGTGTTGACGGAGAGACAAGGGAGAGGAAAAGGCTTGACCGTGCAAGATTGTTGGTAGAGTTACATGGGGATGAAATAATCCCATCAGAAATAAGGATTCGGGCAGGGGGCGATCATCGGTGCTAAGGGTGGTAGCCAATTTCTGTGATACAGTGGTGGAAGAGGACACCACAAGGGAGAAGACTGAAGCGGACACAGAGGAGTCACAATGGTTAGCGGCGACAAATGCTACAACGCCGCCAGTGACGGAGTCCAGAGAGACTAGGGCGAAGGGGAGGTCCAAGGCCAGTACTCATGGGGAAGTGGAACAGGTCTCTCAGACGTTGCATAGGGGACTGAAACTTAAAAAAAAAACGGCTGAGACAAATGAAGTGATCATTAAAGGTGGAGGGTCTGGTTCCCAAAAAGACATTGGGCACGCTGAGGATGATACAGTAGACTTACAGGGCATAATGGGACCTAACGTGGATGGGCCTTATTAAATAAAGAAATAAGGAGTTGGACCATGGTAGATAAAGGCCTAATAGTCTTGGACTGTGGACTTAATGACGTTGGGCCTGTGGGGGTAAATAATGACGGAGTTAAAGGGGCAGGGGAGGAAGGGTGTAGGAATTCATCGATTGAAAAACAGGGCGATAATAACAATGAGGGTCGAGGTGAGGAGATAGGGCTATCGCAGGGGAAGACAAGGGGCTCGAATTGTGATGAAAATCTTATGGAGTCTAGCAACGTACCAGTACGATTCGGGAGGTTTATTAATTGTTTGGGATGTAAATTTTGGGAATGCGGGAGGTTTATTAATTGTTTGGGATGTAAATTTTGGGGCTTTCAGTGTTGTAGAGAGTGACCATAAGTACTGTTGCGTAAAAGGCTCATTAAAGGGGCTGGATGGAATGGTCAATATAGTGTGCATCCATGCACCTAATGATAGGCGTGAGAGGTTTGAATTTTGGCAAATGCTGGTTCAGAAATGCAATGTGAATAATGGAGAGCTTTGGTGTTTGGTGGGAGATTTTAATGTAGTGTGTCGGGCGGGTGAGAGGTTTGGTGAAAGTGAAGACAGCGGGTCGAGTAGAGAATCTAGGGAATTTATAGATCGATTGGGTTTACTTGATTTGCCTATGGAAGGTGGTCAGTTCACGTGGTATGTGAGAGGGGGGGAGAGCGGGTAGTAGATTAGATAGATTTCTTCTCTCATCCGGGTGGGTTAGTCAAGTTGGAGTTTTAGTGCATATGAGGGGTGAGTCGGTATTGTCTGATCATTATCCAATTTGCTTGGAGATGGACGAAAAGTCATCGGGTCACAAACCGTTTCGGTTCTACAACTATTGGATGGAAGAGAAAGGGTTTGCAGATTTAATTCGTGAGACTTGGAGTATGGAAGGTTCTAGTCAGGAAGTTGGGATTCTTAGTAAGCTAAGGCTGCTGAAAAAAAAAAGGATAAGGAATTGGGAAGGCTACGGGGCTACAATTTAGACAAAATGATTAACAGTCTGTTAGTAGAATTAGGGGAATATGATGAGAAATTTCAGGAGCATGCAGCGGCTGATGAGGCCAGAAAGGTTTGGAGTGAGAAAAAAAGAGAGATACACATGTTAATGATGGCTGAAGAGTGGCGCTGGCATCAAAAGTCGAGAATAAGGTGGATCAAGGAAGGGGATAAAAACACTCGGTTTTTCCACATGGTGACAGCGATCAATAGGCATCGGAATTATATTTGGGCCATTAAAGTGGAGGGGGTAGTGGTGGATGAACCGAAGGTCATCAAAGAGAGGGCATTCGCGTTTTTTAAGGCATTGTTCACTAAACACAAAGAGGTGTTGTTTCAGATCAATAATATTGGGTTGTCCACAGTTGGGGTGGAGGATAGAAGATGGTTAGAAAGGGACTTCACAGAGGAGGAGGTTAGATCGGCCGTATGGAGTTGTGAAGGGAATAAGGCTCCGAGTCCGGATGGTTATAACATTGGATTTTTTAAGAGATACTGGGAGGTGATAAAAGGTGATGTCTTGGACTTATTTAGACAGCTAGAGACTGGAGGTAAGATGCCAACTGAGTTAGGAGGTTTTTTCATTACACTAATCCCGAAGGTAGATGCACCGATGGATTTCTGTGATTTTAGGCCAATATCATTAGTGGGGAGTATCTATAAGATCATTACCAAGGTTTTAGCAAGACGGTTGCAGGAGATTTTAGATAAATTGGTGGGTGTATCACAGGTGGCTTTGTAAAAGGAAGACAAATCTTGGACGGGGTTCTCGTGGCTGCAGAGACCATCCACGCTACTAAAGTTTCGGGGAGGAATGGATTCGTGGTAAAATTAGATTTTGCGAAAGCCTATGATAACGTCTCGTGGGAGGCTCTTTTTCATATTCTTGAGGTGATGGGGTTTGGAGAAAGGTGGATTAAGTGGATGAGGGAGTGCATTACACCAGTGTCTGCGGATGTTCTTATCAACGGGTCTCCTACGAACGTCTTCAAAATGCAGCGGGGAATTAGACAAGGTGACCCTTTATCCCCGTATCTTTTTGTGCTTGTTGTGGAAATTCTTACCAGAATGGTTGTTAGAGCTGCTGAGATTGGCATCTTCAAGGGGCTGAAAATAGCATAAACAGGACCGGTGGTCACTCATTTGCAATATGCGGATGACACAATATTTTTTTGCGAATGAGATCCTCAACAGGCTTTTGTTATCAAACGGTTGCTTCAATGTTTGCAATTCACTACGGGAATAAAAATTAACTTTGGGAAGAGTTGCTTATATGGAATTAATTGTTCTGAGGACTTGGTGTAGGAAGCAGCCTCTACTTTCGGATGCGAGATCGACCAATGGCCAATGAAATACTTAGGAATTCCTATGGGGGTAGAGTGAATGGAAAGGATATTTGGCAGCCGGTGTTGCAAAATGTGGATAGGAGATTGACAGGATGGAAGGGACGGGTGTTATCTCAAGTGCGTCGATTGTGCTTGATAAAGTCAGTACTTAATAGCCTACTGATATATTTCTGTCTATCTTCAAGGTGCCTAAAGGTATAGCAGATAGATTGGAGATGTTGAAAAGGAGATTCTTTTGGAATGAGTGGGATGGTGTTCGGAAAATTCATATGGCCAACTGGGAAAAAGTATGCTTACAGCAAGAAGAGGGGGGGACTTGGTATTTGGGATGTTCAGAAACTTAATGCAGCGGTGTTACTCAAGTGGAGGTGGCGGTTTGGAGAGGAGAACGCACTATGGAAAGAGGTCATCAACGCTAAATACTATGGTTGGGAGTCACCACTGGTCCCGGAGGTTAAAATGGAAAGATCTCTTTGGGGTAATATTTGTAAAGCTTGGGAAGGTGTATGCTCAGCCAATCAAGAAAGCTGTTATAGTATTCAAGTTGGGAACGGTCAGTTGACTCGGTTTTGGTTGGATGCTTGGGAAGATGGAGGACGGCCGCTGAAGGATTTATTTCCCCGTCTATATGCATTGGCAATCAACAAAAGTGGGAAGATGCAGAGCTTGGGGAGTGGAAAGGATTTCAATGGGAATGGATTATTACTTTGCGAAGGTCTTTGTTTGATTGGGAGGTGGGGGTGTGGAACGGCAAGATGTCTTTAATTACCAGAAAACCATTATGTCGGTATATGGTGGATTGGGTTAGTTGGCTTAGGGAGGGAAATGGAAAATTCACCACAAAGACCTGTTGGCGGCGAGGAGCAGCAGGTAGTGAGACAGAGGACAAACGCTTTTGGAGACACTTGTGGAAAATCAAATGTCCGATGAAGGTAAAACATTTGGGGTGGAAATTGATGCGGAATGGACTTCCAGTTCGTGAGCTTCTAGCTTCTGGGTAAAAGACAATGTATTCAGGTACTCAATACCTTATGTCCACTATGTGGTAGTGAAGTTGAGTCAGTTGATCATTTATTTTGCAAATGTGTTTTGGTTGGTTCACTGTGGTGTCAAGGAGTGGCATGGTACAGAATCCATTGGGTGTTACCGCGTAATGATAAAAATTTGATGGAGTGGTGGTTTGATTTTGATCCTAAACGAGGTTGGCGGGACTCATGGTCATTGACGAGATTAGCTATAATATGGACGGTGTGGAAGATGAGAAATGAGGTGGTTTTAATGGAAAGCAATTTGATGGGGAGGATGCAACAGAGCTTATAAAATGGAGGGTCTATGCAACAGAGCTTATAAAATGGAGGGTTTGTACATGGTACAAAGCAGGGGGTAAGGACATCAATGTTAATTTAGTATGCTTGGGAGGCAACTTTCTAGAAGGCTATCCTATTTGAGAAGAGAAATGACTGCTAATCATCAAACTGGGCTGGTTTGGGAGCGACCAGAAAAAGATTGGTGGAAAGTTAACACGGATGGGTCATCTTTAGGAAATCCCAGATCAGCTGGAATTGGAGGGGTCATTAGGGACGACGAGGGGAAGGTAATTTTTATCCTTTCAGATTATATAGGACTCATGGATTCTAATGAAGCCGAGTTCACAACAATTAAAAGAGTATGTGAAGCAATCATTCGTGACCAAGGCTTTCCACTCCCAAAGTTGTTTCTTGAATGTGATTCTTTCAACATTGTCTGTTGGATAAAAGAACCAATAACCGTCCCCTGGCGACTGCAGCACTTGATGGAACCTATCCTAGCGGTGTTGAACTGTGCTGGTATGGTAAGGGTCCAGCATATACTAAGGGAGCGAAATAATTTAGCATACTATTGGGCGCGGCAAGGTGCAGCAGGCGTTGAGAGAATTGAAGAATGGTTTTGAAATGGCGGCTGGTGGGAATTTTCGATGGCTTGCTGGGTTGATGAAGTTGGTAAAGATACCAGAATGCGGCAATCTATACATTTGTTTTCTGTCTGAATGCTGGTTTGCCTTGTTTTGTAAAGGCTGCAACGTGTATTGAATATGGAAGTTTGCATTCTATTGTAGATGTATCATGTGTACTTGGTTATTCTGCAATAAAAACTTTTCCCTCAAAAAAAAAAAATAGTTCTAGTTTATTAAGTATTTGACTTGTAAACAGTGAACTTATGTTTTTTTTTTTTTTAACTTTGAATCAACATTTTTGAGTTTGGAACAATTGTCAATGAAAATCAAGAAGAAATTTTTTGTCATAAAAACAGAAAGGCATGAATTGCGCAAGAAGTTCTTTCGGTTAAAACGCCGTGCGACTCGGAGGACATAAGACTTCTTGGTCAAGCCAAAAAGATTGCCGTACTTACGACTGTAATTGATAGGATTTTTTTATTTTTAAAATTTCGGTTACACCATAATCAAACCACACCAAACCGTTCTTTTCGGTTTGGTTGGTATGGTTTGAAATGCTAAAATCATTTGATTTGGTTTGATTTTTTCCCATATTGTTTTATTACGGTTTGGTTTGAATTTGGTGCGAAACTGCTCCAACCCAAACCGTTTTCACCCCTACCCAAATACAGTATATCCCATCCAAGCCTCAGTTATTAGGCCATGCGCTTATGATTATGAATTATAACCCTGTCCCTGTTGATTCTTATCATTCAACCTTACCACGAATCAGGCAACGAAACCAAAATGACAAACAAATCCCGGCCACTTGAACACTTTAGAAAGAAAAAAAAAATACTATATATACTCCCTCCGTCATTGAATAATAAGTATTAATTTTTGTATAGTTAATACTATTCATTGATTAACTTTAATTCTATTTTTTAAAATAGTTACATAAGATAAAATATAGTCAGGTGGGATCTTGTTAAATTTTTCTAATCACATAGTTCTGTAATATTAAATTTTTATAATTTTTACTTTTATACAATTTGAGGAAAACTGTATTTTTTTTAGTTGGAAGGAAAAAAAAATGTGCATTTTACAATTTTGCTCTGATGGTGAAAGCAAAATAAGATAATATGATAATTGCAGTATAATTTCCTTTCCCCAATTTTTGGATGAAATTGAAATATTTACGAGGAAAAGAAAGAAAAATTATCCTCCAAAATACCTCCAAATCGTTTCCTTTTCTTACTTGAAAAAACTCAAGAACACCATTTTCCGCAATTTCCTTCCGTTTTCTTTCTTTTCCTTCCTTTAAAAACTCAAGAACACAGTGTTATGTAGTTTTAATTTTTTGTTTTTTATTATTTTGAAAAAAGGAAAGTTTATATAACAAAGTGATAAAGTCAGTATGAATTGTGATGATGTTGTTAACATCGATGAGGTTGGGTTTGGGTGAGAATGAGCCAATATAGTCGGATGGGTGTTGGATTGGAGGGTCTGCAGGTAGATGCTCCAATGGAGATATTCTATGAAAGAATGTTGCATTTAAATTGTTTCATACGTTGAGGAAGGAGAATGTGATAGCGGATGTCATGGCGAAGCAAGGATCGCCGATATAGCTTGGGGAGGTGCACTTTTGGGCAAAGCCACCGATGGATTTGGGGTCATGTTTTAGTTTCAAACATCTATAGCGTTATTATATAACTAAAAGTTGTAACTTAAAAGCTACGAATTTAAATCCAATCCATAGTTTTATATAGATACACAAAATAGATGGTGATAATGAAACTTGTACCAAAAGAAAACTATAAAATCATTGAACAAAAAATTAAAGAGCATATCATATATAGGTCGGATCGAGAATAAGCAAAGAATAAAGAAAATGAAAGAGGTAAATCGTATGGATAAGCAAAAATGCAAAAATGAAAATTTGAGGACCCGGCGTGAACCTCTATATCTTCGCCACTTGGGGATTAACTTTTTCATGTAGATATAAAATAGTATAATATTGAGGATTGAACTTGGAAAAACGATTAGATATTAAGATTGAGATTTATTTTCAACTATATTTTTTTTGTTGGTTATATATGAATAATTTGGACTATAATAGGTCCCACGCACCTGGCGACACCTCATGTCTCCGCCACAAGTGATTCGATCAACGTTGTTGTTCGATGGCTTCAAGAACCGCAGACAGTCCCGTGGCGCCTCCATAAACTGATGGCCCCCATTCTAGCGGTAATAAAGTTTGCTGGAGTCGTAAAAGTTCAACATATACTATTACGGGAAAGAAATAATGTAACCTTGCGGATTTTTGGGCTAAGAGAGGCGCAACAAATGGTGGAAGGTTTGAGGTATGGCTGTAGAAGGGCGTGAATGTAGTGGTGGTTGGTATCTTTGTATGGTTCTGTAGATTGATGCTTGTGAAGCTTCTAGGGGTGTCCGATGCTGCCTATTGTCTGACGACGTTTTGTAAGATTATGTCGTCTGATGTCTGTTGTCTTTTTTTTGTTTTGGCGTCATAGCCAATACAGGCTAGATAAAGGGAACAAAAAGAAAAAAGAAGGAAAAGAAAATATGAAACTTGACAACTATTTAGCAAGCCCTCGGAAACCAAGTGCCTGTCGCATCTGCCGTCAATAAAGGACGCACGCCATCCGGAGGGAAGGCCCAAGTCGTGAAAAAGATCTCATCTTGGACACCCCGTTTAGCTAGGAAGTCAGCCACAGCGTTTCCTCCCGCAATATATGTTGGAAGTGGCACACCTGGAATGAGCTCCTTAGTTCCCTAATTCTGGCGAAATAAGCCGCCAACCAATGCACCTCCGAGGTACAATGTCTGTTGTCTATTGAATCTGTTGTTTGAAGTAGGGAGGGGCTGGATGTAGTGGTTTGGTGTAAGACCATCTCCAATGGTCCCCTAAAACCCAAAATGGGGTGCCATCTTCTCTCCAACAATACCCTAAAACCAAACTATTTTAAGTTTTTTGAGTTTTATGAATAGTAAATACTCAAATTTGAGTATTTTCTATTCATAAACCTATATCACTTTTTACAATTAAATTAATTGCAATTTCATCCCTCCAATTGTTGCAAGTTGAATATTGATTTAATTTTGTATTATGAATATTGATTTAATTTTGTATTATGCTTAATAATTTTATACTTCATATAATTTTTTTATTAAATTAATTTTATATTTAATTAGATTAGAATTTTTAAGGTTTCTTTATAAAATAAATTTTAAACATAAAGATAACTAAATTTTTAAAGTTTTGGTACAATCTTAGCCAATCATTAAAAAAATTACATTAGCATACGAAAATATAATTAAACATAACACATATCAAATACTTAAAAAAACTGTACAATATTAAACAACTAAATAACTACGCAAACGAAAAATTAAGTTAATAGTCATCTAAATCAACATCGGATCCTCCAACAATATTGAAATACGTAGATGAATTTGTATTGAATTTATGTGGGGTTAATGTATAATTTATAAGAAATGAAGGGTATGATTGAAAAGATAAACAAGTTTGTATGGGAAAGAATATATAGAGAATATCTCTCTATAGATAAAAGTAAAAGCAATCCTCACACACACAGTTTTCCTCCCAAATTTTCACCCTTCACATCCAATTATTTTAATACTTTCTCTCACACACACTAAAAAACCCCCCAAGAATTAAAGAAAATCAAAATGACATGGAAATTGCACCCCACAATGTACTTCCTCCCATTTCTCCCTATAAATACCGATTATTCCCTTCAAATTCCTCCCTGCTGGTGTCTCATTTGTCCTCAGGTTCCACCATTTTACACTTCCGAGTGATTTTTCTCCATTACATTCGTATGTCACAATAGCGCGATCTAATTGTTTTATTTTCGTTCATTGTTGTTCATGCTTTGCAGGTTTGTTGCGGATTTGGCTGTTTGGACATGTATTTTCTTTTATCCTGCTGTCCTTATTCCGTGTGCATATGTTTGTTAGTTGGTTCATTTATACTTCCGTGCTTTAACCATTCGCAGGGTTGCCATGTCATTTGAACATGATCACTGGCCGTCGGAAATGAAACAGTACGCGACCCTTTTCTTCCCAAAAGGAGCCAGGGCTGCAGAGTTCAGACAGTTTCTCTTGAGCATTCGGAATGAACGAGGACTCACTTGGACATCATCGGATTTGGAAGTCATTGATGCTGCTTTGTTATTTCTAAAGCGTGTTGACTCTGAGATATATGTGTACTTGGCCGCAAGTGAGATGTCTTGTGAGATGAAGGCTCTCCTGCAACGGATGAAATACGTTAGCAAGCGATGGAGTGAAGCTTCTTCGGTGGACGTTACAATGCTGCCGGTACCAGCTGCAGTATTTGATTCTATTGTTTCACAGATCGATTTTCTGCGCAGCTATCTGTACGACGCCTATTTTAGACAAGCTACACCTCTATTGTCCGAATTTGAGATTCTTTGGTTTGATACAATTAGGGTTCGCCTTATAGGTCTGTCGAATAAGTATTCTGTGGATGGATGAATAATACTATTATTTGTTTTGATACAATTGATTTGAATGCACCTGGCTTTTGATCATTATACTTCTGATATTAAGTGTATGAAAAATAGTTTAGTAATACCTAAACAAAATGAAATGTATAACATGTTGCAACTCGAATTGAAAGTATATTTGTATTGAGTATACTTTAGTATTAGTCAAACAGAATGATGAGGTTTTTTGCAATATTAAATGAGTCGCATATAAACCCATCTATCCCCCTAATTTCATATTCGAATGTACAATACACAAATCTTCTCATACCGACTGATAATCTTGGCCTTTAATTTGACTGAAATGGTCACTCCGCAAATAATAACATGTATTAGTCCATATCGTATTAAGTGGCTAAGTATTTAACTATTGAAATATCTGATTTTGATTCCTACTTTGAATTTAAATTTAAATTCAAACAATTTGCAACCTAATACGGATCAATGAACTATTGATTTGTGTTTGTCCTACTTTTAATTTAAATTCAAACGATTGCCGCCCTAATACGGATCGATGAACTATTAATTTTGGTTTGTGATGATTAAGACTTGCGGCCAATGAATACGCAAATGAATACACCACCGAGCACGCAACATGAATTTGTCTTTTTGTAAATTATTCTCTTACCTCCGATACTTTATGTGTGTTCGGATCCTTTTAAAATAATTTGATTTGGAACATCTAAATTTTTTTAGAAGCTACTAAATCGAAACCCTAATTTTTTATTTAGATCCTCTAAATTGCCCTAATGTCCTGCTTTGAATTTAAATTCTAACGATTGCCGCCCTAATACGGATCGATGGACTATTACTTTTGGTTTGTGATGATTAAGACTTGCGGCCAACGAATTGCTTCTATGCTTCTCGGTTATAGTGCTCGGTAAGGGTCGTGTTAATCGATTATATGACGTGTTAATCAATACTCTGTAATGATGACTACGTCTCTACACATAGGTATTTAGGTTGTCATTTGAATTAATCTCTGTCCCAAATCTTTTATCCCTCTTATTGTTCTTTAATATTGTTATTTTGTTTTATAGTTAAAATTCTATTGGTGTTGGATTAGGCGACTGTTGCATGCGTTATTGGTATCTACAAAAGCCGAAATTGTAATTATTAGGGCTTTCGTATAGATTTATTTATTCCCATAATTAAGCAACTACAATCCAATGGCAAATACGCAATTAACCCTACACCACCACCGAGCACGCAACCTGAATTTGTCTTTTTGTAAATTGTTCCCTTAATTCCGATACTTTATGTGTGTTCTTATCCTTTTAAAATGATTTGATTCGGAACAACTAAATTTTTTTATACGTTCCTAAATCGAAATCCTAATTTTTTTTTAGATCCTCTAAATTGCTATAATGTATTTATGTTCGGTTATGACATCATGAGTTGTATTCCATTGTTCTTTATTTTGCCATAGTGTAAACTTAAAACATTCTTTATTTTTAAACTGAGACATTGGTTTTTAACCTCATATTAGATTGCCATATTATGTATACGTATATATATTTATGTATGTATTGAAGTATTATAAGCATTTTGAATTAGAGTTGCGGACGAATGGAGACCCCAAGAAGAAGTAATCATTTTAATGTATTACGAATATATTAGTTTTTTTTTCTGTATGACATACTTCTGTCTCATGATGGTTTTTATCTTGCGCAAGTAAACTGAGACATTGGTAAAAACATCATAAAGTGGTTCCTCTATATTTAATTGTGTGTAACTACCAGCCAATGATCAATACGGATGTAACCCTACACCACGATCGGTGGAGTATTAATATGTGGTAGTGATTTGGGATTTTCGATGATGCGCCTTTACGTATTCCAATTCGTGTTTTAATATGTCTGTACAAAATGATTACATTAAGCGGCTTTCAGCTCGAACTTTGAAAGTTGTAGTCTTTGAAAGATTCCTTAAAACCATATTATGAAACACCCTCCACACCTATACTTCTTAAGGCTATTAGTATGCTCATGAACATGTAAACGAAACCCTTTATTTTTTATAATGGAGATGGATTAGAAACTATACATTATATATAGAACTGTGAAATCGAAACCCTCCTTTTTTGGCACATTAATCAACATTTGTTAGACGTCCAAAGTGTAATTTTTATAATGTAGTTATGTTTGGTTATGACGTTTTGATCCATACTTCATAGTACATTTTACCAAATTATATATGTAACTCTCATTAAAGAAAGGTTTTTTTATATACCACAATATAGTAATGTGTTAACGTTTTTTACATATAGCTGACCATATAAGTAGATTAAAACCCCTTAACTTTATTCATAACACATCTATACATTTATTGATTTTATAGATGGATTTCGTAGCCGACTTACTTATTTGTTAAATCCTGCACTTAATGTGTATTCTATAACATTATAATTAAGTTGAACTCATTATTCCAAATACAGGTTAGTAATTTGAAATCGAATACTTCCAATTTTTTCGAAACCCTGTTTATGTAGTGAGTTCAATCAACAAAGCATCCTTTTTCCCCATTACACGTCAAGATTTTAATTGTGAATTGATTATAAAGTCTACGTTTTATAAAGAACTGTGAAATCGATCCCCTCATTTTTAATGAGATTAATCAACCATTGTTACACGTCCAAAATGTAATTTCTATAATGTAGTTATGTTCGGTTATGACATTATGGTCCATACTCCAGTGTTGTTTACATTGCCAAATTGTAGGCGTCAATATTGATTTGTTCTGCCTTGCCAAAGCTTAATTGTCATAGTATATTGTACCATATTATTCAAGCAGGTCTAACTAAAAGAATGTAATCGATGATCTTACGTTTCTTTTCTATACCACCTTCTTAAGAAGGGTATAATTGAAAGCCTAATTTTTGTTAATCCCCCAATTTTTTACGTAACACATCTATACATTTATGAATGGTAAAGATATAATTCGTAGCAAACCTACTTAATTTCTAAATACTGCACTTAAAGTGTGTATGGAACTATTATAATGAAGTTGAACTAATTATCCTAAATACGGTTTAGGAATTTGAATTAGAATTCTTATAAATTTTTCAACACCCTAATTATTTAGTGAGCTCAATCAACCAATTGTCATGTTTCCCTATTACACGATAATAATTTAATTGTCATAATTTAGTTAGGTATGGTTACGATGTACCAATTGTCGGAAGATGTCGATGTCGGAAGCCTATGTTTATATACTAAAGTTTGTTTAGAACCTCTACATTGCTATAATGTACTTACGTGAGTTTATGACATTGTGATAAGTCTTCTATTTTTCTCGATTTAGTCAAACTAAAGACTTACAAAATTATTTGTACTACTTTGCCTAAGTGTAAACGTTATACTATATTGTTAAAAAAAAAAAAAAAAACATAGATCTCTAATGTTTTTAATGTATGTATATGATAATAATTTTTTTATTATTATACTGAAGAAGTATTTCAAAACCACCCATGTACAAATGAATCTAAAATTGAAACCCTAATTTTTTTGATCAAATGTCAAATCGTATATATATATATATACATATAAACAATAAATCCATGTGACTACAAATATATTAATTTTACATAGGGTTAAATTGAAACACTAATTGCTCATCCAAAAAAAAACTTGAAACCCTATTTCTAAATGTGCTTGCGATGTTGAACACCTAGATTTTACATAGGGTTAAAAAGCATGCTGCCAACCAAAAAGTGGCGGACGAATGTATTCTCCAAGAAAAGGTAAAAATTTAAACGATATCTTTTTAAATTTTTAAACGACTTTTATTTGAGCTTTGGTTCCTATAAATTCCAGTCCATTCCATACTTCCTGCATCGCATTGCATAAACAAGTAATAGTATTGCCTCATAGTGTCAATGGAGAAATCTGTCATGTTCGGAGGACTTACACCATTGAATACGAAAGTTGTGGTGAAAGCTAGGTGTCTACGATGTTATGGAGTTACTACGTTCCAATCTGATACGCTTAATTCCTTTGAAGCTATTTTTCACGATGCAGAGGTATATTTAATGTACAAATTTTGTTGCTTCCCTGCGTCATTATATTAATTTTTATGTGTGGTTATGAAGGGCACCCGATTCCACATTTCTGCTGGGAGAAACGTTGCTAGAAAGTTCCACACAATAATTCGTGAGGGTGGCATATACACTTTAATGCGTTTTGGTATTGTGGACAATAGAGACAGGTTTAAGGTGACCAGTCACCCATTCAAAGGGATGTTCTACCCGAACAGTGTGGTATGTGTTCTTCTTGATGACGAATTCCCCAACATGACGTTTGATTTCAAAACTTTTCCTGAAATACTCACTCTTGGTGACGATGTATCTGACGCAGTTCCTTTCGGTAATGATTGGTTAAATCTTTTGTTCGACTTTTTATTGATATGGTACAATATGAATGTATCATAAACCCTAATCTGCCTTCTGCTGTAATAGATATTATTGGTCGTGTTTTGACAAAGTCCCCACCAACTACGACCAATTGCAAGGATGGAAAGCAGAAGATGCTGATTAATATGTTCTTGGAAGATGTTGAGTGAGTTTGACTTTTAAAATTCAGTGTTAATAATATGTATTAACTTTGCTAATCATGTCTGCACGTTTTATTGAAGCGGAAATGACTTGAGCTGCACTCTATGG
This sequence comes from Hygrophila difformis, assembly GCA_030278955.1. Taxonomy (NCBI): domain Eukaryota; kingdom Viridiplantae; phylum Streptophyta; class Magnoliopsida; order Lamiales; family Acanthaceae; genus Hygrophila; species Hygrophila difformis. The sequence continues at coordinate 24,804,657 of JAOANR010000009.1, read as the reverse complement.
GATGAATATGCCGAGCAGTTTTTACGGGAGTTCGACGAGAGTCCTACAACTGTGAATGTTTTGATTCTGCAGTTCTGTCGTGCATCGGAGTTTCAGGGTTAGCATGGTCACTTATAGTAGTAGTACATGTTAATATTATTGATTAATTATACATAACCTATTTCTTGAAACAATTCAGGGAAAATAAAGATCCAAAATGCTTTTCGTGTTACCAAGTTATTTCTCAATGCAGATCTTCCTGAAGTCGATGCATTCAGGCAGAGGTTGTATACGAGATAGTTAAATACATGTATTTGTTTTTCTGTTTGAGAAAATATTAATTTATAGAAAATTGTTTGTGCACAGGATGCAATCCACTACTGCAAAAGGGAAGAACATACCTACATTGTCGCAGTCAACTCACTATTCTGCTGGAGATGACTCAACTTCCAATGGTTTCACTTTGTCAACCTTGCATGCAACCATTCAGTCCCTCGAGGTTCGAACTCCATCTTAATTGTTTCTAAATTAACAATGACTGTAATATAAGATGCAATGTATTCATTTCTTCAGGCTGGCGACTTCTACATTAATGGAGTGGTTATAACCGTTGATGCAACGGATGGTTACTACTACTACATCTGCAGTAAGTGCTATAAGAAGATGGATCAAGGGAAAACAAGTTTCTATTGCAGAAAGTGTGATATGTTCTATGGGAATGCTACGATGAAGTATAAAGTTTCACTTTATGTTGCCGATGACACCACCTCTGCCACGCTTGTGTTGTTTGATCGACAATGCCAACAACTTTTCGGGATGTCTGCCGCAGACTTGAAACATTCCTTGGCTGAAGTAATACTCCACTGTTTACTCCTTTCAATTTTGTAGAACTCCATATTATTATAATATATTTAACTTTTGTTTGTGGGAGGAAGATTACCCTAATTTAATCCTCTCCACATTGGTGAACAAGAGGTTTACTTTTAGAATCACGAAAAAAGAGACTGATATTTGGAGTGCCTACAACACACTGACTGTTTCGGCCATTATACCTGAGGCTGAACCCTTGGAGAATGAGATTGGTACCACACGTGATAGTCCAAATCCAAGTCCGGCGTCGACGAAGAGATCATCGGATTCTGCAAGGTTCCATACTCCGGCGTTGAGTGATGATGATGGCATTAAGAAAATCGAAGAACAAGTTGCGGCAGAAGTGACAAAGAATCTGGAGGACGAGTTTTCAGCATCCAACAACTTGAAGAAGGTTAAAGTTGAGAAGGAGTAACACCAATTAGTGATTCTAAGAGAATTTGGCCAAGTTTGTTTGCTTAATGGCTCAAATGTTTTTTGGTTTTGTGGACTTCTCATTATGATGATTGTTGGTTTTGGGCCCATTAATTTGTTTGTTTCTTTTGTGATGGGCCTTTTATGAATTGGAACAATTATGTGGTGTTTTTTTTTAAGATTGTCTTATATTGAAACCTCTCTTATTTTGCCAAATTTGTGTTTTATTCATATAATATTTTTTTTGTTCGATCGATTCCTTTGTCTATTATATTTTTATAAAGAAATAATACTAAATATATGTACTAAACTCTTCAGTTGATATTTAATTTATTAATTATCTTATTAATAGGTTATCTTATAATTTATTTAGTTGTATTTTAAACAAACAAATATTATCAATCTGGAAGGGAACATCTATTGAAGAGGGTTAAAATTGAGAAGGAGTAATAGTGTATTGATCTGACAATTTTGCCAAGTTTGATCTCTTAATGGATCAAACCTTTTGTTGTTATGTTCAATTCTTAATTTATGATTATTGATTATTGGCCCATTACATTGTTGACTCATGTGTTGTGGGCCGTATTTGATATTGAAAATTTTCTTTTTTTTTTTTACGATTGTCTTATAATGAAGCCAAATATGTTTTATTTTTATATTTTTTTTTGGAATTTTTATTCCTTAATATAGACATATATATATATGTTTGGCGCTGTTTTTAAATAAATTTCTCTTCCCAAATTACAATATTTTAAAATATGTTATGTGTCCACTGAACGGGTATATAACTGTATGCCATTACCCTTACAGTTCTACACGTCCTTTCGCTTCCACCTGCTCATCCACTAAACCGACGGACGCCTTTGCCGTATCCTCCGTCGTTCTTTCAGGCGTAAGGTCCGGCCATTTATTTTAGTTTTAAGTAATTTTTTGTATTTTTGGTGCCGCCCTTTCTTGAATGTGCATATTTATTTGTTCGAAGTATCTCCCTTAAAGTATTTGGAGTTTATTCATATGCATGCGAGTGATTTAGGGATGAAGGATGGTATCCTGTTGTTTAAATCGTCTTATAAGTTATATATATAGATGTTTTTGAAGGTTCCCTTACACTATCGGTGGTATCTTCGACAATACTATGTTTTTTTTTTGTTTTTTAATGGTTGGCCGTTGGAATTTTGTGTTTCCCTATTTCAATCGTAATTAAAGAACTATTTTACCGTGCGTATTGGTTCTCAAATTTTGTCTCTATATGTATTTATGCCTATGCCACACGTTGAGTGAGTATGCATTTTGATTCTGTGAAGGATTCCTCTGCATTTTGTTATTCGTTTGGGCAAAAAATTGTTATTTGGAAAATAATGCAGAGTACAATTCGCACAAGTGGTTAATAATGTTTGTCTATTTTTTCTTTTTTATTTTTTTTATTTTTTTGCTTCTAGATACACTATAATGGAAATATCCACTGTGCTCACGAGTTGTGAAAGCTTGGATCAAATTCCTGATGATGTGCTCGCGGATATGTTGTCTAGGGTTGGAACTGTTTCTATGCGATCCATGTTATCCTTAGTACAGAGGTTTAGTTTGAGAAGCATTTTTCATTTTACTTACTCTACTTATACCTGTTAATGTAGCTTATATATTTAATTGCTTTGTAAAAACCATTTCAGCTGTCGATCATTTGCAAGGGTTCTGCATCGCCCTATTGTTCTCAGGACCTGTGAGATGTCCTATTTCCATAGACGTTGGTTAGACCATCTCTCACCAGAAGCAATGGCTTTCTACAACGCATGTTTAGTGGCAGGGAATTATGATATAGAATTTAAAGGAATTCTGGTATTATTGTATAAATTAATATAATTTTATATGTTGATCATTTATAATGAATTTGTTGCTCCCCAAAGCGTTTCAATTGACTATCTATGATGTCCTCCATTCCAGCGTCTGTTGTACGACACTCTTGAAAGGGGATTAGTTTTGAACATGCTGGAAGTATATGTTGTTGAGGGTCACAAGAAGTCTATCTACTTGACTTCTATAATCTTGCTGACTTCAAATTCTGAAGAGGAGAAATGCAGAGGCCTGGAAATGATGGAATATCTATGCAGGGATAGAGCTTCTCTGGTGGAATGCAGGAATAGTATAAGGGCTATTGTTCGTGGTTTCTGGGTGAACACTATCATCCCATTTCCAAGGTTTCCAGTCTACTTTTGCAAGAATTTTGACCATTGGGCGTGGAGTTATGGTTGGCCTGATAACGATTATTTAAGGATGCAGCCCTTATGCCATAAATGTGTTGCAGAGAAGGAGTGTTTGCACTTTTCCTGGTGAAGGATTTTGCTGAACTGGTCATGTATTTTCATAGTATCATTATGAATACTTTATTTTGTTGGTTGCTATAAGTTGATACAATTCCCAACCAAATATATAGTTTGATGTAGGTTGGTTTTTGTGACATAACTTATGGTTTTTGGTATATATATCACAATATGTTTATAATTTTTCATGATTGATCCACTTTTTATTATTATTATTATTATTATTATTATTATTACAAATTATAGATTTGGCATGAACAATGATTGAAATTTTCATTGTTTGAAGTGAACTGCATTCTGTCGTCAGACTTAATTAGTTTGAGAAAGTGTTTGATTATATGAGGATAAATTTACATCTTTGTCCACTTTTATATATGTTTTTATAATGGTGCTCTATAACAAACCAATATTTTAATCGAAATAATCAGTACAATAAAATAGTAATTTAACAATTTGTGTTGTTCAATGACTGCAAAAAGTAATAATGAATGCACAACTTTTGCTCTTAGATACAACAACAATGATTGAAATTTACATTGTTTGAATGGTTAAAGCATTGTGTTGTCAGGCTTAATTATTCAGAGACAGTGTTTGGTTGTGTAAGGAGAAATTTACATCTTTGTCCACTTCTATATAGGTTTCTCTAATGGTGCTCTATAACAAACTAATAATTTAATCGAAGTAATCAGTACAGTAAAATAGTAATTTAACCATTTGTGTTGTTCAATGACTACAAAAGTAATAATCATTGCACATCTTTTGCGTTCATCAAGAAACGTGCTCCTGTAATCCATTTTGTAGCCGTCGTCTATTAGCTAGGGTGTGGATTGGTTAGTTGCATTTTGGGCTCAAACCGGTATTGCATATAAACAGACAATAAAATTGAGCAAACTAAGTTGAACACAACAAAAGAAATGAGAAAGTTGACCAAGAGCTGTCGATTTGGGAGCGAAAATGAGAATGCACCTCCAAGAACTGTAACTCGCAATGGTAATTTGGAGGATTTAAACACGGGCAGGATTCCGACACATCATCAAGAAGTGAGAAAATCTTCCTTTTATACGTTCCGAACAGCTTTCCAGGAATTAAGCAATGGTTTGTCCTCTTCTCATCTTCAATCTGGAGTTGTATCTTTTATTAGATTTTGATCATGTTTAATGTGTTTTCTTAAACGTTTTTGATGAGGTGTAGTTGCTCATATCTCGAGCCAACAGAGAATTTCCCAAGTCTCATGTGTTATAGATCCTACAAATGAAGATGATAAAACTCCGAATATGGTTGATGGAAGTATAAATGTAGGTCATATTGATGCTCTTGGACGACAAACAAATAAAAGTCACCATGGTTAGTCACAACATACACATTTATTTGGTTTGATAAATATTGTGATTATACCTTATAAATTTGTAAGTGTTTTCGCCAAGCAGAATCAAGAGGGACTGGATTAGGCATATTGTGCTCAAAGCAATCTGTGATAAGCAAAGGTATTTTACCTTTTTCATTCCCAAAATAATTTATTTGCATCCTTTATTATTTTTTGACTTACATAAAGTATTACATACTACAATTACATTTGATTGAGGCATAAGTGTAGATTATGCAAGTTCTAATATTCCTCCCGTCCACGAGAAGAAACGACCGACAAGTTACCCTCCTTCCAGGCAAATAAACAAAAGACGTCATGGTTAGTCAAATATTATGTATGTTTGGTAAATTTTGGTATTAAAGCTTATTAATTCAAAATTTCTCAGTGATCGAAAAACAGTCTGTGACAAGTGTATATCCGGATCACATAAACTTTCAATCCTCTGTCGTTCAAAATACCTCGGAATCTGTGGACAGACATGGTAATTCTTTGTGAGATTGTTGTTAAAAATTTGATTGTTTTTATTAAATATTGATTATATTCTTATTTAATCTGTTGCAGGAATCGTATTTGAACGTGCAAATGCATCTCCTAATGTTAGAGAAGGTAGTTACATTATTTGACATAATTACAATCCTAATTTTATGCAATTCAGTCCTATAACTTATTGCAATATATGATGAGCTGCAGTCCAATTGATATTTAATGGTTGTTTGTTCGTTTAGAATACTATGATATTGGTGATCCTATTCACTCATGCGGGAGGTGCGGAGCCAGTTTTTGGTATGCTGAGAGAATGGAGAAACATATCAAACAACAGAATCCTACTTACTCAGGCTGTTGTTTGAATGGAAAGATTGAATTGCCTAAGATGGCTAGCCCTCCAGCTCTAATAAGGGAGTTGTTCTCTGGTAACTCAAGTCGAAGCACACACTTTCTACAACAGATTCGATCTTACAACGGCATGTTTAGTTTTACATCGATGGGTGGGAAATTGGATAGGAGCTTGAACAATGGCAGGTCACCTCCCATCATTCGTCTCATGGGTCAAAATTATCATTTGATTGGTAACTTGCTTCCTTCCGAAGGGAACAGTCCAAAGTTTAGTCAATTGTACATATATGATACAGAGAACGAGGTTGCAAATAGAATAAATGCAGTGAGGTAGATCTGAAGTCTTTCCTTTTCTATAACTCTATGTATTTGTTCATACAGAAAATGGATTGTCCTTATGTTCCATATCATTGAACAGGGGTACATCAGGGAAAGAAAATTTGCGCCCTGATATTGTTGCGGATCTTATTGAGATGCTAGACAAGTTTAATGTATTGGCACAAACATATAGGATGGCAAGAGAGAGGCTGAGAGCTGATGATGGTATTCAATTGAGGTTGAGACTTATTGAAAAAAGAGACCGTGATGGCAGGACATATAACATGCCTTCAGCACCTGAGGTAGCTGCTTTAATTGTTGGTGATTTGGATGATTCGATTGAACCAAGGGATATAGTTGTGGAAACTAAAGGTGGTGATTTGCATCATATATCTGAGCTGCACCCAGCCTATCTTTCACTGCAATATCCACTTCTATTCCCTTATGGCGAGGATGGTTTTCGGGAGGGTATAATGGTTGGTGATAATAATCCCAGACTAGCGGCTCTTAAGAGGAGAAAGTTATCTCTCAGAGAATTTATTTCATACAGAATCCATTTTAGAGAAAGTGAGCCAACATTGATACTTCAATCACGGCGATTATTCCAGCAATTTCTGGTGGATACTTATTCCATGGTTGAAGCACAAAGGATTTTATTTGTAAGGAATAATCAACGTAAACTTCGCTGTGATATGTACAAAGGTTTACAGGAGGCTCTTTTAAATGGTGAATCAGATGTAAGGAACGTAGGTAAGCGAGTTATTCTGCCTTCTACATTTACTGGAGGAGCCAGGTACATGATGCAGAACTATCAAGATGCCATTGCAATTTGTGGTTGGGCAGGTTACCCTAACCTGTTTGTCACCTTTACATGTAATCCAAACTGGCCGGAAATTATGAGATATCTTAGAAAGCATAAAGTTTCTGCATCAGACAGACCAGATGTTCTTGCAAGAGTATTCAAGGTTAAACTTGACCAAATGATTGCAGATTTCAAAAATGAGTTGTTTGGTGGTGTGAACGCAGGTAATGACTATCCACTCATACATCAAATTTCTTATGTAAATATTAAACGCATAATGTAATGGGTATTATATTCTTTTCCTACAGTCTTTTACACAGTTGAATTTCAGAAGCGTGGTCTTCCGCACGCACACATCCTACTATTTCTGCGCAATTATAGTACTCACCCAAGTTCAGAAGAAATCAACAACATTATTTCCGCGGAGATTCAAGATGAAACAATTGATCCTGATTACTATCAAGTAGTTTCTGAGTACATGATTCATGGTCCCTGTGGCGTAGCTGCAAAGGATTCTCCTTGCATGTCAGATGGAAGATGCACCAAGCATTATCCAAAAAGATTTGTGGCTTTGACGAGTGTCGATGATGATGGGTATCCTGTGTACAGACGGCGGGATAACGGAAGAGTAATTAATAAGGGTGGAGTAGTTCTTGATAATCGCAGTGTTGTACCACACAATCGTGCCCTCTTGATGAAATACCGTGCTCATATCAATGTTGAATGGTGTAATCAGAGTCGGTCAATCAAGTATTTATTCAAATATGTCCACAAGGGATATGATCGTGTCACTGCCAGCTTTTATAAGTCAACTGAGGATCATCAGCCAGCTACGATAATTGATGAAACAAGGATTTATTATGATTGTCGATACATATCATCGTGTGAGGCTGCATGGAGGCTATTCATGTTTGACATCCACTATCGAACTCCTCCTGTTGAAAGATTGTCATTCCACCTGCCAGGACAACAAAGTGTATGTTATTCTGATACAGAAGCACTTTCCGATGTAATTGAGCATGCCACAATGAGGGAAAGTAAATTCATTCAATGGTTCAAAGCAAATTCCATTTATCCGGAAGCTCGGGAGCTAACTTACATTTCCTTCTAAATTTGTTTGGAAAGTTGATGCTAGGGTGTGGCAACCAAGAAAAAAGGGATTTTCAGTTGGTAGGATGAATTTTGTTCATCCTTCATTAGGTGAATTGTACTACATGAGATGCCTTCTTAGTGTAGTCTGAGGTCCCCGAAGTTATGAAGAACTGAGATGTGTAAACGGTGTTCAGTTTCCAACTTTCAAAGAAGCATGTTACTCACTAGGATTACTGGATGACGATCGAGAATACATTGATGCCATCGAAGAAGCCAGTCACTGGGCTTCTTCTATTTCTCTAAGAACTCTATTTGTCTCGATGATAATTTCGAATACTGTTTTGGATCCTGCTATTATATGGAGCAAGTGTTGGAGGTATTTCTCGGACGATATAATTTACGACATCAATAAGAAGTGTACATCAGGTTAATTAAACTTACATTTTATGTTGTTTTAAATTATAAAGTTCATGCATTTGTTATTTTATCTGTATTTTTATATTAAAATACTAACAATGTTTTTATTCCCAACAGGTATTCAACTTTCTGACAAAGAGTTGGAAAATTTCACCCTTATTGCTATAGAAAAGACTTTGCGTAAGATTGGTAGAAGTCTACACGACTTCCCAACAATGCCGTATCCCACGGGAGATCTGTCATTCTCGGCCGATAATTTGCTACTGAATCAAGAATTAGCATACGATCGGAGTGCACTGCAATTGGAATACGAAGACTTCCTCAGAAAATGTACCACCGAGCAGCGGAATGTGCATGACACCGTTCTGACAGCGGTTAATTCTGGAGTTGGTGGGCTGTTTTTTGTGTATGGTTATGGTGGCACAGGAAAAACATTTGTATGGAATGGCATATCGGCTGCCCTAACGACGGGAAGGGAAAATAGTTCTAAACGTAGCATCAAGTGGTATTGCTTCTTTATTGCTACCGGGTGGCCGAACAGCTCACTCTCGATTTAAGATTCCTATTGAAGTAGCCGAAGATTCCACTTGCAATATCAAACAATCCACTGATCTTGCTGAGCTTATTCAGAAGGCATGTCTTATTATATGGGATGAGGCACCTATGACACATAGGTATTGTTTTGAGGCACTGGATAGGACACTTCGTGATCTTATGCATCCTATTCAGATAGATTCCAGTGACTTCCCATTTGGCAGAAAGACTATTGTTTTGGGTGGCGATTTCCGTCAGATCCTTCCTGTTATTCCCAAGGGAAAGAGGCAAGATATTGTTAATGCCACACTCACTTCATCAAAACTTTGGAGAAGCTGTACAGTTTTACGCTTAACTGAGAACATGCGCCTACGCACGGCTTCTTCAACTGTTGAGGAAAACGAAATTAAGTCGTTTTCTACTTGGTTGTCAGCTATAGGTGATGGGCAGCTAGGCGACTCCATTGATGGAGAGGCAAACATTGTTATACCTGATGAATTCTTGGTGAACTACTCAAATGATCCTATTTCTTCCATCGTCCAAGAAATATATCCTTCGTTCATTGACAACATGTGTGACCGTAATTACTTAAAGGAGCGAGCTATTATGTGTCCGACAATGAAGGCTGTCGACATGATCAATGATTATATGCTCTCAATGAATACTAATGAAGGCAGGATATATCTTAGCGCAGACAAAGCCTCAATATCTGATACATGTGCATCGCTGTTGGCTGACATACACACAGTCGAGTTTCTGAATACATTAAACTGCTCCGGATTCCCTGTGCATTCTCTAGAGCTCAAGGTTGGTACTCCAGTAATGCTCATTAGAAATCTTGATCCACTCAATGGTCTCTGCAATGGTACAAGATTACTCATTACACATCTTGGAAGTAATGTGATTCAGGGTGAAATTCTAACAGGTGAAAATGTTGGAGCAAAGGTCTTGATTCCAAGAATGAGCATAACAATGTCGGATACACGTTTCCCTTTCAAATTCGACCGAAGGCAATTTCCAATTATACTTTGTTATGCAATGACAATAAACAAGAGTCAAGGTCAATCATTATCTAAAGTTGGATTATTCCTCAACAAACCCGTCTTTACCCATGGTCAGTTGTATGTTGCAGCTTCAAGAGTTACAACACATGGGGGGTTAAAAATCCTTATTTGTGATGATGATGATGATGATGATAATGTGGAGTCGTATAGAAAGACCACCATCAATGTTGTGTACAAGGAAGTTCTCCAAAATGTATGAATTGAGAAAGTTTGTGAATGGGTGTTGATTTAAATGTTTAAGGACCTTTTATGCAATTTTACATTCGTGTGTTTCATTGGTACAATGATTTTTTTCTTTGGAATCCGCGCATCGCGCGGGTGGAGTACTAGTTCTTTTAAGTTTGAGTTTAGTGTAAATGGTTGGAGATGAATTACTGTTTGATGTGACATTTACTGTAAAATGGGTTTGAGTTTGGTGTTGGCTATTAGAGATATCCTAAGCCACTGCTACCTTTCTGGATTTTGTAATAGGGTGATTGTTAAATAAAGCTAGCTATCTTCTCCTAAAAAAAAAAATGTCTCCGCCACAAGTGCTTCGGACGTCGTTTATTAGGTACTGATTTTGGTTTTCTTTATTTTAAAAAAGATGAAATATATGAGACTAAACCATCTAACACATATATCAAACCAAAGAAACATTAAGACTTAAAGGGTATAGTCATTTAAATTTTTTTTCAAAAAGAATACAATATAAAGTATAAAATTTTGCCTATATCGATCATCAAAAAGTATAAGTTTTATTAAAGGCCTAATTAAAAGTAAATTTTGAAAGTGACATTCATTAAATACGTGTAAATGCTTGAGTTTGAAACGAAATATATAAAATACTAAAGTATGATATGATGTTTGTGAGTGTGATAATCAACGTACTTATGAATAGATGAGGGAAAGAGAAAGTTTAGACAATTTTCATGCCCACAACTACATTTATGTACGTATATTGTTAGATGTCATTATCGTTTTTGTTAGATATATAATATATTGTGTGGAGAATCATAAAATATAATTGCCAATTATTGTATAGATAATGAAACACAGTATATATTTTTTTCATTATGAAGATTGAAAGAGACCCGAATGACTTCATAAGAAGGGCACATATTGGTAGGGTGAAAACGGGCCCGATACCAGCGGATAGTACTCGTCTCATATCCTATCTCATATTTTTTTTGTCGAATACGGAATTGAATACGAATAGGCCGGATACAAATACGAATTCAAATATTTCGGAAAACGGATACGAGGCGGATTCGGATTTTAACTCGGATAATATTTTATTTTTTAAAACTAATTTATTTTTATAATTTTTTAAGAGAAATTAGAATATATACTATGTAAGCTAAACTGATTTTCAAAATTTTCCAAAATCATTAGTTATTTCGTTCAAGACATCTAAATAGCATCACTACAAGATGTTACGTACTATAGTTTAGATGCAAAGAATCTAATGATATAGTCGAGTTGATTAATATGATTTTATTTAATTACATATGGCTTTCAAGTTTTTGATTATATTTATACATATAGTATTACTTATTTATTTTATAGTTAATATAATATTATAATATACATATATAAATAAATATATATATAAATTCCCGGATATTCGGATAGAAAATACGGATAATATCCACATAAAATTCGGATTTTTTTGGATACGGGCGGATATTTACAATCCCATATCATGTCCCGTATCCGCCAAATATCCGCCGAATATCAAAATTCGAATTCGGATTCGAATATAATCGAATACGGCATCGGATCGGGCGGGAATTATTTGTCCCGCTTTCACCCCTACGTATTGGTGAATTATTACAAAACTCAAAAGGAAAAAACCAAAAATCAGACTAATGTCTTTTTGCATGATATGTGATTTCATTGCAACGTAAATTAATGGACCACAATCCAGAGAGGGACCAGAGGGTATCATTATCACGTTGATCTCGATCACAAAAATAAAATAAACATCACATAGAAACAAAACTATTTGAATGCATTAAATCTTTTTATAAAGAAATAATAATAATAATAATAATAATAATAATAATAATAATAATAATAATAATAATAATAATAATAATAATAATAATAATAAAGAAGTAAGCACATCTGCCAGCTTTGCAAGAAGTGGGATGGGGTGCATTGGGCGACGTTCTGGAGTATTTGGCGAGGAAGAAACGATTGCTGCATGCGTGGGATTGCTGCCAATGCTGCGGGCACAGTGCGAGCCTCCTCTTCTCTTGGACACGCTTATCAACGTGTGTTTGCATGCTCTCGTCGCATAGGAATCAGCAAGGTGGTGCATTGGAACTCGAGGGCGTTTTCTGGTGTGCTTCTACATGTGGATGGCAGCTCTCGTGGTAATCCCGGGTTGGCCGGATTTGGTTGCGTTATTCGCACGGGTGATGGTCACTGGGTGGAAGGTTGCTCGGGGTTTGTGGGCTTTACTTCCAATATAGTGGCCGAATTACATGGTATCTTAAATGGCGTGCAGCGCCTTCAAGCCCTTGGGATTGTTCGTGCCCATTGTTTTTCAGATTCTTTGATTGGTCTTCAGATGATCAAAAACGGGGTGGATGAGGATCATATTCTGTTTCCTCTAGTTCGCCATATTATGGAATTGAGTGCTGACCACCCTGACTATGTTTGGCACCACATTTTTCGGGAGGGCAATTCTGTTGCTGATTCTCTCGCTAAGAGAGGGGCTCGGTCGGAGGAGTTCTTCACATCTTGGGCATTTTCGCCAGATGAGACTAAGGCTTGCTTGGCGGCGGATTATGCGGGTGTTTGGTTCCTGCGTCTCTAGATTTCGATTGTTTCTTTTACTGCTTTCTCTGTTCCCCCTTCCTTTCTGTAGTTTTTTTTTTAGTTTTCCTCATTTGCCGACGCTTGTGCGTCATCACTGTTCACCAAAAAAAAAGTAAGCACATCAAATTTATTAAACTTGGTGCCAAAAAAATATTTACTAAAAGGGGCACATTTCTTTCTTGAAACACAATTACTTCTTATAATAATTCGTTGGATACTCTTGGAACAACAAATTGAATGCAACGCCAAATGGATTACCAATGGAGGAAGTAGGCCCAACACAACACTCGCAACCCAACAAACACCTGGAAAAACTCACCACTGGAACTCAAGTTCAAAGTAAAGCACACAGACACAGCCAAGCCCAACAACGAGTACATCTACTCAAACTCAATTCAAATTTTTTTTTTTAAAAAAAAAATAAAATAAAATAAAATAAAATAAAAAAGTGAATTGTACTCGACAAAGTTGAGTACGAATATTCGACTAGTTTAATCGAGCAAGTTCGAAATTTTTAGTTGGCCAAGTGGTGGGATAATTGTTGAATTTTTTTTTGGAGGAGTCATTAAAGTCCTAGGAAATGTGTAGTGAGAGTCCATGCGACACAAATTGTAAAGGGAACAAAGGGGAGGGATGAGTGTGGATTCAAACCTCCAACCCATAGATTGGGAGTCGGGGACCATTGTTTTAAATATCTCCGAAATTTCGACCGAAATTTTGGGTTTCGGGACATCCCGAAGCGAAATTTCACATGCTATATTTTTTTGTAAAATTTCCAGCGAAATTTCGCCCGAAATACGTAATTTCCCGAAATTTGACTGAAATTTCCCGAAATTTTTTTTTAAAAATATATTTTTTAAAAAAAATTAAAAATTAAAATTTATGTTTCAACTCATATTGATGATGTCATCCAATTAACTTGTTTATCAATTTTAAGTCTCTTATCAATCAACCTGGTGCATGATATCAATAATATTACTATCATATTATATCATTAAATGAGTATTGTTAGCATATCACTAATTTATATTGCAACAGAGATGAGGAATTTTGAAAATATCTTCATTTTCATCATCTCAAAAACTCGAATTAGTTTTCTAAAAAAATTACAAATATCTCCGAAATTTCAAATATCTTCGAAATTTCCCTAAATTTAAACGGATATTTAAAACCTTGTCGGGACTTGACCACTAGAAAAAGTGTCGAACAAACCCTATAGGAGGAGCATTCGAAGGGGCCGGGCCAAGCAATCCGCGTAATGAGAATAGCAGCGGAGCGGAGTATCACAAAAGGAGAAACATAATTGCCTCTCCTTTTCACTCACTTGGGAAATCCTTGGTGTTTGAAGGATAATTTTCTCTAATATTCTTGATCGGTTCGAGAATTTGTCAATGGGAGCAAGTCGGAAGCTGCAGGGTGAGATCGACCGTGTACTGAAGAAGGTCCAAGAGGGTTTGATGTATTCGATAGCATTTGGAACAAGGTCTCGATAGTATTTGTTGTTGTTGTTGTTGTTGTCCGGGTGACCATCTGATGATGTTTTTTCCCCCTCATTTATGTTTTTGAAACTTGATTTCAATTTTGTGGCATTGCTTATGATGCTATAATTGGTTTATATGAACTCTTAGATTGTCTTCTATCAAAATTGAGCTGCTAATCACAATCTGAATTTTTGTTTCTACTAATCATCAGATATTCAAGTTAGCTACTGAACTTGAAATGGACTTAATGATGTCTGATTTATGTTTTTTGTTTCTTATTCTTTCATGTTCTTAAATCTGTGTGATGAATAAACCATCTCGTTTGCAGTTTTCATCATATGCATACTCTCTCTGTATCGAAATTTGGGCATTTTTTTTGTTCCTTATTGTTTGTTGTTGATGTCATTATATAAATGGGTGCCTATCCCTTGTGTGAATTTTTTTTAAATTCAACATTGAGATTGGAACCTTTTTTTTTGGGCATAGGTTAGTGCCTCTTATTAGCAGGCTTTGATGGATGCTAGAAAGCTAATTGAGCGTGAGATGGAAAGATTTCAAATATGCAAAAAAGAAACCAAGACAAAAGCATTCTCAAAGGAAGGCCTTGATCAGCAGCCTAAAACGGTTGACTTTTGTTTTCTCAATGATGCATCATTACTTCAAATATCATTAGACATGCAGAATTTTCAATTTAAACACAGCCAAATGCAGGCCCTTGGTTAATAGCTTATTACATTGAAAACTTTCTGGCTTCATAGCTTATTACTTGCAGTTATTGTAACATTTCTTGAGCATACTTGTGTTCTTTTCTTACGATGCAGGATCCAAAGGAAAAGGCTAAATCAGAGACACGAGATTGGCTAAATAATGTGGTATGGCCCTGGCAATTTTGCTTTCATCTCTTTCACCTGATCCTCATACTTGAAGGAAGTCAGTGCAATATGTATTTGTGTCTTCCTGAGATTCTTCCACCTTCTCATGTGCTTTTATATGTGATTATTATTGGATTTATATGATGCATTGGGTTGGTTTCATTTGACATATGTGTTACTTATATTATAAATTTATGGGAATTAAATTCGGTACGTAAATTATCATTCTTGCTATATAAATTATTCCTTCGTATCGTTGGGTCAACCCCGAGTCTTCAGCATGTGTGGATAAGGGATTGACTTACTCCCCGTAGCTGATGTTGTTGTTTCTACTTCTTTTCAGAATAGGTGACTAAGTTTGGTATGTCATTTGCATTGGGATTAGGCACTTTAAGAATAAATTATAATAGCACTATTTTTATTTCAACCATGCGAGGTCAAACTGGTATTTTAAATAAGTATTTGCCCTCTTTGCCCTCAATTACATCTGAAAATGATTTGTAAACTTTATTATGACCGTCCATCATTGGTTGTCCGCGGATTCCATTATCAAGAAGTGTATCCACGGCTTCTTGTACCAATTTTTCCTGACACATTACTAATTCCCCCGGTGTAGATCTACTTGTTCTTAATAGATCGGTAAGAGTATTGCTCAGATAGATAACTCTTCTATAGAGTTCATTAATATCCGAGCTCATTAATTTTCCCCCATCTATCTGAATGATGGGTCTTAACTCAGGAGGAAGAACTGGTAATAAACACAAAACCATTCATTCCGGTTCTTTATTCTGAGCTTATATATTTATATTCGTACAACCAATATGATTTCAAAATAAAATTAATAATTTATGATTGTCAATTGAGGATTTAAATGTATTTCGGAATTTGAGCCTTAGCATTTTATATTTAAGTAGCTTGTAAGTAAGCTTAGATAGAGAATGTGGCAATAACATCCCTCCTTCGGCTCTTTTTTAAAAAAATGGGGGGTGTTACACATTGTCAATAATTTCCACAGTGAAAGGGCATTTTGACAAATAGATTAGCCAAATCCAGCATTGTCAACAAGAATCTGTGATCATGGTTATTTTTAAGGGAAGAAAAAAAAAAAGACAAAGTTTAACACGATCAATCGTCACACAACATCATCATCAATAACGAGCATCTGCATCTGCATCTTTTAACAGAAGGCATTACTAGTTAACAACCTACGGAATGCAAAAAAGAAACCGTATCAACTTTGAGAAATGAAACAAACAACCCAATTTTAGTACTAGTATTAACAAATACTCCTAGTACCTAGATATATGCTTTCAACAACAAAGTTATCTCTTCTCCTCATCACACTAACACATACTCCTACTACTAGTATTTATAATTAACAAAGTTATAACAAGATCATATGACAACACAAGCTTCTGTACCGTTCTGTTCTGTTGTGTTCTTATGGTATGGGAGGCTTTTCCTTTATTATATATGACACTGCAACATTATTATACAGGACTTATTACGCAAGGCTGTCTTCTTGCTGGTGCAATCACCCACCCGCGCCTTAACTTTCTTAGGATCCATCCATATATCCATAGATGAAATCAGGGAGCTGGGGCCTGTCATATTTCATCCGCAGGCGAAGGATATTTGGTGTTGGAATGGTAGCTCCTCCGGAAAATACTCTGTCAACGCTGCCTATCTATGGTTGTTGAATCAGCGGGGTGTAAGGCAAGATAATAATCGTTCTTGGGTATGGAAGTTACCGATTCCGGAGAAGCTTCGGCTTCTTGTTTGGTTGATCACTCACAACTCTCTTCCTACCAACTCCATGCGTGCACATCGAGGGATGGCTTCTTCGGCTGCTTGCTCAATTTGTAATGCACCTGAAGAAGATATTTGGCACTTATTTTTTGCATGTAGTTGGGCTGCTGCTGCTTGGTGTCAAATTGGTGGACCTGTGTCACTTCCTCCGCCTAGCCAGACAGTGTCTATGGAGTCTTGGTGTCGTGGTTTTACTCGTCGCTGGGATAGCCTTCATTGGGCGCTTCTTTGGACAATTTAGTGTGGTCGTAATGGATTCTGCATGGCTGGGAACTCTGTCAATGCACTAGCGGCTGTCAGGGAAGCTCGCCACCTTGGTATCTCTATTGATAGTGCGTATGGCAGGACTCCTAAGACTAAGCCTCTTCGGCTGGTATCATGGAACCCCGGGCGTGATGTTGGAGTTATCTTGCATGTTGACGGTAGCACCTTGGGAAATCCAGGACATGCAGGATTTGGTGGAGTCATTAGGACTGGAGACGGCAACTGGGTAGAGGGTTTTTCTGGTTCCGTGGGTGTTGCTTCTAACTTGATGGCGGAATTGCACGGCATTTGGAATGGGATGGTGACTCTACATAGCCGGGGTATTTCTTCGGTTGATTGCTACTCTGATTCACTGGAGGCACTCCACATGTTATCTCGAGGTGTATCTAGTGAACATCGGTATTTTCCTTTGGTGAGAACCATTAAAGACTTCCTGGAACAACACCCTGGTTATATTTGGCGTCACATTTTGAGCGAAGGAAATTCTGTGGCGGTTTGGCTCGTCGAGGAGCACGATCGATAGAGTTTTTTTACTACTTGGATTTTTCCGCCGGACGATGCGAGGAACTGTCTTGTAACATATTCGATGGGAGTTTGCTTCCCTCGATACTAAGCGGCTGGCTTATCTCCTCCAGTTTTTTTGCCTCTTTTCTTCGTTCACCCAAAAAAATAAATAAATATTATTACTAATGCCTTTACAGAGGCAAAATTAATCATCAATCAGCCTTGAGAGAAGGTCAAATTCACCCAACACTAAAATTACCCAAATACTACTACAAGGGAAAATGCAATGAAACAACCAATTGTGCGCGCAAAGAAAGAGTAAACAACACCAATTATAAATACTACTATTACCAATTTACCATAAAAAAAAAAAAAAAAAAAAAAAAAAAAAAAAAAAAAAAACATCAGAGAGGGGGGTGCACCGGAAGACTTGCCCTGCGTCGACAGATGGCAATACGCCTCAACAGTAAAACAAGGGCCCATTCTTCCCACCCTAACAGTTCACTCTCCCAAGATTCGCATCCCATGCTGCCAAAAAAATAAAA
Source organism: Hygrophila difformis (assembly GCA_030278955.1). NCBI lineage: Eukaryota > Viridiplantae > Streptophyta > Magnoliopsida > Lamiales > Acanthaceae > Hygrophila > Hygrophila difformis. Next base: position 24,786,369 of record JAOANR010000009.1, on the reverse strand, counting down.
AAAGAAAATCAAACTCAACAACCATTTCTCAAAAACAAACGCCAACAGAAAAAGCCTCCAGATTATCAAAGTCGCTGGAACCGAAATAATCGACCGGAATTCGATCTGGAACACTGGAGATTGGCTGGAGAGGGCGGAGAAATGGAGGAGGACAAAAGCGAGAGAGAAGAGCGAACGGAAGCATAGAGTGGCGAACAGGGAAGAGGGAAGAGACACCTGTGAAATTGTAATACTCCAATAATAATAATAATAATAATAATAATAATAATAATAATAATATAATAAATAATAATAATAATAATAATAATAATAATAATAATGATAATAATAATAATAAAGCAAAAAAAATAATGATAATAATAATAGATCGGCTTTCCAGAGGGCACGCTCTATAAAAAAGGTGGGGCCTCGTTCTTTTCCTCAAAAGAAAAGAAATTAATACAAATGGCCCCAATTCTTCCCCAACACCACCGCCAAAACCAAAATCCTGATGACTCCGCCGCCACCACCGCCGATCCCCTCCTCTCCAATGACGACGCCATCGCCCCCGTCGATATTCCCGACGTTGAATCTCTACCGCGTCATCTCGTGCTTCTGAAGGAGGAGACGTCCGAAACCGATTTGGATGGGAAACAGACCGCGCTGGTCCCACCCAAGCGCTCCACCAAGGATCGCCACACCAAGGTAGAGGGCCGCGGCCGGAGGATTCGGATGCCGGCTGCCTGCGCCGCCCGCATCTTCCAATTGACGCGCGAACTAGGGCACAAATCCGATGGAGAAACGATCCGCTGGCTGCTCGAGCGGGCCGAGCCGGCGATAATCGAGGCTACCGGGACGGGGACCGTCCCGGCCATCGCTGTGTCGGTGAACGGGACGCTGAAGATCCCGACGACGCCTTCCTCCTCCTCCACGGGGGACTCGCCGCGGAAACGGCGGCGTAGGGTTTCCAGCAGCGAGTTCTACGACGCGAGGGAAAATTCCAGTTTTGCCCCCGTGGCGCCCATCGCGCCTCAAGGGCTAGTGCCGGTATTTCCAAGCGGCACACTTCTGATGATTCCCCCCACCGGCGGAGGCGCGGCGGGGCCGTCTAGCCAGCCCCAGTTCTGGGCGATTCCGGCGGCAGCTACCCCGGTTTTCAACATCTCCGGTCAGCCAATATCGAATTTCGTGAATTTCAGCAGTTCGAGCGGCGCGATTATTGAGGGGACAGGCACGAGCACGGGCGGGACCACAATGGGACCGAGTTCGAGTACAACTCCTGTAGCGGCGGGTACAACAACGACGATAACCAGTAGTACTCCAATGCCTATGCTGAGGGACTTTTCGCTGCAGATTTGTAACAAGAGGGAACACCAATTTATGAAGGGCTCGGAGGATCAAAATCATACCCCATCGGCATCGCCCAAATCCTGAATATTTTTTTTTTTAAGAAAAAAAGAAAAAGAATTGAATATTGAAATTAGGGTTTCTGTGTTGCAATGCCTTTTTTTTTTTTTTCTTTCTTTTCGGGGTTTGTTTTAATCTTGCTTTTTTGTTGGGAATGGAGGATTGTAGGATGTTTTTGTTGTGTTTTTCACATTTCAGTTCTTCAGTACGCTTTGAATTCCTGTTAGTATTAGTTTTTACGTGGTTGGTATTTTTACCTCTCAATTTTTGACTAGATCCGAAACCAAACCCAACGCCCGTGTGATGTGTTGCTACGCCTACGTTGTCAAATTGCCATCTACTGATCTACACTTAGAAGTTGTAGTAGAATCCAATCCAAACTTATGTGGTACTACCTCCATCTCGTTATGTTGTCAGCATTTCGTAATAAATTTTTATTTAAAATTTTAAGCATGGTTATTTAAATTAAAATATAAATTAATAGAATCTTGTTAAATTCGTAAATATTAAATTTTTTTTAAATTTTTATTTTTACTTAATTTAACTGATTAATAATTTAAAATATGTATTGAGAGTGAAATCCATTTCAATTTTCAAACATTCGCGCAGCCAAAAAAAATTTTCAAACATTCGAATAACTCGAATTTGAGTTGTCAAAACCGGTTTTGCCCATTGGATTGGCCCACCCAAATATAAAATACTACTACTATATACAATGGGCCTTGATTTTTAAGGTCCATTTTTAAACGGGTTTAATGAGTTTTACTACTGTAGTATATACAGAATTCAAGCTTTGTAGCTCAACAATGATATTTACATCGATTCGTTGGCTCTCTTCTAAGTAATTTATTTTTTCTTAAAATCCGATCAACTTGTCATACAATATAAATAATCTTTTCAAAAAGATGAAAAGGAAAAATAGCATATAAATTGTAGCCATTGATCTATAATTTGAGGGAGGTGACAGTATAATTTGAAGGGGGTGTGGTATTTTAATTTGAGCAAGTTTTGAGCAAATTTCTTGTTTATGCTTTGTTTGCAATGAAGTTATGGACTTGGGTTTAGACTTTAGAAGAAGATGATGAAAAAGAAGATGGTGGTGTCCTTAACATCTAAATTATATTTCAGGAATGGATTTAGAAGGTGTTTGTTTAAGCGTTATGAGCTAGATTATTTGATTATTGCGCTTTCATAACGCAAATAATCTGTTAATCATATTTAGGTAAATTTGCAAAGATCACAATGGAAGTAAGAAAAATACGTACATTATATTATTACTACGAAAAATATAATGTTAAGGAACAAAAGGGCCAAAGTTCATTGACATGCTTGAATGTAAATAACATACTAACCTTAAATTCCATCCATCACACACAGAATTGTACAACCTGTCAAGGATCATTCATCTGCGGCTCGCTCTTACTACACCTCATAGTAGACCTCTGGTGGCTCCTCCCCGGCTCCATTCCTCGTTCACTCTCACTTTTCAGTCTATCTCTCTCCTTGGGAGTGCTCGGTAGGCTTCTCACACCACCACCACCTTCTCCTGGCTTAACTCTTGCACTACGAGGGGTTCGAGTATCTCAATCACTTGGCTCATGACAGGCCTGCCTTTCGGGTTCTGGCTGAGGCATTGGTAGGCAAGGTTGGCAACATTGTTGAGGATTTTGGTGGAGTATTGTCCTTCGATTCTGGGATCAAGGATTCTTACAAGCTTCTTGCTGTGGGTGAGGAGCGGGCGAGCCCATTCCACTAGATTGTGTTCCTGGCTTGGCCTGCTCTTGTCCATGGCTCGTCTCCCTATAAGCATCTCCAGCAGGACGACTCCAAAGCCATAGACATCACTTCTTGCGGTCAAATGCCCTGGAATAGTAGTAGGAAAGATTGAAATGGAGTTCCATATGCGGAATATTTAGAAGAGACGTGACGAAACGAAATTCACCCATGTTTACAAGTGGCAAACTATGAAAATCGCACATTTGTTGGTACAATTTCATAGCAAAACAATTACCCGAACGGTATTGATGCACCAAAGAAGCTAGTGGTTATGCCATTGAAGAAACACTAGCCATTAAGTCTTTAGATATTGCAGCGATTTCAAACTAGTTTAATTTCAAATTCAATGTAAATAAAAGTTGTACAACGTGTTTTGAATACATTGATTCAAATCCATCTACAAATTGACAAATTCAATGGGACTAGTGGCTGACAAAATTGATACTTCATGGAAATGTGCTTCTATTGTTCAGCAAGGTACAGCGCAAGATTATCAGAAACCTAGGTTTCCCTATATGAGAAGATTATCAACAGTAACTAGTTCTTTTATAGACTGAACCACAAGTCAAGAGTTGCGAGACTAACCAGTCATGACATACTCAGGCGCAGCATAACCATAGGTTCCCAGAACTCGTGTTGACACATGAGTTTGATCACCAGTCGGCCCAACCCTCGCCAATCCAAAATCAGAGAGCTTGGCATTGAAATCCTGCATATTTCAATTAGACAATTACAGATTGCTTTTTAGCCATAAACAAATGTGTGCACCCAAAAACAAAAGTAAAGAAAAGAAAAGAAAGAAAAGGACAGTAAACTGACCGCATCCAGCAAAATGTTGGAAGTTTTGAAGTCTCTATATATAATGGGTTTCTCCACAGCATGAAGAAAAGCAAGCCCCCTTGCAGCATCCAAAGCAATGGTCAATCTTTTATGCCACGTTAAAGAGGCCCGTACTCCTGCGAGACACAAAACCATAAGCAAGTAGTTTGGTGTAAAAGAAAGTAGTTTATTGCAGGAGAATCTAATTGCTGATTGCTCTAATAAATTAACCATAGGATGCAGATATGGCCAACATTCTAATCCTTTCCAACACGAACCATTATGGAAGAAGCTCTTCAATATGTCTGCTTTCTGTACAAAGCTAATTTTACACATCTCCGCCATCTAACCCTCCACCCCCACAAAAGCAAATTAATTGCATACAAATGTAATTCTTTTATTCTGAAACTTAATGGCTATATACTGAATAAGTGTTGTCCGTCAAACAGTAATTTTTACAAGAAAGATTGTATTGATTTTGTGTCATCATACGATAACCATTCTCAATCTATTTTACAGAGAAAGGACCATTTTGATACTTACTTAAAAAGAGGTGTTTCTCTAAGCTCCCAGAGGCCATATATTCATAGACCAGCAGCCGATGGTCACCCTCACAGCAATAGCCAATCAGCTTTACCAGGTTAGGGTGCCGCAGTTGCCCCAAGTAATTTACTTCAGCCTGCAAGAGAACACATTACTGTGACTATGTGAGCAAATGAATAGTTTTTCAGTATTTGAAAATGGTCATAATTTCCAAGTATTATATGAAGAAACATCAAACTATAATGAACAGCAATCCAGTCACTTCTAATCAGCCAGTTCTCAAGTGTTCGATTGAACAGTCTATATAGTTTGATCAACATTAGCCAAAACACATTACCAGCCATTCCCGGTCTCCTTGTACACCTCCACGATCCAGCTCCTTTATGGCAACTTGGGTTGTCTTGTAACCCGCCTTCACAGTATCATCTATGACACCTTTATACACTATACCAAATCCACCCTCACCGAGAACTTGATCTGGTCGAAAGTGTTTAGTTGCCACCTTCATCTCTTCGTATGTGAAGATATCTAAATCCCCATTACCAGGACTACTGCGGAGGTCCTTAATGTTTCTCGGAATAATCACAATATTTGGGCTCACAGGTCCTGTTTTGGAAAGTGATAAAGGTTCTCCTTGAGTACCTGATAATGTTAAACAAGAGTAATTATTACTTAAATAAAATAGAACCACTGCCTTTGCCTCATTGTCTGTGAATCTGCAAGTCACCATTCATTCTTCAAAATTTTTCCAACATATATATTTTCTGTCTGGACACAACCACAAGTTACACTCAACAATAAAGTATCTAGGATCATGCTGTTTTTTTTTTTTTTTTTCCGACAGGGCAAGAGAAAAAGACATAAGGTGTAACACGATTGATCATCATATAATATTTGCCTAACAACAAGCACCTTTTAACTAAAGGCATCACTTAGCCAATGGAAGGACCAATTATGAGGTCATCGCGCCATTTCAATTTTAGAAAGAAATAGTAAATTACACCGGCCAAAGATATTAATCAGAAATGTCAAACTTCATTCAAACACAAGATTGCCCAAATCCAAGGGGAAAAAAAATAAATATTGGCCAGGCCATGATCTCAAGGAAAATGCAACGAAACAACCAACGAAACAAACGAAGAGTAAACAACACCAATTTAAACAAATTATCGAAGCAACGTGAGTGAGTGCGCAGGATCAACACCTGATTTTCGGACCGAAGACTTTCTCGGCGTCGGCAGAGGGTTATCCTCCTCAACACTAAAACAAGAGCCCATTCTCAGCGGCCTAACTTCACTCTCCCCAGATTCGCATCTCAAACCGCGATGATCGACACATTAAAAAATCAAACTCAACAATGGGCGGCATTTCCCAATCATTCCCAAAAAAACAAACCGTAAAACACCAAGAGAAAGCCGCCGATAGAGTGTATGAAAGTGGGCGGAAGAAGAGAGAAGCAGTTCACCGGAATCCGATCTGGAAAGCCGGAATTGGTGAGGATCGGAATGAGAAAGGAAGAAAGCGAGAGCGGCAAGTGAGAAGAGTGAACGGAATGAAGAATAATAGAGTGGAGAAGAGAGAAGAGGAGAGATACCTTGAGGGAGGGTTGAGGAATGAATGTGGATTGTAACGTTGCCATTTTCGAGTCAAACAAATACTCTATTAATCCAGGCCTTCAAGAAAACTCCAAAACCAAAGCCAAAGATGATGCTACGGCGGGCTCCATGGCCTACCCACCCCTCCTTGCCTTTTTTACCATAATGCCCTTCCTTCTTCATCTTCTGTCTGCCTGCTTGTGATTTTTAATTTTACCACTTTTTTGTACTCTAATAAACTGCTTCATTTTTAGTAGTAGTAGTAGTACAGTGTAGTTACTAGTATTTTCTTTTGGTCTGAATATGGAAGGTGTATCAACTAGAGAGTGATTATTGGTGGCGTCGGGTTGGGGAATATGTGGAAAAGATCCTGATACAAAGCCTGAATAACCAATAAGCGATGATATATAGCAATAAAAAGAAGAGCTACACAAAAAGTTCGAAGAGTAAAGAAGCCACAGGAGGCAAGCCACCAAAATACACGGTGGAAAGAGAAGACCAGAAAAACGGCCGAATAGGTAGCCGGGCAAAACCCAAAGATCTCCCCGCCGGCCGATACAAAGCCTGAATAAGTACTACTACATAATACATACTCCGTTTCTAAATAAATAATGTATTGATTGTTTTTACTGTTCATTGTAGCATTTTTACTTCTATTTTTGTTATAGTTATACAATAAAAAATATAGTCAAGTGAGATCTTATTGGATTCGTTTCATCTTGTAGTTTTTAAATATCAAATTTTTAAAATTTTTATTTGTATCGAATTTGAGTTATTAATAGTTTAAAATATGCATTAGCATACGTGCAGAGGAGAAACATTACATTTAAAAAGAAATTGAGGTAGTAGGTGATAGTATTTTTTAGTGTATGAATTATTGAATAATATTCGCTCAAATATATTGTAATTGTAAATATACATATATCCATTTTGATGTAGTATAAATTTTTGGAAAAAAGGCCAAAATGGTCCTTTATCTTTGTTAAAAAATCAAAATAGTCCTTTATGTTTCAAAATACTCAAATGGTCCTCTACAAATGCATAAAATGGCCAAAATAGTCTTTTTGTATTATTAGAATGGGCTAGTGGACATCCACACTTTTATATTTAATCCCAAACTTTCAAAACCTTTCATTAAGGCTCAAAGAAGATTTGACTTTGTACAAAAAGGTCCTCTTTCAAAACTTAAATAATTTTATTGTCTATATGACTTCGGATCCGCATGAAAATTGGTATCAGAGCCTAGGTTTTATTGAAGAACATATTAATTATATTATTTATAATATTTTATCTCTTAATAGTGAAGATCTAATTATTTAATGGATTAATTTTCTCTCTCTATGGATTTCGCTCCCGAGCCTGATCCCTCTCTCCTGCCTTCTGCCTCTACTCCGCCCCCTGCCTCTTCCCCGAAGCCTGCCTTGCCGTTCCGTTTCGCCGGTGGCTCTGTGGTGTCCTTCCGGGACAAGGTCCTTGAAGGCAAAACAGCAGCTCCCAAACCTCTCTCGGATGATCCGGCCAATGCCAACCTGGTCACCCTAGACTTCTTGGACGGGAATCGTCTCAAACCCCGTATCACCATCGATCCCACGCTGCATGATCGACTATGTAAACCTTATGAAGACGCGCTGATCATATCAGTGCTGGGGAAAAAAGTGGGGTACTACGCCCTACTGGACAGGTTATCTAAACTGTGGAAAATGGAAAACAAATTCCAAATGGTGGACATGGAAGCTGGGTTTTACTTGGTTAAGTTTGATAGAGCGGAGGATAGAACCAAGGTGTTGCATGACGGTCCGTGGATGGTTTTTGACAGTTACCTCTCTGTGTGTCCATGGCGTCCGAACTTTAGAGCTGACAATGAAACTCCGAGAAGGACTGTAGTGTGGGCGAGTTCCCTGGGTTGAGCTTCGAATTTTTTGACGAGCTGTTACTGACGAAAATGGCTAATGCGCTGGGTCGAGCAATAAGGGTGGATGCAAACACCAAGGGTGCTTACCGAGGTAAGTTTGCTAGGGTGTGTGTTGAAATTGATTTGAGCTTACCCTTGGTTACTAGTGTTTTGATGGGAGAAAGGTGGCAAAAGGTTACGTATGAAGGGTTACACCTTCTGTGTACGAGATGCCAATGCTATGGTCACGCCAGCCACCGCCGCAATAACACTTCGGTGAACGTTGAGATGGGAAGTCCGGTGAACACGCAGGAGGGGACCGTTACTCCGGTTCAGGACAAAACCAAGGTTGAAAAGCCTCCTGCGAAAAGTGTATCTGGGTTTTCCCTTTTAGTAGGGAAAGACAAAATGCAGCAATCAGCCCTTGGTACTGACGGTGCAGGAGACACACAAATGGAAAGTGAGTGTAACGAGGTAGTAAGTCAACCTCTGTGGCAGACTGATTGCAAGAAAGGGGAAAGTCACGAGGCTCCTACTGGCTCAGACACGCTGCCGTTGGAAGGCGTTCGGTGCGAGGCCAATCCCCCACAGCCTGAAAGCGGGGATTGGATAAAGGTTACCAGAAAAAAGAAGAGTGGGCTGAAGGGTAATAACGGGTTGGGGAAAAAAGCTATTGGACCACAGAAAATTTTAAACAGGTCTAATGGAGAGGGCTCTTTTGGACCCAACCAGAAACATCAGCCCAAGTTTTCTCATGGCAGTGGGAAACCCCTACGGGCCATCACCAATACCCTGGACAAAAGAGATAAGGCTAATAAAGTGGGCAAGGGAACTAAAGCTAGCGGCCCAGTCTTGAAGCCCTATGAAAAGACTAAAACAGAGGATGGGTCCAATTATCCTAAGCGAGCAAGACCTTGTGAAGAGCCTGAGACGGAGGAGGTCGGGGCAGAACCTAGACAGGTTAATCCAACCACCAAATCCCCAATTCCTAAGGGGAAGGATCCTGTGGAACAGGATGGCAAGGACCTTGTTATGGCTGAAGGAGCTGATGGAACCGGGCGAAGCGACCAGCCTCCGCCCTGCTGAACTCTGGTGTGTTTCCTGTTCCCCTATCATCCCAATTGTGATTTTATGGATTTTAAAAACCTTAAGATTATGGTCTGGAATGTGGGAGGTGTTAATGGAGAGAATACCAAAAGGGTAATCCGTGATTTTCTTCGGCAATTTGAACCGGATATTATTATTTTACTGGAGCCTCAGTCGAGGTTCACTAAATCCTCCACGTTTTTCCTTTCTGTGGGGTATGTTGAATTCTGCATTCAAGAAGTCAGAGGTCGAGCTGGGGGTATGTGGGTACTCCTGCGTGATAAGTTTCCTTTCAATATTCAAATCTATGATGTTCGGGAAAGGCTTCTGACCTTCAAATTAACTGATGCTGAGAACGTGTGGTATGCCACGGCCATTTATGCCTCTCCCTAGTATAGCGAACGTCGGAATAATTGGACGGATCTTCAGGAGTTGTCCAGAATTGTAGAGGGGGCATGGTTAGTTTTGGGAGACTGGAACCAAGTCCTTAGCCATGAGGAGGTGAGGGGTGGTTTGTATAATATAGCCAGGGCCGAGGAGCTTGGAGACGTCCTCTTCGACTGTGGTCTGTCTACTATTAACATGCAAGGGGGAACCTTCACATGGTCTAGGCCTAATGGGGATCACCAACGCATATTCAAAAGACTGGATAGGGGAGTCGCAAATCTTGATTGGATTTTTCTTTTCCCGTTTGGGATAGTTAAGGTCCTCCCGCGAATTGGGTCGGATCACTCTGCTATGCTTCTCATGTGCGGCCGCCCTCGAGCTCACAGCGTGACCCCATTTCGGTGGGAGGCTAGCTGGACACTACACAAAGACTATGAAGAAGTGGTGAATTCTTCCTGGAACTCGCCTGCTGAGACCATTTGCCACAGATTGAAGAATGTCAGAAAAGTTTCTACTGAATTCAGAAATACTTCTTGCAATAACTACAAGTGGAGGAAATTCAAAATCCTCAAAAGACTGGAGGGTATTACGCGCACCCTTGAAACTGTTGACTCCATTCGTCTGACCATCCTTGAAAATGAGCTCAAAAGAGAATACGAAACCATCCTCGCCCAAGAAGAAATCCATTGGTTCCAACGAGCACGGGAGAAGTGGGTCAAGTTGGGAGACCGGAACTCCTCCTATTTTCATGCGCGCACCAAATGCAAACGTCATAGAAGCCGGGTGCATGGTCTTTTTCTCCCGAATGGTGACTGGTCGGAAGATGAGCTGACCATCAGGAGTGCTGCCCGACAGCATTTCTCTGATGTCTTTGCTGCGAGACAAGATCACACTCACAATTCTATCAATGGTAACAATCAGATTGTGATCCCGAGTCTCACCCCTATCCCTCGAACCATTACTGGCCTCATGTCTAAGGAGGTCACTGAAGAGGAAATCAAACATGTCTTGCAAATTATGGATAGCTACTCGGCACCGGGTCCGGATGGTTTTCCGGTGCAATTTTTCAAGTTATATTGGGAGAAGGTTAAGATACCTGTGGTGGAATTTGTCTGTAATGCCTTTGCTACCAGAAGCTTCCATCCGGAGATTGCCAAAGCCCTTATATGCTTAATCCCAAAGAATCCCTCCCCCACCAGTTTCAAGGAGTTTAGGCCTATCACGTTGTGCAACGTGCTTTACAAAATCTTGACAAAAATCATAGGCCAACGGCTGAGGCCGGTCATCCTGGAAGCCATATCTCCACATCAAAGTGCCTTCCTACCGGGTAGAGGTCCCGTTGATAATGCTCTCATGCTACAGGAACTTCTTGGCTATCTGTCAGACCCTAAAAATCGTACCAAGGCGATCATTCTTAAGGTGGATATTGCCAAGGCCTACGACAACGTTCGGTGGGATTTTTTGAATTCGGTCCTTGAGGAATTGGATCTCCCTGCCTCCATTATCCAACTGATTATGTTTTGTGTTTCATCTCCCTCCTACTCAGTTCTTTGGAATGGCCATGCTCTTGAGGAATTCAAACCGGGAAGAGGGCTCCGTCAAGGTGACCCTATCTCACCTTATTTATTTTTACTAGTTATGGAGAAATTGTCGGCCATGATAAGCAAGTTGGTGAGAGACAACAAGTGGTCTCCTATCCGTGTCAACAATACTGGTATAGGGATTTCCCACATTCTCTTCGCGGACGACCTTATTCTTTGCTCTATGGCAACTAGAGACGGTGCTGAACTCATATCTCACACGCTGAAACAATTTGGTGAAGCCTCGGGCCTCACCCTTAACCCTCTCAAATCGGAAGTTTTCATTCCTCGGGCTGTCTCCTTGGAAGACAGGAGCGGGATTTCCAACATCCTGAACATGCCGGCTGTTGATTCGTTGGGGAATTATCTGGGATTCCCAATGCTTATGGGACGTCGCCGCATCCGGGATTTCGCTTTCATCTTGGAAAAAATGGATGGCAGACTCGAGGGGTGGGCAAGCAAGCTTTTGAACAAGGCGGGTCGTCTTACCTTGTGTAGGGCAGTGTTGGCGGCCATTCCCACATACTTTATGCAATTGCATTGGCTTCCGGAAAATGTCTGCGAAGCTATTGATAGGCGTATTAATAGATTCCTTTGGAAAGATCGCAATGACAAGGGGATCCATTTGGTTAGTTGGGATAAAGTCGCAACACCTCGAGATGTTGGTGGTCTTGGTTTGAGAAAAGCAAGAGGGATGAATGTGGCACTTCTCGGCAAAATTCTTTGGGGGCTACTTCATGGTAGGGCGAAACCCTGGGTTCAGTTGATTAAGGACAAATTTGGGGAGGTGGATTTCCTCTTTGACCCCCCTTGCCCGAACAACTCCTACACTCTGAAACTGATTCATAAAGTTGGCCCACTCCTCAGTGGTGGTTTCCAACTCCGTGTGAGATGTGGTGCAGTCTCCCTTTGGTTTTCGAGATGGTGGAAGAACACTCACCTGGGGTCCCTTCTGCCTTTCATAGCTTCCCATGATGTAGACTTACAGGTCAAGGATGTTATAGTTGAAGGTAAATGGGATTGGACTAAAATTTACTCTAAGGTGCCAGAGATGATCTTGAATGAAATCTGCTCCACACCCCCGCCTCAAACTCATGCGTTGGCCCTGACCTGTGGGTGTGGAAGTATACCAATAGTGGTGTCTATTCGGTTTCCTCAGCGTATAAATTCATTTCCCCATCTAGGGAGGAGAGACCTAACTGGAAATGGATGTGGAAGGCCCCGATCCCCGAGAAATTTGGATTCTTACTTTGGCTACTATCCCACAACTCTTTACCAGTCAATTTCTTGAGATTCAGCCGGCATTTGGCCACCATCCCTCTCTGCCTGTTGTGTGGCACCGAGGTTGAAACGTGGTTTCATTGCCTTTTCTTCTGTGAATGGGCTAGTGGGATATGGAGGAAGCTGAAAATTGATATTCCCTATGATTGTAGCTCTATCCCAAAAGAGAACATAAGAGCCTTCCTCCAGGGCATGCTTCGGTGTTATGGCCCTCCCTTCTTGGCCGGTCTATGGACTATCTGGCTTGAAAGAAATGCTCGCATTTTCAGAGGGAAACAACGCACTGTTTGGGCGATCACTAGAGAGATATGGAGATTAGCGGCTGACCTGGATACCGTGACTCCTACTCCGTCCCTGGTCAATGCCGGCCCTCGCTGGATTAACTGGAATGAGGCCAATGCAAGGGGCCAAATTCTCCATGTGGACGGGAGCTCTATGGCAAATCCTGGGAGAGCAGGTTACGGTTTTGTTGTTCGGAATGGAGAGGGCGAATGGCTCGGAGGGGAAAGTGGTTTTCTGGGCATTCAATCCAACACCTACGCTGAACTCTCTGCCCTGGCCAAAGGGCTTATGTTTGTGAAGGGCATGGGGACTCAATCCATTTGCTGCTATACTGACGCCAAGAGCATCCTGGATTTGCTGGATTCGTGCCCACGTTTTCATCCTCTCGCTGGGCTTATATTACACATACAGGTCGGAGCTTCGTTGAGTGTCGCATACTGCACGTCCTCCGAGAGGGGAACAAAGTTGCCGACAGCCTTGCCAAACATGGTGCATCGGTTGAGGACTTTTTCACCACGTGGGCATTCCCTCCGGATTTTGCTTTGGGGAGCGTTGTGGCGGACGCGGCCGGCACGTGGTTCCCGCGTGCCTAGTGTGGTTCTCTTGTTTCGTTTTTAGCTTATTCCTGTCGTTTTTGTTTGTTTTTTCCTTTTTGCTCCTTGTTTCCTGGCTTCGGCTCTCCAAAAAAAAAAAATTATTTAATGGATTCATTTAATTTGAAACCAACGAATTATTTCCAAATTTTGAAAATAAAAAATAAAAATTTTCAGAGTAAATTCTTGAAACTGTCTATAAGACAAAATTTAATTAAATGAAATTTCTTTCATGAAAATGAGAGGAACTGACTGGAAAGAAATTAATCCAGATAGCTCTAAGTTCTCACAAGACTTAGCAGAAATCCAAAAGATGATTCAAGATTATGGTAACCGGGTATTAATTTTACCTGGAAAAATAGATAACTTGAATCAATCAACAGAAGAGATCTTGAAATTATTTCAAGATCTAAAGAAAGAGATTTTAAATCTGAAATTTGATATTTCGAATATCAAGAAAAGGCAAAAGGATATTCCTGGATCTTCCAAGAATAACCAAGTCAATATTAGAGATGCATTCGGACCAGTACAAGCTTTACATCAAAAAGGTAAAGCAACTATGGTTCCAAAGTAGAAATCACAAGAAGAGCTTATGATCGATCTCCTAAAAACAGTCGAATGAGTGTTTCTAGGACAGATCTATCAGATCTACAAGAATTAGCATAATCATTTTCCCAACTTGGGATTATGGATCTAGTTAATGTAAAACCAAATGAAGTTCTTCAATTGGGTTATGCAGAAGAATCAGGATCTAACGTAACCCACGATGGACCGCCTGATGTCCCATTGAGGGAAAGCACAGACTTCCACATGAACAGGTATCCTGAGGTGCATCTCAATACAAGACGAAACCCAGGACGGAACCCATGTAAAGCACCAGAATCCACACCGTGGGCAAGACGATGTTACAACCATTAAATCCATATGGCATAACACTGAACCTCGATGTTATCGACTTCCGAAACATCGAAGATCTGATCGACGAATGGGTAGCTTCAATGAAGATTGCAGTAACCACCCTGGATCTCGATAAAGAAAACTTTGTCAGATTAATAGAGCTAAGTCTCGAAGGATCGGCAAAGCTGGGCTGGAAAAACTCCACGGCGGCTTTAAAGGAGCATATACTCGAAGAAGAATCCAAAAGCACAATCTGCGAAAGATTTGGCCTCTTATTCAAAACCCATTTTGTAGGAGATGGTTATTTTGAAGAACAGAGAACCGAAAAAATCAAGGTCTATACCCAAGCACTATTGGGTATGGAGTTAAGAAGTATTTGCGCAGTAGACGATAGATCTACTGGTTTCGTAAATACTATTTTCGGAGGAAGATGACAGCAAAAGTAGCATGTCCCATGTTCTTTGCAAAGATCTGCAGCCCATGGCGAGAGATGTTGATCGAATCGTACACAGTACCCCCTGGTACAGTAGAATCAATAGCCCGAAGAATTCCTTCTTAAATGATAAGCTCAGAGAATGGTGTCAATAGGCAGCAGCCCAAAAGAACATCAAGAGACTAAGAGGTAAAATAAAAAGAACCCCTCTTTGCTGTGAAAATAACGATTTTCTAACAATTATAGGAGAATTAGAAGAAAAGAGAAGAAATAAAAAAAGCCGAGACTCATACAGTAAGAGTTTCAGAGGACCTCTATTCCGAAAAAGAAGAGTATGGTGGTTCAAGAGCAAGGCCATAACATACAAAAATGGACAAAGAACGGGAACGACGAAGAGTTCATCCTAAGGCTCAACTAGCTCAGCAGCAAGGAGCACGGGGAGAACGACGTCTAAGAGAATGTTTAGACGAGCCCATACCCGAGCCAACGGAAGTTTCAAGGACTACAACTGTTGGAAGTGTGGAGCCAGAGGTCATATCTCACCCGATTGCCCCCAGAATTGTGAGATACGAATGTACGATGCCACGGAGGACATCGTGGAAGCGGTCTACCATGGAAAGGTGATACCAGTCTATCAGTTTGAAAACATCCCCTCGGATGAAAGCATCTATGAGGAAGAATTAAGAAGTGGCTCGGACTCATTCAACCGAGTCTGACTGAAGATGACAGGATTCAGACCACTGAAAACCTGTATGGATTCTTTTCAAGGATAACGATATCGAATCGAACCATGGAAAGAATAATGCGACAAGATTCCAACCTCAGCCCATATGACGGATTCAGAATTGGCAGGATAGGACGAGTTCTTAACCAGATGGGACTCAACCAGAGAAGACATATCATCATCTACAAGGTAAGTGCATGTGAGTTTGCAATTCCTATGGAACTTACTTGTAATGTTATGGATATGCAATTAATTTCTAAAGAAGAAATTCTTGAGGAATTAAGTAGAATGAAGGAGGAAATTGCCATTACTATGAAATGGATCCACATAGGAACCATCGAAGTAGTAATTAATGCAACCTTCAAAGAAGGTATGATTCTGAATTACATTTATCAGTCACTGATAGAAGAATCAATAACCTTAGAGATGGTCTTCTTGGTACTATGGTAGGAAATTTATATGCTGGGAAATTGATGTTTGACATACATCCCAGAATTTCTTATAACTTAGCTGACCAAGATTTAGCAGAGTTCTAACCCTTTATCGGATTTCAAAAGAAAAGATCTGATGAAAGAAGGGAACATGCCATATTCTATAACTTATAAAATCTCTTATGCACTTTTCAATAGTCATCATTCTGACTTATTTCTCAGGAAAAAACATATAGAAATTCCAGGAATTTGCTAAAGTCATTACTCCAAATCCTACCCAGATTCCAAGGTTAGGAGGAGTAGACATACAGATAAGAGATCATCCAATTCTAGACAGATCAACGAGTGCTAAAATTGAGTATGCAAGCCGAATGACTTTTTCGGAAGACAGAATTATGGAATATAAAGGAAAGAAGTTCATCAAAGATCTAACTCCTCAATCCATCGGGGTAGATAATATAAAAATTAAATGCCCTGAAGGATGGAAAGAAATACGAGTAATATTTGACATCACTGAAAAGATTAACCGTTTTCCATGTGATGACTTATACTACTTGCAGCAACCATCAATTGGAACCTATGAATGAACAATTGAAATTGCAGGACACGAGATCAGAGTTTTAGGCACCGCCGGAAAAGACAATGGGGTTATGATTTTGGGATTAAGTTTTCTCGAAAATCATAAACCATGGGTAAGAAAGGATAATGGTATAGAATTTAATCTAAATGGTCACACCATCAGAATTAAATGACAAGTCCATTTTCCATTTATATCTCTGTAGGAATCATATATGAACAATATAAGTCAGAATATTTTGCAGCTTATATTGATTCAGGATCAGGTATTTGCACGACAAAACCAGGAGTTTTCCCTAGCGAAGCTATGGAATCATTACCCATTATTGCAGGAAAATATTTTTCCCAAAAAATCTTAGTACTAAATAAGGGTATTTGACAGGCCAATATCATGATTGGAGAAGCATTTGGTACACCTTGGTATAAGGTAAAAACGCCTCATATTTACTTTCATGATACAGGAGCAGATATTTTGTTAGGAAATAATTTCATACAATCGTTTACAAAATATGTTCAAGAGAACAAAAGAAATTTGTTAATATTTACCACAAGTTGTGGAAATGAGATACAGGTGTTGCGCAGAGAAAGGGCATTCAACAGGTTAATGCCTATAGTATTTCGCAGCAAACGTGGTGATAATGATGCCAAACTAACTCATCCAAAAATGCAGGATAAAAGAAAGTTTGGTAAGGCTTTGTTGTCTTATAGACAGCAAGGATTCGATGAAGCTTCTATTGACAAAGAAATGTGGAAAGTTGACAAAAGATGCCACCCAAGATTAATAATTCAGCAATAATGTAACCAGCTGGAATCCAAAGCGAGTGACGAACGCAGTGACGTCAAAATGCATTAGAGAAAATTTGGAATCCGCAATTGAAGTCCGCGGGCGCCTATAAATAGAGACATTTGAAGCAGATGGAAGGCATCGAAAATCCTCCCAACTCTTCAAAATATTTGTAATATTTTCTTTCTGCAAAAATTTTCTTTGTGTCTGTAATAGTATGGGGTACATCCCCAAGAGTCTAGTATCCTCTGCGATGAGGAGCTAAGTGTTTGTCTTCTCTATTAGGAGAAATTATGTTTGAATAATATTTTTAATATTTCTTCAATAAAATCCAGGCTTTCTATATCTATAATCTTCCAAAATTAGAATTAAACTCTTTTGCCCCAAACCTCGCTACGTCCTAATGTAGGAAACGAAATAGGACTGTGCTGATTGTTGCTGAAGGAGCCCAGAGCTGGTGAACCATTGGCTGCGGTTGTGTGGTTGGAAGGAGTCCGTCCCAGAGCTCGGAAGACCCGGCAGTAAGGCGGTCAAACCCGAGGTATAAGGTTTTTGTTTAATTTTTCTTACGGAAGCATGTTGGGCATTTATTTGATGTATGGATTAGTAAAAATCACTATTTAAAGTTTTGGGGCTAAAATGAAATAGTTTAAAAGGTTGGTGGTCAATTTAATATAAAAGAGTGTCAAGTGGAGATTATTTTATACAAGAAGGACTAAATTGGACATTAAGGCAAAAGGTAGAGGACTAATTGGGTATAAAAATAGATAAATGACTGATTTGGCTAAAAACAAAAGAAAAATGACTAATTGGGCATTTATTCCATAAATTTTTAGATAAGTGTTGATTGTGTGTAACAAAGAAAATTATTCTGTTTAGTAGGATGGTTGGAGTACTTCGCAATTTTTTTATTTTTCATTTTATAAATTCATATTGTTTCTCTTTATTGGAGATAGTCTGTTTGGGAATTAGCTGTTAACTGATTATGTGAGTTAGTGAGTAATAAATTAGTTAAAATTAGTTGTTTGGCAGTTTCGAGAACAACTTTTTGCCTAGAATAAACTGATTTCAAAATTATGCTATTAGCAGCGGTTTCAAAAACAGTTGATTGAACACTAAACTAATTTAATTCAAATCATCTAAAATAAGCTAATTCTATTTAGTTATTTTGCCAAACATGTCTATAGTCTTCTGCTTGTTCGATTCTAAAATGAGGTTTGTGTGAGTCGTTTTCAAGTCTTATGGTGGTTTGTTCATGCTGAACTTTGTTTTGCTACCACTCGTCAACTCGGCAATTCCTAGGGTGGTTTGTTCATGTTGATTTGTTTTGTTACCACTTGTGAGTTGTGATCATGTACTTAGTTTGGTGTTTGATCTTGTGTTTGTATGATTAAATAAAAGGGGAAAAGAGTAAAAATGGTCATTACAATGAGCCTATTCCATTTTTAGGCCATTATAAGTTGAATTTCCGGAATTAGGCAATTACAAACACATGTTGAATGAAATTGAGCCATAAGGACTAATTTAAAATTAATTAATTTCCCAACAACTTTCTCTTTATTTTCTTTAAAACCCCAAAAGTTTGACTTTATATACTTTAGTCTTATTCCAAAGTTTTCTATACAAATGAGACCCCAAGTGCATGAAAATTGGTATCAGAGTCTAGGTTTTATTGAAGAACATATTAATTATATTATCTATAATATTTTATCTCTTAATGGTGAAGATTTAATTATTTAATGGATTCATTTAATTTGAAACCAACGAGTTATTTCCAAATTTTGGAAATAAAAAAATAGAAATTTTCGGAGGAAATTGTTGAACTTGTCTATAAGACAAGATTTTATTAAAAAGTAATTTCTTTCATGAAAATGAGAGGAACTGACTGGAAAAAATTGATCCGGATAGCTCTAAGTTCTCACAAGACTTAAGAGAAATCCAAAAGACGATTCAAGATTATGGTAACCAGATATTAATTTTACCTGAAAAAATAGATAACTTGAATCAATCAATAGATGAGATCTTGAAATTATTTCAAGATCTAAAGAAAGAGATTTTAAATCTGGAAATTGATATTTCGGATATCAAGAAAAGACAAAAGGATATTCCTGGATCTTCCAAGAATAACCAAGCAATATTAGAGATGCTTTCGGACTCGTACAAGCTTTACAACAAAAGGGTAAAGCAACTATGATTCCAAAGCAGAAATCACAAGAAGAACTGATGATTGATCTTCTGAAAACAATCGAATGAGTGTTTCCAGAGCAAATCTATCTGATCTATAAGAACTTGCATAATCATTTTCCAACTAGGGATTATGGATCTAGTTAATGTAAAACCCAATGAAGTTCTTCAGTTGGGTTTTGCGGAAGAATCAGGATCCAACGTGACTCACGATGGACCGCCCGATGTCCCAATGAGGGAAAGTACAGACTTCCATATAAACAGGTATCCTGAGGTGCATCTTAATGCAAGACGAAATCCAGGACGGAACCCAAGTAGAGCACCAGAATCTACACCGTGGGCCAAGATGATGTTACAACCATTAAATCCATATGGCATAACACCGAACCTCGACGTTATCGACTTTCGAAACATCGAAGATCTGATCGAAGAATGGGTAGCTTTAATGAAGATTGCAGCAACCACTCTGGATCTCGATAAAGAAAATTTTGTCAGATTAATAGAGCTAAATCTCGAAGGATCGGCAAAGCTGGGCTGGAAAAACTCCACGGCGGCTTTAAAGGAGCAAATACTCGAAGGAGAATCCAAAAGCACAATCTGCGAAAAATTTGGCCTCTTATTCAAAACTTATTTTATAGAAGATGGTTATTTTGAAGAACAAAAAACCGAAAAAATCAAGATCTATACTCAAGCACTATTTGGTATGGAGTTAAGAAGTATTTGCGCAGTAGACAAATATATCTACTGGTTTCGTAAATACTATTTTCGGAGTAAGATGACAGCTGAAGTAGCATGTCTCATGTTCTTTGCAAAGATCTGTAGCCTATGAAGAGAGATGTTGATCCAATCGTACACAGTACCCCCTGGTACAATGGACTCAATAGCCCGAAGAATGTCCTTCTTAAAGGATAAGCTCAGAGAATGGTGTCAACAGCAGCAGCCCAAAAGAACACCAAGAGACTAAGAGGTAAAATAAAAAGAACCTCTCTTTGCTGTGAAAATAACGATTTTCCAACAATTATAGGAGAATCAGAAGAAAAGAGAAGAAAGAAGAAGAGTCGGGGCTCATACAGTAAGAGTTTCAGAAGACCTCCATTCCGAAGAAGAAGAGCATGGTGGTTCCAAGAGCAAGGCCAGAACATACAAAACCAGACAAAGAACGGGAACAACAAAGAGTTCATCTGAAGGCTCAACTAGCTCAGCAGCAAGGAACACGGGGAGAACTACTTCAAAGAGAACGTTCAGACGAGCCTATACCCGAGCGCATGAAAGCTTCAAGGACTGCAACTGTTGTAAGTGTAAAGCCAGAGGTCATATCTCACCTGATTGCCCTCAGAATCGTGAGATACGAATGTACGAAGCCACGGAAGATATCGTGGAAGCGGTCTACCATGGAAAGTTGGTACCAGTCTATCAGTTTGAAGACATCCCCTCAGATGAAAGCATCTAAGAGGAAGAACTAAGAAGTTACTCGACTCATATTCAGATGGATCTTCAACCGAGTCTGACTGAAGAGGACAGGATTCAGACCACTGAAAACATGTCTGGATTCTTTTCAAGGATGACGATCTCGAATCGAACCATGGAAAGAATAATGCGATAAGATTCCAACCTCAGCCAATATGACGGATTCAGAATTGGCGGGATTGGAAGAGTACTAAATCAGATGGGACTCAACCAGAGGAGACATAACATCATCTACAAGGTAAGTGCAGGTAAGTTTGCGATTCCTATGGAACTTATTTATAATGTTATGGATATGCAATTAATTCCTAAAGAAGAAATTCTTGAGGAATTAAGCAGAATGAAGGAGGAAATTCCTATTACTATGAAATGGAATCACATATGAGCCATCGAAGTATTAATTAAGGCAACTTTCAAAGAAGGCATTGATTCTGAATTACATCTATCAGTCACTGATAGAAGAATCAATAACCTTAGAGATGGTCTTCTTGGGACTATGGTAGGAAATTTATATGCAGGGAAGCTAATGTTTGACATACATCCCAGAATTTCCTATAACCTTGCCGACCAAGATTTTAGCAGAGTGCTAACCCTTCATCAAGATTTCAAAAGAAAAGATCTGATAAAAGAAGGGAACAGACCATATTCTATAACTTATAGAATCTCTTATGCACTTTCCAATAGTCATCATTCTGACTTATTTCTTAGGAAAGAGTATATAGAAATTTCTAGAATTTTCAATGAATTCGCTAAAGTCATGACTCCAAATCCTACCCAGATTCCAAGGTTAGGAGGAGTAGATATGCAGATAAGAGATCATCCAATTCTAGACAGATCAACGAGTGCTAGAATTGAGTACGCAAGCCGTATGTCTTTTTCAGAAGACAGAATTATGGCATATAAAGGAAAGGAGTTGATCAAAGATTTAACTCCTCAATCCATTGGGGTAGATAATATAAAGATTAAATGCCCTGAAGATTAATCGTTTTCCATGTGATGACTTATACTACTTGCAACAGCCATCAATTGGAACCTATGAAGGAACAATCGAAATTGCAGGATACGAGATCAGAGTGTTAGGCACCGCCGGAAAAGACAATGGGGTTATGATTTTGGGATTAAGTTTTCTCGAAAATCATAAACCATGGGTAAGAAAGGATAATGGTATATATAGAATTTAATCTGAAAGGTCACACCATCAGACTTAAATAACAAGCCCATTTTCCATTTATATCTCAGTAGGGATAATATATGAACAATATAAGTCAGAATATTTTGCAGCTTATATTGATTCAGGATCAGGTATTTGCATGGCAAAACCAGGAGTTTTCCCTAGCGAAGCTATGGATTCATTACCCATTATTGCAGGAAGAGATTTTTCCCAAAAAAATTTAGTACTAAATAAGGGTGTTCGACAGGCCAATATCATGATTGGAGGAGCACTTGGTACACCTTGGTATAAGGTAAAAACGCCTCCTATTTACTTTCATGATATAGGAGCGGATATTTTATTAGGGAATAATTTCATACAATCCTTTACAAAATATGTTCAAGATAACAAAAGAAATTTGTTAATATTTACCACAAGTTGTGAAAATGAGATACATGTGTTGTGCAGAGAAAAGGCATTCAACAGGTTAATGCATATATTATTTCGCAGCAAACGTGGTGATAATGATGCCAAACTAATCCATCCAAAAATGCAGGATAAAGGGAATGTTTGGGAGTCAGCAGATCTGCTAGCAGATAGCAGATTCAGAAAAAGAAATGTGAGACGATATGCTCTTCCAATATGCTATATGCTAACAAATATGTTTGCTCCCAAACATACTCAAAAGAAAGTTTGGTAAGGCTTTGTTGTCTTTTAGACAGCAATGATTCGATGAACCTTCTATTGAGGAAAGTATAAACCTCAAAGAAGCAATGCAGGAAACGAAATCATTAAAAATAACTTCATTAGACATTGATGGGGAAACTAAATTGTCCCTCGAAACAACAAGCCAAACTTTGGCAATTAACGAGAAGGAATTCTTTGCAGTATGGAAAATATTTAAAAAATGACCTTTATTCTTACTTGCAAAGAAATTTGTATTAAAAGTTGATAATACTAATGTTAGGGCTTTTCTAAAAAATAAACTTGAATCAAAAATTGAAAAGGCTCGTATTATCGTATGGAAACTGAATGTCAATAATATACACGTTATAAAATCTCATGAAAATGTTCTTGCAGATTTCTTGACGAGAGATGGAAGCATTTGAAGCTGATTCCATAATTACGAGATTCAGGCACTTCAGAGAAAACCTAGAGGAGCTATCAAAGCATTTTGGACAGCTAGATATTAATGCAAAAGCAGCTGACCAAATACAACAGAGCGATGTGGACATGGTCCGCAATGATATACGAACCTCCCATATAGCAATGACAATGCTATGGGAATCAATACTCGAGCCAATCAGGAAAGCGTCAGCTTCTCTGATTAACAAAGAGAAACGTGCCCAGCAAACAAAAGTGGTTACGTATGAAGAAGCAGATTCAAGTACTGCTTCAAAGGAACCATTATCGGACACCGATAAAAATATTGAGCAAGAGGAAAGTCACATTTCCGAAAACTCAAACCAACCCACTGCCTCTGGGTAAAAGAGGAAGAAATTAATCTTAGGCCAATGACAGGCACCTCTAAGGTTAATTCAGAAGAGAATGTCATTCTACAACCTGGCGGGACTACCAAGGAAAATGGGAACAACCGGTGTCCAAAAGGGGAATTAACCCGAGCAAAACAGTAATCGAGACATCCGGGAGATACAACAGGGTATGGATGCTCGAAGGATCGAAGCCATAAGAGGTTCGAAAGTGGTATAACTTTGGAGCATTAGCATCTGTTCATACTACATCACCAGGGTTTCCGGAAATCGAAAAACTTCCGGGATGGATAAGTAGCGCGGTGCACGAATCATGGCAGAATAACCCGCACCTACAAAGAGGAGATATTCTGGAGCTTAAGTTCATTTC
This sequence comes from Hygrophila difformis, assembly GCA_030278955.1. Classification (NCBI taxonomy): domain Eukaryota; kingdom Viridiplantae; phylum Streptophyta; class Magnoliopsida; order Lamiales; family Acanthaceae; genus Hygrophila; species Hygrophila difformis. The sequence continues at coordinate 24,762,647 of JAOANR010000009.1, read as the reverse complement.
AGCAGCACCAGAAATAGTCGGGAAAGGTTCTTATCCGGTCTTTCATTTTATTAAATTACAAAGACCTGATATGATTGCCTTCAATAGAGTTAAGTCTATAGATAAGAAGGCACCATTGGTATCTTCAATCAGCGAAGATGAAATCTCCACTCGACGAGCATGGGGATTATGGGTCTGTCTTACCGAGATGGAAAAGGTTAAATATCCGTTTAAAATATTTTCAAACAATTTAAATGGATCGTTCCCGGTTAATTCTTTAACATGGAAAAGCACAGAGTTTGCGGAAAGCTCTTTCGAAAAGAAGAGGTTACTCATCTGCGAAAACAAGTTGCCAGCAACCAAGTCTACAAGAAAGAAGGCATGCAACATGATGCATGTTGGCCAATATGATAATCACATATGCCTATATTGTGCAGAACAGGAAAAATCCCTATTCGGTACAAAGATCCGAGTAACCCATAAAAAATCCGCACCCGAACAGAACAAGGGGAGGAAACGTCCAAAAAACTTTCACAAGCCAAAGTAAGATTTGCTGGATGTAAAAGAAAAAGAGGTGTCGGCAACACCCATAATTAAAAACCGACAAAGAAGGGTAGAGTAGTTGGCAATAAGTGGCCGACAAGAGAATGTGGAGAGTTGACAAAGAAGCCACCTAAAGCAATAATTCCAAAACGACAATAATGTAGCCTGTGGAAATTAAGCCCAAGTGACGAATGCAGTGACGTCACAAGGATTTAGAGGAAGATTGGAATTCGGGATTGAAGTCCGCGGGCCCTATAAATAAAGGAGTTTCAAGCAGATGGAAGGCATCAAAAATCCTCTCAACTCTTCAAAATATTTGTAATATTTCTATTTCTGCAAATTTCCTTTCGAGTCTGTAAAGTATGGGGTCCTCCCCCAAGAGTCTTGTATCCTCTATGAGGAACTAGTGTCTGTCTTCTCCATTAGGGAAAATTATATTTGAATAATATTTATAATATTTTTTCAGTACAGGCTTCCAAATATTCTAAATATTCTGATATATAGTTAAAACCATTTACCCCAAACCTTGTTACATCCTAAGGTATGAGACGAAATAGAATTGTGTTGTTTGCTCCTGAAGGAGACAAGAATCGGTGAACCATCGGTTGCGGCTGCGTGGTTAGAGGAACTCCGTAAAATCCCGGAGCTTGAGAAACCCGGCAGCAAGGCGGTCAAATCCAAAGTATGGAGTTTGGTGCTTAATTTTATTATCAAAATCATGATGGGCTATTATTGAACTAAAGGTAATGAAGAAACTAAAATCTGGGGTCAAATTGTAATAAAGCTAAAGTTGGTAGGGTTAATTGAAGTTTGAAAAAGTCAAAATAGTCTAAATAGCCTTAATTTGGTTAAAAATGGTTTCTAATGGCCTAAAATTGAAAATTGATTTTATCATGGCCCAAATGTGGAAATGGTACCTTGTAATGGCCTAAAATATTCGTTACCTCAACTTTATTGGTACTTCTAAGACCAACTTTATCCATGATCCACCACCTATGGTCCCCAACCGCCATGTCATTATGTAAAATAATAAAAAAAAAAAGAAAAAAATTGTGTCTTGGTCCCCAACCAAGGGTCGACCAAAATGAAAATGAGATCATGGGGTCTCTTATCTCTTGGTCAATGAGAATGTGACATTTGTCTTATTCCCATTGGTAACAAAAATTTTAAATAAATTCTATTAAAATCATTATATTTTTATATTTTAAAATAAAAATAAATAAAAAATATATCATATTTTATAATTTTTCATTTTATACAGATAGAGACCACTCTTACTATATTTTTGTTAAATACATAATATTGATAGAGTATGTTAAATTCAATTAAAATAATTATATATAATATTATGGTTGGATGGTTGGGTGGTTATTGATAAAGTATGTAAAATTGGGGTAGTTGGGTTGGGATGGATATTGATGAGTTGGAAGAGAGAAATTAATTAAATAACGAGATGGTTGGGTGGTTGGTGTGGTCATGGTTAAAGATAGTCTAATGAACTCTCATTCATTCTCCTTAAACAAAAATAATAATACCAGCTTCCAAATAAAAATTGCTTGTTTTTTTTTTTGCACATTAATTACGTGGGGATGCATGGATAGTGGGTAAACTGAAGATAAATTAGTGATTTTATGTAATATAATGATGGTTGTTTGATAATTTCTTTTTTGGTAAATAGTGACACTCATGTGTCGGCAAATGTGTATGGGAGCCCAAACCACACAAATTATAAAAGGGATAAAGGGGATGGATAGGGGGCCGGGTGGGGATATAGGTTGGGAGACGGGGGACTTGACCGCTAGGGTAAGTCCCTAACCCCATCGTTTGATAATTTTAATTGGTTTATTTATGTGATGTGATTAGGGGTGGGTCGGTACGGTATATCAAAAAAATTTCTCCGTATCGTGTACCGCACCGAATTTTACGGTATGAAAATTTACATACCATTGTTGTACTCGTTATGAAATATTTCAATATCGTTGCCATACCGACATTTTTGGTAAGTTCGGTATATACCGAACCTTCGGTATATACCCTTATCGTGGTATATACCGACATACCGAACATTCACTACATACCGACATACCGGTATTGCAGTATATACCGACATTTCGAAAATTTGCTATAAACCAGCATATCGGTATTCCGGTATATACCGGTATCGTGGTATATACCGACATACCGAAGAATCGGTACATACCGACATTCCGATACCGCGGTATATACCGAAGTTCAGTACGATAATTGTATACCGGGTATCAAAAAATTTATACCGTTACCGTATCGAAATATTACGGTACGGTATGATACCGTACCATACCGTACCGAATATTACGGTATGCCGAAAATTTTTCGGTATTCTCGGTATTTTTTCGGTACGATATGTGAGGTATATGGTATATTCGGTATTTTTCCAGCCTAGATGTGATGATAATTGATTTAAATATTTTTTGGAGTAATGAGTATAAAGTTTTACTTTTTCTTACCAAAATGGAAAGTGATCAAAATTTATGAGACATTCTAATAAAAAAAATGCCGTCAACATTAATGAGATTACTATAATAAATTAGATCATTATTTGCAAGCTAAGGAAGATAACTCAAAATACCACAAATGAAACAATTGCTGGTTAGTCCTTGAATAACTAGATTTAAAATTACGTTTTTCCCCGGATTAAATAAAATTCAATAATTTACTCTTTTGGATCTAATGTGGCCTGGGGATACCTGACTATTCACCAAAAAAAAAATCAATAATTTACTATCATAAGTCAAAGTGTTTGTTCCAATTCGGTTACTGTACAGGCACACACATGGCCTGTACATACAGAATGGTGGGTAGTCATTCATAAATGATGTTGCTAATAGTCATCCCCAATATACGGTTAAAAATAATAGATTGTGTTGTTTGGAATGATGTCTGAGCATTTAAAAGTGATGTCTGCCTTGAAATGATGTTCACGATAGTATTTGTGATGTTATACTATCCATCATTTTTTCTTGTGCGCTCATCATTATCATCTTAACACATCATTTTTGGGACCTCTAACATTATCACATCATGTGTTGTTGGCCGCACCCAAGCCATACCCTGTTTATTCTGTAAGCAGCTTTTGAAAGTTTTTTGGAGCTTTAAATTTTATATCAAAATAATAGCCCCATTCTTTACACTAGCTTTTAAAGTCTTTAGCTGTAAATTACAATTCTGAGAAGCTCTACAATCAGAAGCTACACTGAGGGTCTGTTCTGCACGCAGCTTTTGGGAGCTTTTGGTAGCTTTAGAGCCCGTTTGGAATGGCTTCTAGGGAGGTGTTTTTGGCTTTTGCTTCTGCCAAAAGCACTTCTAGTAGAAATTATGTGTTTGTTTTGGCTTTTAAGAAAAAACAAAAGCACATCGAAAAGCCAAAAAAGTGCTTCTGGGAGGGGGTGCTTCTCACAAAAACAGAAGCTAAAAGCACCTCGTAAAATGTGCAAGGACATAAATACCCCCACTACTTAATATAAATTATACTATAAATATATCTTATTATCATATTAAGTAGCACGTCTTTTTTGGTACTTACTACATCCAAAAGCACTTTTCATTTTTATTCATCCAAACATATTTTTTAGAAAAAGCCGTTTTTCAAACATTTCATCCAAACACAAAAGTTACATGCTTTTGCTTTTGACTTCTACTTGTGCTTCTACTTTTGGCTTCTCCTTTTTTCAAAAGTCAATCCAAACAGGCCCTTAGCTTTTATTTCAAAACAAAAGCCTCGTTCTGTACACTAGCTTTTATAAACTTCTGGAAGCTTCTTTTTAGAAGCTACAAGGGGTAGCTTTTGAGAGCTTTTGGGAGCTTTCGAAAGCTACTTTCCAAATTTAATTAATTTTTCTCTTCAGATTATAATTTTTGACAGCTACAGCTGCTTATACCGAACACTTATACAAAAACTTATAGCTACAGCTCCCACAGCTCCCAACAGCTACAGCTCCCTACAGCTGCAGCTCGAAGCTACAGTTTGACGTGCAGAACGGACTCTAGCTTTTTGGAGCTTTCGAAAGCTACTTTCCAATTTTAATAATTTTTTTCTTCAAATACAGTTTATGACAGCTACAACTACTTTTACCGAACACTTATATAAAAACTGATAACTACAGCTCCCTATAGCTCTACGGGTCCGTTCTGCACGTAGGGCTGTAGCTGCGGGCTGCAGCTGTTGGGAGCTGTGGCTATCAGTTTTTGCATAAGTTTTCTGTACAAGTAGCTGTAGTTGTCAAATTATAATTTGAGGAGAAAAATTAATTAAATTTGGAAAATAGCTTTCAAAAGTTCCCAAAAGTCACTGAGCCTAGCTTCTGATTGTAGAGCTTTTCGGAGCTACAATTCATAACTAAAGCCTTCAAAAGCTAGTGTGCAGAACGGTACTATTGTTTTGTAATAAAAGATAAAGCTCCTCAAAGCTCACGGCCAAAAGCTACATGCAGAACATACCCTACGTGCATAACGGACCCTAAAACTAAAAAAATAAGCTTGAAAAAATGTAAACAATTATCCAAACTGCAAGCAATGACTCACTAGTATTTTTTAGGTGAATACCATGGTATCCTCATGCCTTATTGGACCCGAGACTAATCCCTCAAGGATCGGGTGACCATTGAAGGGTTGCCTCTCCCAAAACAAAATTCTGCATGCACAAATGCTCGAAACCGAGACCTTTGCTTAAGCAATAATAATAAGAGTATGGTGGTTTCAAATTAAATTATAATTCCATAATCTTTTAAACGAACCAAGTTGTTCGTAAATCATTCATGAGTGGATTACGTCAATGTTTAGTTTCATCTCGAGTTGACTAAGCTTGAGTCGAGCTCTAGCAATAAATGAGCCAATCTCAGACAAGGAATTATGGGCATTTTTTTTTTGGTACAGAGCCATGAAGGCCAGCTAAGAGAAAAACTGAAAAAAAAAAGAGCTAATCAAAAGAAGAGAAACAACTAGTACCAAACAGATCACTGCCTGAGGTACTTTCGACCATCCTTATCCCGATCAATAATCGCCACCAGTTCATCCGGGGGGAGCGCCCACGTCGTATAAAATTGATCCGAGAGAGCAGCTCTTTTCGCCAACTAATCTGCCGCTTGATTACCTTCTCGTAGCACATGCCAAATCTCACACCAATCAAACCTCCTCTGGATCCGTCTGATCGGCTGAACAATTGGCCATAAGCGATGATAGTGGCTAATTTGTTTACTCACCAACTGCACCGCCATCAAAGAATCACAATAGAGAGTCACATTCTTTCCACCACAGGCCTCTGCCAACTCCAACCCTCTCCTCATAGCATACACCTCCACATATAAAAGGTCCCTATCTCCATGCCACCCCCTAATACCATTAATCCAAGTGCCATTACCTCTCCGGCAAATAACCCCATATCCCGAGCGCCCAGTCTCCCTCATAACACATCCATCAACATGCACCACCACGCCCTTCCCCCCACAATCATTCCATCCTACCAGCCGAGACGGCCTATCCCCCGCCTCCTCCATCATCATCTTACCCGCCAAAGCCACAGCCAGCCGGCGAGCCTCCCACAACAACTGGATCCGATCACGCCCCTTGCCATGAAACACACGAGCATTCCTTTCTCTCCAACAAGTCCACACCACCGCGATGAACCAAGAGTTGTCCTTTTTATACCAATATTCCAACCAATGGGTGTACTTCCCTCTCACCAAATGAATCACCGCCTTAGTATCTTCCATTCCACAAACCCTCCAGACCTCCCTTGCCCACGGACAAAAGAATATCGCGTGCTGCCATGTTTCCTCCTCCATACCACAAACCCCGCACAAAGGTGAAGCTGCAATACCCTCCTATACCGCAAGGAATTACTAGCTATCGAATCATGTCCCATGAGCCACAAAAACAATCCCATCTTTTCTGGTATTTGGAGCTTCCACATTCATGCCCATGACCCCAATATTCCATCCCCGGCTTGATCTAACAACGCATAAGCTGAGGCAATGGAATATTCCCCAGTTTTCTCCATCCTCCAATTTAATAGGTCCGGCATCTCACTATTCAAAACAGGCAGCGGGGAAGCCTTAATTTGATCCCGAATGTTCTAAGGCATCCATGTATAAATTAACTCCAAGTTCCACCCATCATCCGCAATAATATCCTTGATACAAAGGTTAATATCATGGATGTCGATAAATGGCATGTCAGGCCCTAGACATCGCCCCTTCCACCACGGAGAGTGCCATAATGACGATGCTCCATTCCCCACTCGCACACCAAACCCCTCGGCCAATAGCTCGGAGACCCGAATCAACGCCTTCCAGGTCTTCGTACCCACTCGGCGGTATTGAGGGAATACTTGACCTTGGACACCATATTTATCTCTCATGACAGTCACCCAGAGCTTATCGGACGACATAATTAAATGCCATAATTGCTTACCAAGCAAGGCCGTGTTCAAGTGTCTCGCCAATTTTAACCCCAGCCCCCCTGTCGCCCTTGGCCTTGCCATTTTCCTCCAACTCACTAAATGCAGACCACGCCCAATCCCTCCCTTCCAAATCCACCTACTAATGCATGCATCAATGGCGTTACACGTACCCTCCGGAATCCAATGTATCTGCATAACATAAGACGGAACCGCAGCTAGTACCGCTCTTGCCTTAGTAACCTGACTAGCTTTGTTGAGAAACCTGGCCAACCAAAGAGATATGTGCGCCTCCAACTTGCGCAAGATATACTCAAAATTCTCCTTCTTCACCCTTCCATAGATAATTGGAAACCCCAAGTATTTACCTAGCTCATTGGTAGAACCAATCCCTAAATACTTATCCACCCAAGCCGAAGCTCCCTCATCCATCCAGGGCGAGACAAAAGGCACATGACTTACTAGCATTCACAGCCATGCCAGCACGAGACGTAAACCTCTGCACCACCGGTGCCATGCACCTAACACTCCCCTCATCAGCATATGAGCACAGTATTAAATCATCGGCAAAGATCATGTGAGAAATTCCAACACCTCCAAGCTTCAAAGTTAGCGGCACCCAGGCACCTCTTTGCACTTGGTCTCGGACTAGTGTAGAAAGTTTTTGCATGACAATCACAAATAAGTAGGGTGACAATGGGTCTCCCTGACGCAAGCCCCTCCCCGATTTAATCCTCGGCAACAGATTGCCATTCCATATAATGGAGAAAGACGTGGACCTAACACATGTCATTATCAAGTCCTTACATCCCCTCGGCAAATGCAGCTCCTCTAAGCAAGCTTCCTGAAAAATCCAATTCACCGAACCATAGGCCTTCGCCAAGTCTATCTTAACTACCACCCCCTTACACCGAGCTGCTTGATTCCATAGTCGACACAATCTCTTGTAGCAATAATCCATTATCACTCGTACCCCTCCCTGGCAAAACACAGACTGAGCCGGGCCAATATGATCAGAAAGAACTGGTCGTAGCCGATTCACCAACACCTTCGTTATGAACTTATACGTAACATTACATAATGTTAATGGTCTATACTGACTCAGATCCCTGGGCACATCTACCTTCGGTAGGAGACACATCAAAGCATGAGCCACCTCTTCCGGAATCAAGCAAGTCTCGGCCACCTTGCATATCATGTCAAATACGGCCTCCCTAGTAAGCCCCCAGTAGCACTTATAAAAACAAGTCGGAAAACCATCCGGCCCCGGAGCTACAAAGTCTCTCATCTGCTTAAGAGCCACATCCACTTCCTCCCTAGTATATGGTCGGGCCAAGTCAGCAGCTGCGTCCACAATAATAGGTGCCAGAAGTGGAAGTTCCTCTCCTACGCCCACCGCCTGCTTATGCTCAAACATAGTTGAGAAGAATTGTAGTGCATGATCCTTCAGTTCCTGTTGGTCCATCGACTACCGACCTCCATCCAATTCCAATCCATATATCCGACCACGTTTACGCCTCACCTTAGTCTGAGCGTGAAAATACTTCGTGTTTCTATCTCCCCACTTCACCCACCAATCGCTGGACTTTTGATACCACAATAGTTCCTCTTGGTAAAGAGCCACCTCGAAGTCCACTTTAAGCTTACTTTCAAGCCTACGCATACAAGCCGAGTCCAGCCGTTCCAGTACACACTACGGGCACTTTCTACGGGATTGTGGGGGGGGGGGGCAATAGAGGGCAGAAGGAGGACCACAATGTTGAGACGGGTGTTGGCAAATCACCGGTGGGTGAGGAGAGCAAAAACCCGATAGATGTCGAGGGGCCTAAGGTAGATGGTATGGCGGTGGATAGTCAGGTTTCACAAAAGGGTAAGGAGTATGGTGATATGTATGGAGATCGGATGACGGTGGTTCGACGGAGGAATAAATTTCCAAAGGGGCGTTAGGGAAAGAAAGACTTGCCTGCTCAGTCGAAAGGGCCTAAGGGGGCGGCAGTTGAGAAGGGGATGAAGGAGGGAAGTGCTGATAAGGGGACGGGGAAGGCTAAGATGCCTGAGGATCTTACGACGGGGGATGTTATAGCTAATGAGGTGCCTTCGTCATTCAATGCAGTGAAGATGAGGGGGGCGATTATCATAGCTTTGAGGGTTGAAGGCGAGCAACGGATGGGGTCAAAGAGAGCCAGGACGGAATCACCACCAGGGATGTCTTCTCCACGGGGAGGCACCCGAGAAAGTGGATTCCCTCTGCTGCTTAGGGCGGCTGGTGATGAGGTTGGGTCGGAGATCAGTGATCATGAGATTGGGATGATACGGATGGAAGAGGTATGTAGAAATACTGTCTTCAGCTTCTTACGCATTTATTATGTTAATTATGGAATTTATAGATTTCACTCTTATCTCGTAGAATGTTAGAGGGTTAATGAGTAGGAATTCTCAGCGGTGGCTTGGTGATATTCTGATTGAACACAAGCCCGATGTCATCTGTTTATTGGAACCCCAATGATCTTTTGAAAAGGTGAGATATTACTTTGCCAGGAAGGGATATGTAGCTGTACATATTCAAGAAGTTGTAGGTCGATCAGGAGGGTTGTGGGTCCTTCAGGCTCAAGGGACTCCGTATGTATGTAGGGTGGTGGATGTGCGGCCTCGCATAATCACTTTAGAGATTGGTAAGGGAGGATGCCGATGGACAGTGTCTTCAATTTATGCGGACCCGAATTATCAGCGGAGGGTGCAAAATTGAAACAGCCTGAGAGAAGTTGCGGCATTGAGGAGAGATGCATGGTGTGTGTTGGGGGATTGGAATGAGGTGGCCACTGGAGAGGAGGCGGAGGGTGCGTTTTTTATGGATAACAGGTCGGAGGAGTTTAGGCTTCTGTTGGAGGAGTGTGAATTATTATTGGTCCCTACGGTAGGTCCAGCATTTACATGGATCCGCACAGTGGAGGGATGTCGGTTAGCCAAGCGATTGGACAGGTGTGTGGCTAACCTGGAATGGACGTTGTTATTTCCAGAAGGTCGAATTAGAGTATTGCCGCGTCTGGGGTCAGACCATGCACCTTTAAAAATCTCATGTGGGAACCCTAGGGGGCATGTGGGCATCAAGCCGTTCAGGTGGGAGGCAGCCTGGGCCACACATGCGCAATATGAAGAGGTGGTTCGGACAGGTTGATGCACCCTGTGAAACCACATTTAAATGAGCTTAAATTATGTTAAAATGAACCTAAATTGCATGCATGAGACCCTATTTTACTGCTTTTTAGTGTATATTTCATTTAATGTGTAAATATTAATAAGACCGGTTAAATTGAGCTTATCCGAGCCCAATTTACCTTATCTTATGCTTTTTAATAAGACTTTGGCAATTCTAATACATTGCAATGATGTTTCAGGCATTAAAATGAAGAAAAAAGATGTTCGGAGGTCAAATGATGCAAAATTCGGAATTTTCAACACTTGAAGGCTCCAGAATGCGCCACATAGGCATGGCGGCGCATAAAAATGCTCTCCAGCGCCACTTTATGCGCCACTTCAACACTTGGGAAAATTTCGGATGGAAAAAGCTTCAGGATGCGCCGCAATAGCTTGGTGGCGCCTAAAACTGCTCCGGAGCGCCACAAAATGCGCCGCAGGGTAAAATTTAGGAAATTGTCAGAATGCACCGCACCTTCTTGGCGGCGCATAAAAGTGCCTTTATGCGCCACTTTTTGCGCCACTTTCAGAAATTCGAAAAATCTTCGTATGCGCCGCAGCTCCTTGGTGGCGCCGAAAACCTCTTCCGAGCGCCACTTTTTGCGCCACAGTCGCGGTTGAGCAGTTTTTAACCTCCCGAACACGGTTTTAAGGTCCGTTTTTCTTCATTTCTTCAGACCAGACTTCATTTTCATCGACAGAAACACTCTGAAATCATCTGGAAAATGGGAGAAGAAGGCCGGAAACACAAAATCAAGCCGGAGGAATTGGCCAGAATGCTGTTCTGATCGAGTTCTTCTTATCATAGGTGTTGCCTTTCTTTTTCTTGCTTTGTAATGAATTGAATTTGCCTCTAAATGTAATCTGCTATCATGTTCTTAATTTGTAGACGGATTTCTGTATTGTTCGTGTTAGAATTGTTACAGAACGGGAGTTCAGAATCACTTTGAAGTACGAATTTATCTTTTATGGAAGTAATATAATATGTCGATGTTTAATTCTGTAATCTGGATTAATCTGTTTGAATTATTAGAATATGGATTAAAATCATGTATTGTATGCCAGAGTTTGATCGATGATTAGGTTTGAATGAAAATCTTGAATCTGCTATTTTATCTGCTGAATCTGGATTGAACGATTAATCTGTTAGCATTATAAAATCTGTCTAATCTGATTTAAGCGCCATTCTGCCTGAAGTATAGAAGTAAAATTTTATGTTTTGGTGTAATTTGCTTTAATTCGATTAGACTGGAATCTGTAATTTTAAATCTGCTATCCAAATTATTAATCTGCTAAAGCCTGAAATGATCGATCAATCTTAATTCCCTATTTTTAGTAATCTGGCATTAATTCTAATATGTCTGCATTTTAATATTATTAATTAAATCCAGTTTACCATGTTTTGCTATTATTTTACCATAATTGTTAAATTATTTTTACTGTTCTGCATAATTAAATGTTAGAATTCAATTCTGTGATTTCTGCTTTGCTAAATCGGGAGATAAAAAGTAGAATTAATATTTTAATACCGGAATTAGGAATAAATTACATTATAAATGGATTCTGGCATGTGCACAATGATTTGGGAAATGAAAAGTGCGTTTAATTGCTATAGGAAAATTTGTAAGCTTGGGAAAGACTCAAATTTAAGCCTAGAATAATGATTGCAGAATGTTAGATAATTTAATCAACTTCCATGAAATCCGTTTAAGCGTAATTTGATTATTAGTAGATTATAATATTTTTAATCTTTATAAAATAATTAATTTTAAGAAATTGATCTTTTTAGACATTGGAATATGCTAAATCAATATGCAATTTCTATTTTATATAAAGATGGCAATATTTAAAATATTACAAGCATCTCCCATTTATATCCTTATTAAATATAATTTAATTCGCTTTATTTTAAATTTAATGTCACTATTTTTAATTAAATCACCGTTAGAATTAATCAAAATCTTCTTAAATATATTAAATATAATTAATGAACTTAAGAACAATTAAAATTTCTCCGGAATGAAATAATATTCTGAAATTCCCTGTGGATTCGACTCGGTATTCACCGGTTTTTCTTACTTGATGACAACCATCCGCTTGTGGTAAAATATGAGTAGTGAAAATCACCCATCAAGTTTTTGACGCCGTTGCCGGGGAATTTGTTGTGAATTTTTAATTGTTTTTAGTTTATTAATTTAAATTTATTAAGTTAAATATTAATTTAACTGTTACTTATTTTATTTTATTTTATTTTATTTAATATTTGCAATGCGAAGCAAACAAGCAGAAATAGCTTATGATCCTGAAATTGAGCGTACTCTTAGAGCTATTAGATTAGGGAAACGTAGGAGACCAGCTCAATTGGAAATTTTAATTAATTCATCCTCTGGTGAAGAAGACTATTCTACAACGACTGGAGTTTCAATAATTCAAACTAATCAATTAGTTGCTCAGTTTAATAGGTTAAACATGGCAGCGAATTATAATGATAATCAGGGTAATAATGGAGGTAACAGTGGTGATTTGGAGCACGATGATCAAGCTGAAATGACCATTGAAGAACACTTACGAGGAACTAGTGGAAATCTGCTTAATAGAACTCCAATGCCAGATGTAGATGCTTTAAGCTTTACCCTTCAGCCTGCACTAATCACAATGGTTCAAGCTAATCAATATAATGGAGCACCTACTAATGATGCTGTAGAACACATAAGGAACTTTCTGGACTATTGTGATACAGTGAAAATAAATGGTGTCACTAGTGATGAAATTAAGTTGAGATTGTTCTCGTTTTCACTTAGAGATAAAGCTAAAACTTGGTACAACTCACTTCAATTAAGGGATGTCACTACTTGGGATAAAATGTTAGAAGCTTTCTTAGAACAATTCTTCCCGCCATCCAAGGTTATTGAATTAAAAGAAAAAAATCAAAGAATTTGTGCAAGATGAGGGCGAAACTTTACTTGAAGCATGGGATAGATATAACACCTTATTGGCGAGATGCCCGAATCATGGCTTTGAAGATTGGCAGCAGATGCACTTCTTCTATAATGGGTTGATTGATCATTGGAGGAACTTGTTGGATGCAGCAGCTGGAGATTCTTTTCTATCTATAGGACCCTCTAGAGCTAAGGAAATCATAGAGAAAAAGATTTCTAATATGAAAAAATTTCCTGGTAAGAAAAATGCTAGAAATAAAACTAAAGGAGGAATCTATGAAGTAGAAAAGGCAGTTGCTATAGATTCTAAGTTAGATGCTTTGATGAGGGAGGTTTCTACACTTAAGAAAGGTCAAGCTAAAGTTGTGAGATGCGGTATTTGTCATGGACCTCACGAGTCATCAGCTTGTCACTTGCTTGATCAAGGACTTCAAGAGACTATGCAGTGTGAGGGGACTGAGGAGCAAGTGGAAGATGTGAACTACATGGGAAATAGGCAGCAAAACTACAACCAAAACCGTCCTCAAAATCAAAACTTCTATCCAAATCAGAATTCTCAATTTCAACAAAACACCTATCCACAAAACAACCGTCAATCTTATCCACAAAACCAAAATCAAATTTACCCAAATCAAAATCCAAATCAAAACCAAAATTTTCAAAACCAAAATCATAACCAAAACTATAATCAAAACAGAAATCAGAATCAACCTTTTACCCTAACCAACAGCCTAAGAACTTTCAACCTCAACAGCAGCTGCAACAAAATCAAGTAAGTGATGAGGTCAATTTAAAAGAGTTAATGAGCACAATCGTGTCTCAACAACAAACAATTCAGCAAATGCAAGCCTCAATGAGAAATTTAGAAGTACAAGTTGGTCAAATTGCTAGGGATACTTCTAATAGACAGCAAGGAACACTACCAAGCATGTCTGATCCTAATCCAGAAGAGCAATGTAAAGCAATCACTTTAAGGAACAAAAAGGAATTACCTAATCCTTACCCTACCTTAGATGATCCAGAGGTTTTAGCTGAAACTGTAGATGATCAAAATGAGGATATAGAGAAAGAAACTCAGCATAAAAACACTGGTGACGCTAAGGAGAGTGAGAAACTTAGAGTTGAACAAGATAAGGGTAAAGGAAAGTCTGTTGTCCCAGTCAAGCCATATCAGCCACCTATTCCATATCCACAGCGTCTTAAGAGGGCTAAGGAAGATAAAGATTATGCCAAATTCTTAGAAGTCTTTAAGAATTTAAGAATTGATATTCCTTTTTCTGATGCCATTGCACAAATGCCTGTGTATGCTAAGTTTTTAAAAGAAATTCTATAAAAAAAGAGGAGTGTTGATGATGAAGAGAAAGTGACACTGACAGGAGAATGCAGTGCAATTTTACAAAGAAGGCAACCTATTAAACAAAAAGATCCTGGGAGTTGTACTATTCCGTGCATTATTGGCACTAAAGAATTCAACAAAGCTCTGTGTGATCTCGGGTCTAGTATTAATCTGATGCCTTTACATGTCTTTAGAGAACTAGGAGTAGGAGTTGTGAAGCCTACTAGGATGCAGCTACAGCTTGCTGATAGATCTATTAGGACTCCTTTAGGCATTGTAGAGGACGTTCCTGTTCAAGTAGAGAGTTTCATTTTCCCTGTCGACTTTGTTGTTCTTGATATGGAAAAAGACATTGATATTCCTCTGATTTTAGGTAGACCATTTTTGCAAACTGGTAGGGCTATGGTTGATATGGATGATGGTAAAATTACACTTAAAGTAGGTAATGAACAAGGGTCGTTTGACATTTCTAAGGCAACTAAAACACAACACGCTAGTTCTGACACCTACCCGTGTAATAGAGTCACAGCTATCTATCAGGAGGATGAGGTGATTGAGAGAGAGTTCTTTGCTAGGCATGATCCCTATAGGAAATTTGAGCAGTTAGTGGAGAGTTGTGAGGACTTAGCTGAAAGTAAGTGTGAGGGAGGATTACATGTGCAAGCAACATGTGTGATAGAAGAATCCAAGTTAGTCCCGTCTGTTGAAAAGCCACCTACATTGACATTGAAAGAGCTGCCATCACATTTGAGGTATGTTTTTCTTGGTGAAAATGATACTTTACCTGTTATTGCAAGTAATAAATTAAATGATGATCAATTAAATGCATTAACCCAAGTGTTGAGCAAGCATGTTAGAGCAATAGGTTGGACGATAGCTGACATCAAGGGACTGAGTCCAGCATTGTGTACACATCGGATTTATATGGAAGAGGATGATAAGCCAGTGAGACAGCCCCAGAGGAGATTGAATCCACATCTACAAGAAGCTGTAAGATAAGAGGTTATTAAACTACTCGATGCAGGTATTATCTATCCTATCTCTGATAGTCAGTGGGTGAGTCCAGTTCAAGTAGTGCCTAAAAAGGGAGGTATGACTGTGATTAGAAATAAAAATGGTGAATTAGTACCTACTAGACCTACTACTGGATGGCGTGTATGCATTGATTATAGGAGATTGAATGATAAGACTAGGAAAGATCATTTTCCACTGCCTTTTATTGATCAAATGCTAGAGCGTTTAGCTGGTCATGAGTTTTATTGCTTTTTAGATGGCTATTCTGGTTATAATCAAGTTCCAATTGCACCTGAGGATCAAGATAAAACTACATTTACATGTCCTTACGGTACATTTGCATATAGGAGAATGCCATTTGGTTTGTGTAATGCTCCAGCTACATTTCAGAGATGCATGATGTCTATATTTTCTGATTTAATTGAGACATGCATTGAGGTATTTATGGATGATTTTTCTGTATTCGGGTCTGATTTTGAAAAATGCTTAATTAACTTGGAAAAAGTTTTGATTAGATATGAAGAGTCAAATTTAGTTCTTAATTGGGAAAAATGTCATTTTATGGTTAATGAAGGTATTGTCTTAGGACATAGGATTTCTAAAAATGGCATTGAAGTTGATGGGGCTAAAGTAGAAGTGATTGCAAAAATTCCACCTCCTAATAATTTAAAAACTTTGAGAAGTTTTCTGGGACATGCTGGATTTTATCGAAGGTTTATAAAAGATTTTTCAAAAATTGCATTACCTCTGTTTAAGCTGCTATGTAAAGATGTCGAATTTGATTTTATTGACGAGTGTATTGAGGCGTTCAATAGGATCAAGGAAGCATTGGTAACAGCACCAATTATTCAGCCACCTGACTGGAGTTTGCCATTTGAGATCATGAGCGATGCGAGTGACTTTGCCGTTGGAGCAGTATTGGGTCAACGAAAGGATAAGAAACTTCATGTTATTTATTATGCTAGTCAGGCTTTAAATACTGCCCAGAGAAATTATGCCACCACTGAAAAAGAACTTTTATCTGTTGTTTATGCATGTGAGAAGTTTAGGCCATATCTGATAGGCTCAAAAACTGTAGTTTACACTGATCATGCTGCTATTAAATATCTATTTGCAAAGAAGGATGCTAAACCACGGTTAATTAGATGGGTATTATTGTTACAGGAATTTGATTTAGAAATTAAAGATAGAAAAGGAGATGAGAATCCTGTAGCTGATCATTTATCTAGATTGGAGCATGAAAAAGGGGAAGAAAGATTAATTAATGATGCATTTCCTGATGAAAATTTGTATTTAATAAATAACACTTCCTCTGATCCGTGGTTTGCTGATTTTGTGAATTATTTAGCATGTGGTGTAATTCCTGATCATTTAAAATGGCATAGCCAAAAACAAAAATTTAAAACTGATGCTAAATATTTTATTTGGGATGAACCTTATTTGTTTAGACTCTGTTCAGATCAGATCATAAGGAGATGCATCCCTGATGAGGATTTTGAAAAAGTGTTAAAGGCTTGCCACGAAGGACTTGGAGGAGGACATGTTGGACCGAACAGGACAGCTCATAAGGTACTCGAAGGTGGTTTATATTGGCCTAATATTTATCGTGATGGTAGATCATTTGTGCTAAAATGTGATGTATGTCAAAGGGCTGGTAATATCACTAAAAGAGATGAAATGCCATTAAAAGGAATTATGCCTGTTGAGTTGTTTGATTTGTGGGGAATTGATTTCATGGGTCCATTTCCACCATCTAATGGGAAGTTGTATATTCTTGTTGTTGTAGAGTATGTGTCAAAATGGGTAGAAGCTGAATCATGTGCTTTAAATGATGCTAAACAAGTAATTAAATTTCTGAAAAAGCAAATCTTTACTCGTTTTGGTGTACCTAAAGCAATCATTAGTGATGGTGGATCTCATTTTGTCAATAGGGCTGTTAATCAATTGTTATCTAGATTTCATGTTCATCATAGGATAACAACACCCTATCATCCTCAAGCCAATGGTCAAGTAGAAGTCACTAATCGTGAGATTAAAAAGATTTTGGAAGCCACTGTAGGAAAATCTAGAAAAGATTGGGCTTTTAAGTTAGATGAAGCATTGTGGGCTTATAGGACAGCTTTTAAAACACCTATAGGTATGACTCATTTTAAATTGGTTTATGGTAAGGCTTGTCACTTACCTTTTGAACTTGAGTTTAAATCACTTTGGGATATGAAGAAGTTGAATTTTGAATTTAAAGAAGCTCGAGAAAAAAGGAAAATAGATCTCACTGAATTAGAAGAAATTAGACGTCAAGCGTATGATAATGCTCTAATTTATAAGGAGAGAACGAAGCTTTATCATGACAAGATGCTTAGGCCTAAGGTGTTTGAAGCTGGACAATTAGTGCTTTTATTTAATTCTAGATTTAAACTGTTTCCTGGTAAATTGAAGATAAAATGGTCAGGACCTTTTAGGATTGTTAAGGTGTTGGATAATGGTGCAGTAGTTTTAAAAGCTGAAGATGAAAGGGAATTTACTGTAAATGGTCAAAGACTTAAACATTATTTTGGAGATGAAGTTAAATTCATCGAACAAATTAATGTTAAGCATTTGGTTATTTAAATCTGCTTATTGAAGTATTTGCATTGCATGTTAATTATGTTGAGTTTTGATTTATTAAATTTATAAAAACCAATAAAAATTATAAAATGACAGAAAAAGACAAAAATATTTTGCATTTTATTGTTGAGGTGTTTTATCTGCTTTATTGCTTTTGCTAATCTAAGTTAGATGTGTTTTTAGTTTAATTATATTATTTAAATGTTATGCTATGTTAGTTGCATGTGTTCAATAAATTGAGTAGGACATTGCTTTTGAATTGGAATAAGTAGCAAAATGTTGAGAAATGATGGATTCATGTGTGCTTGGGGGATTGATCTTGACATGTGTATTTTGACTCGGTGATGAGTTAAGGAGGAGGATCTATATGGACTAGTTGGTTTAATTGAGGAGAATTATGACCCGTGAGGATTTAAAAAGTCTATATATGCTAAATCTGACTTGCTAACCTTAGGGAATGTATTGACTATCATTTTGGTTAAGTTTGAGCTGAAATTCGAGTGCCACAAACTCAGTTTAGGCGCCACACCTTCTTGGTGGCGCCTAAAACCATGCTCAGGCGCCATAATATGCGCCATTTTTAATCCTGGAAAAATTTTAAGTCAGTTTTTGCGCCACATACACTGTGTGGCGCATAAAACTGCTCTGGAGCGCCAATGGATGCGCCATTTTCGGACTTAGGAATTTTCTCATTCAGTCCAGGCGCCACTTCTTCTTTGTGGCGCATAAAATTGCTCCTAAGCGCCGAAAAATGCGCCACCTTCAGACTTGGAAAATTTTTCGATCCAAAAATGCGCCGCATCAACTGTGCGGCGCTTAAATCATGTATGATGCGCCACAATGGCGCATGACCCGGCGGGTCTGGGTCCCTGACCCGGGTCTGGACGGGATTTTTATCCCAAAAATCACTTTTTCTCCTCATTTTTCCTCCTTCCAACCGAGAGTCTTCCTTCTCTTCCAACCGAGCGCCACTTTTCTTCTCCAAGCGACACATTTGCGCCACTTTGGTAAAAATTCTTCCAATTCTTGTTTCCTTCTATCAATTCTTATCTACATTGTTCAAATTCTCATTCCAAAACCCAAATTTTGTTTTGTTTGAATCAAATTAGGGTTCTTCAACCCTAGTTCTTCAAATTTGGGGATTCCTCTTCAAAGTGTTCCAATCCTTCAATCTAGGTAAGAATGGCTATCCTAATTCAATTATTATCATATTCTAGTGCTTTGGAATGCATTAATTTTGGTATTGGTGTTGTTACTTGAATTTTGGGTTTTGTAGAATGTGGGATAAAATTCGATTTTGGTTGTCTAAATTCTAGTTTTAGCATGAGCAAGTGTTGTTGAACATGGTTTGAATACATAATGTGAAATTTTTGGATTAACCTTAAAAAGTTGGAATTTTTGAAAATTTTAAATCTGAAAATTATTTTTAAATTGATTAAAATGGCATTTTTGATTAATTAGTTGAACGAAACCTCACTAGAACATGTCATTTTAGTTATATTAAAAACATAAAGTTGTTTTCTTGTCAAAAATTCCATGTTCTTCATAATGTGATTTAATTAAACCATGTTTTGATAAAAACTCTCTTATTTGTAATTTAGTTTATTAAAATAGGTTAATTTATCATATGAATAAATTGGAATGGTTTTAAATATTAATTTAAACCATTTGTAATGCATTAGTTTAATAGTTTAGGTTGTTTTAGTTTTTAAATCTGAAAATTTAATAAATAGGGAGTTTTTATTAAAAAGACATGTTAAACATGAATTTTAAACTTTAAAATAAAATGGATGATATTTTTAAACAAAGTTTAGAATTCACAATTTTTAAACTACAACATCTTGGTCATTGAGTTATCTAAATCCCACATTCTAGGTTGATGTATATGTTTGCTTTATACTTAACACTTAAGTTAAACCTTTAGTTTAAACTTAAGTGTGAGGATGGGAGGCAATGCATATATATGATACTAACCCAGAGTTTTTGTACAACCAGGTACTGAAATAATGTATAATCCTCCCAAAACCTCCCTAAGAAATCGGGTTATAGGTATATACCCATGCCCGAGGGGAGAATGGGGATTTATGATCCACAGTCACCGGATAGCATTCCTACTCCTATTCCTGATGAGCATGTTTTTGAAACTCGCAGACTCCGCACTAAAAATTTGCTACATATGGATCATCCACAGGGATCAGGAGGTGCCTCCAAGTCCAAGGGACTTCTCTCCTATTTTAGGAAGAGCAAGTCCAAGAGTGGTGCATCTTCTAGACATACTACCGTGCCGGTTGATGACCATCAGGAGGTCAATCAGCCTGACCAGCCCGATCAGCCTGATCAGACCATTCAGCCTGAGACATCGGATCATTTTACAGGCCCCCTCTAGAGCCTCTCGGAGGAAGGCACCTGTCACGAGTTCCACTTCCTCTCGACCGAGGAGAGGGAGATCTGCAGCACTAGTCATACAGGAGCCTGTTCCTGAGGCTGTAGGAGGAGAGGAAGATGAGGAGGAGGTTGATCAGGAGGAGCAGGAGGCTAGGGGAGGACCGAAAAGGCAGGATCCTAGAGCTTATGTCCCCGAGTTGTTTTATGTCAGACCGGGCATATTCGACGCCACCGTATTTAGGAGTGCCAGAGCCTATGAGCTATATAAGAGGTTTCACAAGAAGAGGATTATTGCTGATAGGGGATTTTCAGATAGAGATTTGCAGCACCCTCTACTCCGTGATGCTATTAGATCCAGAGGTTGGGAGATATTCGTTAGACATCCAGCTGGATCATATTCGTGGGAGTTGACTAGGCTGTTTCTAGCCAACGTTGAGGAGGAGGATTCTTGGATTTTTGGGGTTAGAGTACCCATCACTCCTCAGCACATCAACCAATTTTTTGGAGTAGTGGATGTGCCCTACGGCAGAGACTTTTGGTAGCCAGTGATGAGAGCTGATGATAGGGAGGATTTCAAGAAGCTTGTATTGATGTCGATGTTTGAGGGTCAGGAGGATGTCCTCACATATGATGGCGATGACATGAGTAGGCTACATGGGCCTGATATGGATGCACCCATGTATCAGCTTCTCATGTTCTACAGATCTAGATTGAGTCCTTCGACTCACACCTCTGGACCTACTGCCCTGGATATGTATGTCCCATACTGCATCAAGGTGGGGAGCCCTGTTAACATGGGAGAGCTTATATCAATTGAGTTGAGACAGACACCGGGGGTGTCTAAGAGATCAGCTCTTATGTTCCCCAGCTTGATATGGCAGCTTTGTGCACAGGCAGGAGTGGATATGGGGCAGTTTGATAGAGACTGGAGAATGAGGCCCTCTATTCCATTTGGGAAGAAGAACTTCAAGCTGCCTGGCATAAGGTGCAAGCCTATGATACTTCCCAGGGAGTTGCTCAGGCAGTCACTACCACCTGCACCTTCACAGGCTAGCCAGGAGCATTCTGAGGCTCCTTCGCAGTCCACCCGGGGTACACGAGGTGGTAGAGGCAGAGGTAGAGGACGAGGGAGAGCTCCACCACAGCACCCACAGCACTCGCAGCAGTCACAGCAGTATCAGGGAGAGCCTGAGTGGGCTAGGACTTTATTGATGAACCAGCAAAACCTGCTGAACACAGTGAATGAGCATGCTCTACTTGCAGCTCAAAGACACCATTTCTTGGCTGATCAGATAGCCAAGAATGCTAGAGCCCAGGCTTACCATGCAGCCAGACTGGAGTATTTCATGTCCCAGAGCCTAGGACAGCGATATGTCGCTCCTCAGACACCATCTGAGGACGACGATGATGAGGACTATGTTGGCTCTGGAGATGGTAGCGATGAGGGAGATGATGATGCTGAGGATGCTGATGCTGGGGATGGATCTGAAGAAGTGGGAGACAATGATGATGATGATTCTGAGGACTCTGACTGAGCGAGAGAGATGAGCGATAGATAGGCTTGTGGTCGTTATAGATGATATGTATTGATAGGCCTATGTATTTGACTCTATTGTTATTTTGCTATATTTTAGTTATTTTCTTTTGGGTTGTAATTGTCCTAACTCTACTTTCTTTTTATTATTTTTGCTATCTTTGATATACTAGTTCTGTTATTCATGTCCTTTTGATTATATGTAGTATTAGATAGTGTTTATCTAGATTATAAGGTTTTTAGTTGCTTTTAAATTCAATAAAGTAGCTCTTACCAATATCATGCTGGATTGAGTTGTTTTGAACTGGTAAAAAGATCAATGAAGTTTACTTGAACTAGATTGAGGTGTAAATGGAGTGAAATTGGTATTGTTGAGTGATTTGGAGATTTTGGACATCATGGGGAAGAACTTAGGAAAAATACATTCTGCTCGAATTGGCACAGAATGCGCCACATAGGCATTGTGGCGCCTAAAAATGCCCTCCAGCGCCACTTTATGCGCCAGAAAACTTAGAAAGTTTTCTAAGTTTTTCCAAAATGCGCCACACGTGCTTGGTGGCGCCTAAATCTGCCTTTCTGCGCCACTTTTTGCGCCGCAGGATGAGAATTTTTCCAAGTTTGCTTCAGGATGCGCCACACCTTCTTTGTGGCGCATAAAACCCCCTTTCAGCGCCACTTTTTGCGCCATGGCTAATTTTTAAATTTTATATTATTTTCAAAATGCGCCACACGTGCTGTGTGGCGCCTAAATTGGCCTCAGAGCGCCACTTTTTGCGCCACCGACGCGAATTTTTCAAAAATTCGCGAATCCAAAATATTCAAATCATATCTAATCGATTTTTGGGATCCTAAACAGCATTATACTAGCTCCAAATCATATGTTTAGTGTATATTTGGATCTAGATTAAATCAATCCCACCATATCTCAACAGAATCAAGATTTCACCATCTTTAAAAGAGACATGACCGATCGGTCATCACTCTCTCATTCCCAAATCTGTCAATTTTTCTCTTCTTCCAGTTTAATTAGCTTTCCAATCTCAATCCTTTCTTCCTAAATTCTGCCACCATGAGAACAAAGAGAAAGAATAACCCAAGAAACAATGGTGGAAAGAAATTGAAAGCCACAGAGCCTGCCCCATCACAGACACCAGATATTGGAGGACCCATTCCGGAGCCGGCTGCTGTGGGTGCTGAAGACATATTTGTGAACAATCTGGTGGCTCCCGATTCATATAATGGTTACGATACTTCTTTCAATTCTGCTCAACCGACGGAGGATGATTCACAGCAAGAAGAAGATGTCGCTGAATCCCCAGAGGAAATTTCACCGGAAGTTTTACGTGATTCTAAAACCAAAAGAAAGAGTCACAATAGAAAGAATGATACTACCCCTCTGGAAGAATTAACAGGAGATACTTTTAATCCGGCTATTTTCATCAATCAATCTGCATATTCTTATTATCAGAAGATGGTGGAAAGATGGATTATCCTGGACAAAGGATTCACTGAAGCTGACATGGAGCGATTTTCGGTTCATGATGCTCTCATGAGTCGAGGATGGATGAAATTTGCTGCACATCCGGAAGGACTTTATTCTTGGGAGCTTACCAGATAGTTCTTGTGCAATGCTCAGTATGATCACTATACTTCATGGATTAGGGGAGTGCCTGTGCCATATGGTCCCGCAGTAATCAATGAACTTTATGGTACTGTGGATGTCTCTTGCCCAGCTACAAAAAAGAAGCACTTTCATGACCCTATTCATGAAGAGGAAGGAGGACCAGAATTGGAGAAAAGAATCTTGAAAGAGATGTTCGAAACTCAAAAGAAAGTTGCCTACATAGGAGAGAAGAAGGAGAATGTTGTTGCCACTTTAATGGCTGCACCTTTATACCAGATCTACCTGCTTTACAAGCATAAGGTGTTTCCTACTTTGCACACTGCACAACCGAATGCAGAGGAGCTTTATTTTGTGTATTGTGTAAAGAACGGGTTGCCTATTGATATTGGAGATATGATAGCATATGAGTTGGATAAAATGGCGTCTGACACTGCACGGACTGTGCTGGGATTTCCTGCACTGATCTGGACACTTTGTGAGAGAGCTGGAGTGAATATGACGGCCTATGCTCATGATTTGAAGCCAAAGCCTCCTATCTCATTCAAGAATTTCTATAATAAGCCTGGAGTAAAGTGTGCAGAGCTTGGTTATCCTACTACATCCCGTGGGACACCCACTTGTCATCCTGATATACCTAGTACATCTGGTACTAAGGTAGACCCTGCAGAGATTGCAATCAATAGGATGACCTATGAGGTTCATCAGCTTAGAGAGGAGATGAAAAGAAAGGAGGATAGTACCCGAGCACAAATTGCACAACTTTCCAGTAGACTTGAATTCTTCATGTCTGCAAGTCTAGGTGATCGATATATTCCTCCTACTACTAGTTCGAGCTCTACAGAGAATGATGATGTTCCTAGGGAAGATGAAGTAGGTGATTCGGATGGATCTTTAGAAATCTAGATTTTTTATTAGATAGGATTGCTCCCTTTTCGGTTTAATTTGTAATAGTTAGAATTATTTTGGTACTATTTTGCTTATTTAATTAGCTTCTTTATGTAATAGATGCTAGAATTTGTGGTATTTTGCTTTTGGTAAATTTATGGAATTTAATATTTTAATTAAATCTGTCCATGTTTATTTAATTGATAAAAAGGGTTAATATAAATTTAAAATCTGAAATTTATAACTTAAAATAATAAAAATCTGAATTAAATAAATAATGGATAGAATTTTAATTGTTTGAATCTATAAATTACCATGTGTTCTAACAATTATCTTTTGTATGAGCAAATACCATATAAATATATAAAGAAGCAGGATATGCCATGGGAAGCAAGCAAAAAGGGGACATCCAATACGGTGAAAGAATTTCTAGGATCTACATATTCCAGGTGTGATCTTTTCATGTTATATGTTATCAATTTGCATGAAAAATATGGTAAGAGCTTGATTTAATTTTAGTTTATTTTACTATTTACTATGCTTTAAATAAAATGGTACATGCATGACTAGTTATTTTGAATTTAAATTGTGTTTTCCCAGTGGTGCTATTATTAGGGATTATCACTTCATTGACAATCTGGAGAAAATCCAAATAAGTCTAAATGTTCTGCCCTAATCTGATTTTACAATTTAATGAGTGTTAGGTTTCTTAGTTTAAAGTTCTAGACTTTGTCAAATTGTTATGCAAGTTGTTTGAGCTATTGATGACAATTCTATTTGCCTTGCAGAAAATTATTTGATTAATTAGACTAGTTATTTAAGGTGTGGAGAGTTATCATTATTTATAAATAAATATGCTCGTTCTAAGTCTTTTTAAATGCTTAATTAAAATAAAGTCAGAGTGAGAACCCTGTAAAAAAAAAACAACAAAAACAACAAGTTATCTTGCAAAAAGAAAAAGAAAAGAAAAATCAGAGAATGCAAGATCAAAAAAAAAAAAAAGAGAGAGAGAGAAAAAGAGGGCGATCAAATAAAAATTCATAAACTCTTGACTGGATGACTGGCACATATTCAGTGACACGAGTAGCTTTTGGAATTCAACCGTCTACAACTCAGCCAAAGTGTCTAGAATATAGTGAAACCTAGCCATAGATTGAGCATATTTAAAGACTGGAATAGAAAAGCATATTTACATTATTCACTTTCCCATATTAAGTGCTATGTATGATTAATCTGTTTTCTGTATTGTAAGTGCTTTGGATATCTGGTTCTAATAGCTGATGCATATCAATTTGCCTAGTTCTAGCACATTAAACTTTGAACCCTCTTATCTCATTTTGTTGTTGAAATCTATGATTTGGCAGAACTATAAAGACTTTATCTTTATTATCTTGATTGGCAAGTTGATGTGCTAATTGATCTCATTGCTCAAGGGACGAGCAATATTTAAGTGTGAGGACGTTGATGCACCCTGTGAAATCACATTTAAATAAGCTTAAATTATGTTAAAATGAACCTAAATTGCATGCATGAGACCCTATTTTACTGCTTTTTAGTGTATATTTCATTTAATGTGTAAATATTAATAAGACCGGTTAAATTGAGCTTATCCGAGCCCAATTTACCTTGTCTTATGCTTTTTAATAAGACTTTGGCAATTCTAATACATTGCAATGATGTTTCATGCATTAAAATGAAGAAAGAAGATGTTCGGAGGTCAAAGGATGCAAAATTCGGAATTTTCAACACTGGAAGGCTCCAGAATGCGCCACATAGGCATGGCGGCGCATAAAAATGCTCTCCAGCGCCACTTTATGCGCCACTTCAACACTTGGGAAAATTTCGGATGGAAAAAGCTTCAGGATGCGCCACAATAGCTTGGTGGCACCTAAAACTGCTCCGGAGCGCCACAAAATGCGCCGCAGGGTAAAATTTAGGAAATTGTCAGAATGCACCGCAACTTCTTGGCGGCGCATAAAAGTGCCTTTATGCGCCACTTTCAGAAATTCGGAAAATCTTCGTATGCGCCGCAGCTCCTTGGTGGCGCCGAAAACCTCTTCCGAGCGCCACTTTTTGTGCCACAGTCGCGGTTGAGCAGTTTTCTAACCTCCCGAACATGGTTTTAAGGTCCGTTTTTCTTCATTTCTTCAGACCAGACTTCATTTTCATCGACAGAAACACTCTGAAATCATCTGGAAAATGGGAGAAGAAGGCCGGAAACACAAAATCAAGCCGGAGGAATTGGCCAGAATGCTGTTCTGATCGAGTTCTTCTTATCATAGGTGTTGCCTTTCTTTTTCTTGCTTTGTAATGAATTGAATTTGCCCCTAAATGTAATCTGCTATCATGTTCTTAATTTGTAGACGGATTTCTGTATTGTTCGTGTTAGAAGTGTTATAGAACGGGAGTTCAGAATCACTTTGAAGTACGAATTTATCTTTTATGGAAGTAATATAATATGTCGATGTTTAATTCTGTAATCTGGATTAATCTATTTGAATTATTAGAATATGGATTAAAATCATGTATTGTATGCCAGAGTTTGATCGATGATTAGGTTTGAATGAAAATCTTGAATCTGCTATTTTATCTGCTGAATCTGGATTGAACGATTAATCTGTTAGCATTATAAAATCTGTCTAATCTGATTTAAGCGCCATTCTGCCTGAAGTATAGAAGTGAAATTTTATGTTTTGGTGTAATTTGCTTTAATTCGATTAGACTGGAATCTGTAATTTTAAATCTGCTATCCAAATTATTAATCTGCTAAAGCCTGAAATGATCGATCAACCTTAATTCCCTATTTTTAGTAATCTGGCATTAATTCTAATCTGTCTGCATTTTAATATTATTAATTAAATCCATTTTACCATGTTTTGCTATTATTTTACCATAATTGTTAAATTATTTACACTGTTCTGCATAATTAAATGTTAGAATTCAATTCTGTGATTTCTGCTTTGCTAAATCGGGAGATAAAAAGTAGAATTAATATTTTAGTACCGGAATTGGGAATAAATTACATTATAAATGGATTCTGGCATGTGCACAATGATTTGGGAAATGAAAAGTGTCTTTTAATTGCTATAGGAAAATTTGTAAGCTTGGGAAAGACTCAAATTTAAGCCTAGAATAATGATTGCAGAATGTTAGATAATTTAATCAACTTCCATGAAATCCGTTTAAGCGTAATTTGATTATTAGTAGATTATAATATTTTTAATCTTTATAAAATAATTAATTTTAAGAAATTGATCTTTTTAGACATTGGAAAATGCTAAATCAATATGCAATTTCTATTTTATATAAAGATGGCAATATTTAAAATATTACAAGCATCTCCCATTTATATCCTTATTAAATATAATTTTAATTCGCTTTATTTTAAATTTAATGTCACTATTTTTAATTAAATCACCGTTACAATTAATCAAAATCTTCTTAAATATATTAAATATAATTAATGAACTTAAGAACAATTAAAATTTCTCCGGAATGAAATAATATTCTGAAATTCTCTGTGGATTCGACCCGGTATTCACCGGTTTTTATTACTTGATGACAACCATCCGCTTGTGGTAAAATATGAGTAGTGAAAATCACCCATCACAGGTATGCAGGAGGGTGGGGTCTTGGAGGATGCATTGAGGAGTATACAGGAGAAATCTAAGGAGTTCAATAAGAATTTATTTGGTCATATTGGCGAGAGAATTAGAATTCTTAAACGTCGCATTATGGGTATGGACATTTTATTCTGAATTTTTTAGTAAAAATTTGAAAAAACAATAGTATTTTTAAAATTATTAGAGCTTTACTTACTCGACGACTTTTGAGTCGTCTCATGAATCTTGCCAAACATATGCTCGTTAGCTAGATCAAGAGCTTAAATGATCTATTCGAGCTCGAATTTAAGTCAAGCCAAAAAAATTCAAGCTCTAGTCGAACTTAAGCATGTATAATTTTCCATGTCAATCTGCTCGTTAAGTTTTAAATTTTGACTCGACTCGATTCTTTCGAAGTCCTATGTAATCTTAAGATACATGCGTTCTAAAGAGTTGCAAAGGAACTTTTGGTGGGTAATATGGGAATTATATCATAACCAAAAATAGACTGGATCAGAGTTCTTCCTCCATTGGAATATTAATGCAAAGGCATCGGAAAGAATACTCAATTTATAAGATAAAATTAATTTTTTAATATTGTTTAATAAAATATAGTTCGCCCTTTAAAATGATGAAATTGGATTAATTAAAATATTTAAAAATAAATCATAAATTTAAATTCAAACCAATCAGTACATATTTTCATCCTAAATAGGTATTCCTTTTTTTCTTAGTGAATAGTGTGGATATTTCCTGGCAATGAATTATGGGCACAATTTTGGACGGTAACATGTCCAACTACAGGAGCTGAGGAGCCCCATATGTTAGTAGTATTTTTTCATATTAATTACATTCTTGTTCTATTTTTTTTTCAAAAAAAAATATATAATTAACTAGTTTTGAGTCTTATTTCAAAACTAATAGGAAATGGGGACTTGATTTAGTAGTTAAGTTCCCTGACTCTCAATTTACAAGTTGGGGCCTCAATTCTCTATCTGTCTCATATCTCTTCTTTTTATTACTTTGTAATCTGTGTAGCTTCACTTTTATTTTTATTTTTTAAGTTATAATAAAAGGAAAAAAGGAAAATTAGACTGACACAAGTGGCAAACCATTTTATTTCCATATTTGTGGAAGTTGGCACACAAAATGACATTCCCGAAGTTGAGAATACAAATTTTAAAAGATACTACTCCATAAACAAAGTGATAGGGGTAGTTTGGGAATTTGAGGCACAAGTTGAGGAACACGTTGTTGCATATTCTTCTCTGCATCTGCAAATCTACTGTTAAACCACACCTGGTTAAATAATTCAGCATTCGTAGACCTCAATAGCGTAACAACATATTATGTGCATATCCTTCGCACCTCTAATAATAATATGTTGTACCGTAAAATATTGAAGAATGAAAAGAACAAGAATTGAATTAAATAAACTTGAAAGATTACAAAACTGAACTGGAATTGAATTACAATGCTGGAATTTAAAAGAAAGTGATAAGAAATTTAAGACAGAAAGCAATAAATGAAATGAAATAGCTGAAAGCTGGAAAGAAAGCAAAAAACAACGAAAAAGGAAAAAATGTAAGGCTTCTCTCTGAGAGTTGTGTTGGAGGTCCCCTTTACTACCTGCCGGCTTCATTATATATAGGCCTCCTAAAATGCAGTTAGGTGCAAGTTTTCAACCGCCCTTGTTGCATCCCACATCCTCTTGACCGTGTAGTGCCTTCAAATCGCCAATTGACTGCTTATCCTCCAGCAACCGTCCCTCTGTCAAGCCGCCATTCCTATTTTACGTTGATAATTCCCAAGCTGCATTGTGAACTGGGCTAGTACTTAGGTAATATATTGGCCGATGTGAATTAGGCCAAATGTGTGGGCTCAAATATTTTTCGGGTTAACAGATGCCCCCCTCGGGCTATCTGCCGATTAGGCTTGAGACTGATTAGCGCGTACTTATGGACCTGCCGACATGTCATGCTTCGTCGAACGCATTCATCCGCCAGCCTGCGGAGGAGAGGGCCACAAGCCGCCATCCGGAGTTGGGTCGCTAGCCGCCATGGTTTGTCAGCCGACTTTGCACATCCAGTCTGCCAGAGCCCAGCCGCCGGCCGCCCTTTTCCTCCATCCGTCGTGACGTCTGCGCCAGCCGCACTTGGAGTGTCAGCCGCCATTCCTGAGGCCAGCCGTCATTCGCATAGTTCCAGACACCATTCCCACGTCGTTAGCCGCTATTGACACATCGCCAGCCGCCATTCACATTGAGCCAACCGCCATTCGCATCATTGCAGACACCATTCGCACGTTGGCAGCCGCCGTTCGCATTGAGCCAGAGGCCATCCTTTGTGCCAGCCACCATCCTCTTGCGCCAGAGGTCGTCCTCTTGCGCAAGCCGCCCTGTGTTGAGCCCAGGTCATTGTTCAAGGAGCCTCAGTCGCCATGGTCTTCCAGCCTCAGTCGCCCGGGCCTGCCTCAGCTACAACTGCATGCCTCAGTCCCTCGGGCCTGCCTCAGTCCCCCGGGCGGCTGCGCTCGTGCCTGTCTTAGGCGCCCGCGCTTGGCTCAGCCACTCGGGCTTGCCTCAGGCACCCGCGCCTGCCTCAGTCCCCCGGGCCTGCTTCAGGCCTTAGTTTCCCGGGCCTGCCTCAGGCGCCCGCGCCTGCCTCTGTCCCCCGGGCCTGCCTCAGGCGCCCGCACCTGCCTCTGCCGCCGCCTTCAGGCCCAGCTGCCGTGAGGGATTCACGAGCTGCCGTCTGCAACTCTCGCAGGCACAGTTCTCGGCCGCTATTACTTCGCCAATGAAACTTTTGACAAGTTTCATTAACACGAGCTTTTTCTAAAATTATACCAGGTTAGATTTATTAAATGAAAAGCGTTATGATTCACGGGAAAGGGTTTAGGGATACATCAAGATTATTAGTCTTTTTATTACTCAAGTGTGGTGCTTTGGTTTCAAATGGCGCTGTGGTCCTCTCTGTCATGAAATGTTGACAAATCTCATGGCATAGCCGGGATAGGTTGACCTTCAGCCTGTCACACTGAGGATCCCCGGCAAATATGCCATGATACTTCTCATCAATTCTTGCCATAAGATTTCCTGCCATGAAACTTTTGACTGGTTCCCACTACATGAGTATTTTCCGAAAAATCATGGTCCTGGTTTAGGTTTTATTTAACGAAACCAATTTATGATGGCGGTGTTGTGATTAGGGATATATTTATACGTAGTCATGTTTTTATTGCTCGTAGTTAAGAAACTGTGCCCCCGAAAGCGCACGGTGTCAAAAATTGCAGTAATTTATAGTAAGACCGGATCGTTCACTGGAGGATGTGCGATAGAAGCAGGTCCCACGTCGTTTTACTAGATTTTCCATTCGTATTGCTCAATAGGTTTGAAAGATGATTAATATCTACTGACGGGAATTTAAACTAGATCTTGAAAGCAGTTAATTAATCTACAAAGCAAATAAATCTATTCTAGAAAGCGGATAAGAATTATTCTAGGAATGCAGTAAACATTATCTACGAAAGCAGGGAAAAGGTGCATTGTACCAACCGTGAAGTTGAGTCACAATGTAGACAGAAGGGACAGGAAGAAAAGAATGAAAATTGGACAAGAGTGAGATACAGCAATATTAAACTTCCATTTTCATACGCAGATTTTTGGTTGGGATAATTCTATCAGATAGCTAATTCTCATGCTCTCAATAAGGCTTTCCCTTTAACAGACAGGTACTTGCAATATGAGTTTACATGTTCTTAAGACCGCAAATTCTAAGATACCACAGATTCGTAACTGCCCTGGCCTGGGTGTGTTACTTCATCTGTGGTGGAAAAGCAACACCCGACACATCATTTATTGAAATGCCAAGTACCACTATCATTCTCCCATGTCACACCCAAAGATTTGAATTCAGCCCTAAACTATCCCTTAACTGTCAATCCTAGTAGCAGTTACACAACTCTCAATACAACCGAGTGACCTCTAATGAAAGCGGTTAAAAGAAAGCGGTAAAGAAAGCATTTAAACCTATCACTCGGAGGTTTTGAAAATCTGACCCTGGTAGTAAAAGACAGCTCCCCATCAGGATGAAGGAGTATGGATCAAGAATTCCCGGCTCTCAGTGAACCACTAGTGTGTTCACTTCCTTCCGGTTGATTATGAGATACAAACTAATGAAACGAACTAATAAATTAGTTCGTTCCGGATGCACTCACTCAGGACTCAAAAGTAGGCTTTGGCAGAAGAGGATAGCAGTTGAAAGAAAACTCAACCCTATCTTGGAAAATAACCAAGGCCTGGATGATGTTCCTCTAAGATTATTTACTACACTGTATTTGAATCCAAGTGGACCCCATCTCGGTGTAGGACTTAATCTTACATTTCCATCAACCAGCAATTTTGGAAAATAATGGATTTGAAAATCATTCCCTGTCAGGTACTAGACTCTCAGTTAAAACACAGACCCTTTCAGTCTAGGCGAGACCTAATCGCTGAATCTGCTTCTTAATTTCCCAAAATACAACCCTTGACAGAATATGAATTAGTCATAACTGAAGAATTTATCCCTTACTCAGATCCGGATTTTATAAAGAGGTTTTTGTTGGAAATTTATAAAGCAATATCTGTTTAAGATCTAGACTTCTATTGTCCAATGGAAGGATCCCAAAATAAGTACAGACCACAATAGTATATAATATTATCATGCATAAAGATATATGGAAGTGTAAAATTAATTGACCCAAAATATAAATGCGGGTCTAAACAGAAGGTGAAACACAGAATGAAGTGGTCAAGGGACCAAAGTAATGGCAGAATAATCAGGTGGACTGTAAACATCTACTGTCCAATTTCCTAATCACTCGGATGGAGCGAATTTAGACTGCTTAGACCCTATAATGGTGGTGTCAACACCAGTTGGGCCTCCACTGTCTGTGAATTCGGATAAAAACCTACATGCTTCCCTTCTATAATGATCATCAGTTGGCATTGACTGATGCCAACTGACTCCCAGTACGGATTGGGATTCAGGTTTGAAAATTAAGATAATAAAAATAAAACTGTATCTGGATGGGAGTCAGCCGAGCAGCTATTATAACCCCGGATGGGCGAACCGCCAAGGCTTCCACTGACAGCCATCCAGACCATGCAAAATAACAATTAGGAACTAATACCCAGAATACGAGCTAGTTATCCATGAGGGAGTACCCGCCAACATTAGTCTGATGTATTCTTTACTAATGGTTCCACACAACACACAAAGACAAAATAAATAAGAAACAAAAGAAGATCCCTTGTATGAGAGACATTGGTTTCTCATGCAAGGTTGTGGATTGGGTCCACAATTGATGGTCTTAAATAATCCTTCCTACCATAATTAATTACAGTCCAGATTATCTGTTTAAGCCATCGAGATTTTGTTTATACAAGAATGTTTTAATGGCAATTGAACAAAGGTCCTTTAGTCATGATGATTATTGAAGTTTGATTATTGCTAATCTCAATCTTTAATCATTAATGAGTCAAGGGTTCAATCAGTTAAGTGATGCAAATGGAGAATCAAAATTTGGGCAGCATAACACCCTATATTGCAATTCCAGAATGTTACATCCTAACCCGTGGGGCTATGATGTGAGTGTTGCAATATAAAATAGGGAGAAAATGAAATTTGTTTGAGATTAAATAGAGGGAGAGGAACCCTTGTCGCGATATCATAAATTTTGTCGCGGACCGAGATCCGCGACATGGACATCCCGACAAGTTTTTAGAATTTTTGGCAGCATAACGCCTCTTTGTCGCTATGCATGGAAATTTTGTCGCGGAACGTGGTTCCGCGACAAGGGTCACATCGCGACAAAGTGTTTTCAGAAAATTCCTAAAGCATTTGAACCCTTGTCGCTATGCATGGAAATTTTGTCGCGGAACGTGGTTCCGCGACAAGGTGTTCAAAGATCAAGGAACATGGCATAATTTTTCTGTCTCAGAATGGGATTTTGTCGCGGAACGTGGCTCCGCGACAAGATGATTCCGCGACAAAAAGCCATGAAGACAAAATGCAAGAGTTTGGCTCCTTTGTCGCTATGCATGGACAGTTTTGTCGCGGAACGTGGCTCCGCGACAAGGTATTCCGCGACAAAGGGTTTTAAATTATGGAGACAAGTATCTTGAAACACCTTGGTTGCGTAACAGCCATTTTGTCGCGGAACGTGGTTCCGCGCCAGAAGGCGGTTGGCGCCCAAGGTGGTTCAGGACAAAAGTCAGAAAAAGCAGAAATGAACAGTGGCATGCAAACAGCGTGATCTCACCCTATTTCAGATCAAAAAGCTATTCTAAGCTAAAAATAAGCAAGAAACATTCAAAATAAAGAAGAACATGCTTAAACAAAAATAACAAGGATGGGCAGAATATTAAAATAAAGCAGGAGTCCTAATCTAGGGTTTGATCACACATCCACACAACATTATCCATAATATGCCAACAGTAAACATAAAAATAACAAAATGGGGGTCAAATGACCCCAAAATGAAAAAGAAAGCATAAATCCATGGGGTGTGAGACCCATTTCATGATTTGGGAATGATGAATGTTTTCCCATATTATTGAAGAGGTATTGTTAATATCCATGATTTGGGTATTACAAACCCTAAAACAAGAGTTTAGAAACCAAAACATGGTATAAAAATGGCTATCTAAGCAACTGTGAACAGTAAAACACTAAACTAAGCTAAACTAAGAGCAAAAATTAAATAATACATGAAAATAAACCTAAACTACTCTACCTAAGGAAGAACTCCTAAGCTTGCCTGCAAGAGCTCTACAACAATTTCAATCTCTCTACTGGCCAACCCTTAGCTCATGGGAGACACCTCATATTTATAGAAGTGTAACCCTAAGCCCATGGGCCTTGATTCTAGCCCATTGTGTCTTAAGACATCACACACATCACAGCTTTGTCTCGGAGCATCAAGTTGGTCGCGGAACACACTGCATGTGGCAAGGCTTCTCGACTGGGTCTTGTGTCTCTATTTGTGCATCTTGGTCGCGGAACATGCCTTTGTCGCGGAGCATGCCATCGCGACAAAGGTCATCGCGCCAAGGGGCTTGGCTGGTCTCCTCTTCATTTGGGCCACTTGGTCGCGGAACATGCCTTTGTCGCGGAACACTGCATCGCGCCAAGGGGCTTCCGCGACAAAGGTCTTCCTGGGCCTGCTGGATTGGGCCAGATGGGCCGAAAATATTCTTTTTGTGGGCTTTTCTATCTTTTTCCCATCTTTTTGTTTCCTTTTCTTTTTCTCATGTTTTTGGATTTTTCTAACATAAATATGTAATAAAATTACATATTTATGTCTTTTTCACACCAGCTTATTATTTTTACAATTATGCATAAATTAGTCCAATTCGACTGCTTTCTTACTTAATGTAAGACCGGAATGCGATCAAATGCCCGTTCAAGACACGGAAATGGATTGAAAATAATGGTCATTTTTGGCCATTATCAACATCCTCACATTTAATACTGATCGTCCCCGAGCAGTCAGAGTCAATGTTCGTAAGAACACGGACTCTACATATTCAATTCATTTTCGTGGCTTCATAAATCACATCCTTTTTGGATTGGGATAAGACAATCAAAAATTACAAGTATTGAATTCCCTTGATTGCAGTGTTTAACGAAATGATACTTGCTCACTACATCGGGCCTACAAATCAAACATTATTATCAACCTTTCATGAATATCATGTTTGAAAAATGCAAAGATTGGGGATGAGAATTAGAGGATGACATGAACATGTGTAATAAGACAAAGCCTCACATATAAGAGAATCGGAAAAATTCACTCACTCTCAATTGGGGTTTAATCATGAACGCTCAAAATCACATTTAATTAAATTATCCCATAAGCTTGCAATCAGACCAACTCGCCACCGGCTCATTTCTTCAAATCGAGATCACGAGGTCTTATTCGAGGGTTATAACGGGGCATACGGTTGTAACATTAGGTGGGAAAAGGGAATTATTGGGCTAAGAAGTGGCAAGAATTAATTCCATCATAACTTGGCATTTTTATTTAAAATTTATGATCATCAATGTTTCTCTATTTTTGGTTTTCTTTTGCATGACATTAGACTATTGTCTAATTGCTTGTCATTCGCAATTTATTGATGTTGAATGAAATTCAACTTCTCTCTCTTTTTTTTTTTTTAAAAAAAAAAATCGGTTCATGGAATACCGATTAATACTTTTTTGATGATCATAAATTTAATGCCTTTGATAAAATTCATTCTTGCACACTTGGGTTTAAATTTCTTGGTCTTTTTGTAAGGCTAGGAATAATATGAAGGGCTTCAAAGAAAAATTAGGCTCATAGGCTCAAATTGGTTAATCCTAAAGGGAAATATTTTTGGGTTTGGATTTCAAACGAAAGCCAAAAATTTGGGTTTTCTAGGTGCCTCGATCATATGCTCGATTTCGGGAATATGGCATGGTCTTGAATCGGTCACAATTGCAAGTTCTAGTTTCCTTTAATCAAAATGATTCACACATCAAAGAAAATGAATGAGTAAAAGTGACTCATGGCTCAAATCTCACAAGGTTGGGTTGATTCATGTCATACAATATTCTCAAATTTAATCAAAGCTTAATTCTAACAATTTATTCAATCGAAATCTCTAACATGCAGATTTATTACCCAATAAGCTGATCGCATCATTAAATTTTTATAGCTCAAAACCTCAGGAATTCATTTCATGCATGTCTTCAATTATATTATCCCAATTTGAAAGTCTGAAATTTTAATCATAAGCCTAAATTCAACCTGTGAATTTAGAGCAAGTTTATGCATATTTTTGCTGGTTATTTAATTGAAAGCAGTAAAGAGGCACTGCTGACATACTGAGTATGTCAACAGCATATTTTTGGCCTGACAGTCACTTATTCATCTCGGACTGTGCAGACATCTTTTCAAAGGAAAGCAGTAAAGAATTGTTCAGTGGTCTCAAAAACTGAGTTCCAATTCAGGGAAAGCAAATAAATACAACCGAGGCAAGGGATTCTCGTGCAGTTAATACAAACCTGCACACACAAAAGGAGGAGATCCCTTGCAGATTACTACTACTAAAATGGAAATGAAATAGAACCTAATAGACTGGGATTCATCTTCTTCCTTCAGAATAGAAATCTGGCCCAGTGGATGTAGCTGGTCAACTCACACCGCAGACACCAGCCGTTATGGTCCATCATGGGCTCACGCCTCCTTGGGCAGTAGACTCTGTCCCCTTGGTTTGCCCATAGGTACGGAGTGTCTGGGTTATCCGTCATCCATCCGAGGACGTTGGTAGACGTGTACTGAAGGATTGACCGATCTGTTACCATCCTTTCGATCATTCTGATTCCTTGTTCAACTTGCCTTTCATCCATCTTACTCATAAGCATCAGTCCCTGGGTGAAGATTGACGCCTTGTGGTTGTCCTCAATTCCTGGGCGCAGCAGTTCACAAGCGTGCTCCTCATTCCCTTCTACAAACGCCATAAGTGCTGGAATGATCTGGAGATTGAAGTTTCCTGCAGCTATGCATGTTCGCAAGAATCTCTCCTTCTGCCGACGGATCCTTACTTGCCATCTCTTCACAGTGGAGGTGTTAACCTCGCATCGCTTGTACACGATGGCAAGGTTCCCAGCATCCCTGAGCTTCTTGCATATCCGTTGTGCAGCAAACACCTCCCTGATTTCATCCTCTCCTATCCGGGAGAGAATCTCACCAAGGAGTTCGAGCGGTAGGTCCAGCAGCTTGGTTCCCTCTGGAGCAGGGTCTGGAATGGGAGGATTACCCCTGAAAAGATAAGAAGTGATGAATCCAATTTTTATGTAATTTTCAGAAATTATTCAAGTTCAGAAACCAACATCCTCACATTTAGAGCTTTGCTCTAGATGTGAGATTATTAAATTTCTGACTTGAATTTTGATTAAAGCACTTGTAAATAATATTTGGTTTTAATTGGGCTAAGGAGCCCAAAATAAAATTGGCCATTGGGCCTAAAATCTTTTTAATGGGCCATTGGGCCCAAAAGTTTTTCAATTTTTTTAAACAAGTCCGAGACACTTGTTGGAAGTGGAATGGAATGGATAGATGGAGATGGAGTGCTCGAATATTGGAATGTGCAATGGAGACGTGGCGGAACGGATCTGCTATTTCTGGATAGCTTGGACTGTTTGGACAGTTAAAGCATCCCAAAATTTGCAAACACTGTTTTTAGTTTTTAAAAAATGGTTGACTTGTTTTATTTAATAAAAGTGGGATGTGAGTGGTCCCATTTTTTGATTTTGGAAATGATAGCAGTTGGGTGACAAAAATACTGCTATCTTACTCACACTAGTGTTCCATTGAGAACAAAAGACTCAAGTCAAACATTAAACAAAAATGACTCTTTTTGTCTTTTTCTAAAAGTTGCTTTTATTAAAAGTGGAAGCTTCCTATTGGGTGTTTGTACTATGTTTCCATAAACAAACAAACATTTATTCCCATGAGATTTCTAACATGGGGACAAATGTGCCCAAAGAGATCTTACCTCTTTTATTACACCAACTCAACACTGTGCACATCACATCAGGATCAATCAAACCAACAACATCAAGATATTCAAAACAATACCCAAATGTTCATCAGTTTGTTCTTTCCAGTTTTAAACCTTCAAAAATCTTATCCATCACCAGTTTCAAGATGGGGTTTCAGGCGTTTCAAAATGGTGCTCATAACCGAGAGCACTTTGAAAACTTCCAAAAATCTAAAGTTAAATGCACACATTAACCACACCACACCAAGAACACAACAAAATAAAAAAACAAAATAAAGGGTCCGAATGGGTGCTATGAACATGGCGAAAACAGGGTTTACCCTCTCCTCCTTGGCTCGGGTCTAGGCACGGGTCCAAGGTTTGGGAGGAGTCCATGAAATCGGTCCATAGTCTCCCCTTGGAAAAGGAGTGCAAGAGTGCGAAGAACACGTGGTGTTCGTTCGGATGAGGGAAAAATGGGGGAAAAGAAGATGAAGAAGTTGGAGGAAGTTGAAATGACAAGAGAAAGTGAAAAGAAACTGTAGGGGGTGGGGGGGTATAAATACTTGAACTTTTGTCGCGGAATCCGAGACTTTGTCGCGGAACAAGGTTCCACGACAAGGCATAGCGACATCAGAGAGGTCGCGGAGTTGAGGGTTGGTCGCGGAGTCATGCTCCGCGACAAGGCTACCGCGACAAAGCTCAGTATGGGGACAGGGTCAACGCAGATCATGTCGCGGAGCAGGGCTTGGTCGCGGAGTCATGCTCCGCGACAAGATGCATCGCGACAATCACCGGAGAAGGGTTAAGAAGGAAAAGGGAGTTTGTCGCGGAACAGGGCCTGGTCGCGATGTATGACATCGCGACAAAGGACCTTCCGCGACAAAGAATTTTTTTGAATTTTCAAATTTTCTTGGACTGGGCCCGAGTGTGATGTGGGCCTGAGTCCATTTTATTTGATTTGGGCTGAATAAATTCAGTCCAAGTAAATTCAAAATGCTGGGCTGAAAATTAAACAATCCACTTGCACAAAATTAGGTTGGGTTAGTTCCATTTATCTGTGAATTTTGTTTCGGGTATTGAATCTCTTCAAATTCCGAAAACGTTTTCTTAGACTTATGGAACTAATCCAACCAAGAACCTGGTTTTTCCATGTTACTCTTATCTGCTCCTCTTTTTGGGGGTTCCGAATTTCTGCAAGATAGATGAATGAAATGCATCAGATTTTCTCCAAATATCAACATCCTCACATTTAGAGTCTTAGTACTCTAAATGTTTAATTGATCTTTGGGTACTTGCTCGTCATGAAATAAGTACTGTAAATATATACTATATATATATATAAACTGAAATTTTTGTGTTTTTAAATGCTGTTTCTTATTGAGTGTAAGCCGGGTCTGCCACTGCTTGGCTTTCTTTCTCCGGATCGAACTGTCCAAGGTACTCTTTTAATCGTTGTCCATTCACCACTATATCGCCCCTATCAGTTCGGATCCTGACAGCTCCATTTTTGAACACCTCTAGTACTTCATGTGGTCCTTCCCATCTTGATTTGAGCTTTCCGGGGAACAGCTTCAACCTAGTATTGAACAATAACACATGTTGACCAACATAAAAATACTTAGGTTTGATCCGGCGATCGTGCAACTTCTGGGTCCGCTCCTTGTAAATTCGAGAGCTTTCATAAGCTTGCGCTCGTATTTCCTCAATTTCATTGAGGTCCAACTTACGTTTGCTCTGAGCAACTTTCGGATCGAAGTTAAGCGTTTTAACGGCCCAGTAAGCTTTATGCTCTAGCTATACGGGCAAATGACAGGCTTTTCCGAAGACCAGCCTATATGGAGACATCCCGATGGGAGTCTTATATGCTGTGCGGTATGCCCATAGAGCATCATTGAGCTTACGTGCCCAATCCTTACGGGTTATCCCGACAGTGGCTTCGAGTATGTGTTTGATTTCGCGATTGGATACTTCGACTTGACCACTAGTCTGAGGATGGTAAGGCGTGCCTATCTTATGGAGGATCCCATTTTTACTCATTAAAGTTTCAAAACCTTTATTAATAAAGTGTGTTCCTCCATCAGATATCACCACCCTAGGTACGCCAAATCGACTGAAAATGTTGTTCTTGAGGAACTTGATGACTTGGCTACCATCATTGGTCGGTAATGCGACTGCCTCGACCCATTTGGATACGTAATCGACAGCTACCAAGATATAGTAGTTTCCACCAGATGGTGGAAACGGTCCCATGAAGTCAATGCCCCATACATCAAAGATCTCAAGTGTGAGAATCCCCTTTTGAGGCATCTCATCCCTCTTGGAGATGTTTCCTAATCTTTGGCATCTGTCACAGCCCTTAACAAATGTCCTGCAATCCTCATAGATGTAAGGCCAATAAAATCCACATTCGAGGACCTTGTGGGCCGTTCGAGCGGGACCATGGTGACCTCCATATTCTGATTCATGGCATTTTCTGACAATTTGATAGGCTTCATGCTCAGTCACACATCGCCTGATTATTAAATCAGGGCAGTGTTTGAAGAGATAAGGTTCTTCCCAGAAGTAACTTAATACATCTCGTTTGAACTTATTCCTCTGATGATAGTTCGAAAACTGTGGGGTTACTCCGCACGCCAAGAAGTTAGCGATGTCGGAAAACCATGGACAAGCTTGATTATGCAGATGCAACGCGAACAACTGTTCGTCCGGGAAATCTTCATTGACGGCTTTTTCCTTTTTATCATTATCTAATCGAGATAAGTGGTCAGCAGCACCATTATCTCGACCTCGCCTATCTTTTATTATGATGTCGAATTCTTGCAACAGAAGTACCCACCTGATTAATCGAGGTTTTGCATCTTGTTTGCTAAACAAG
The DNA here is from genome assembly GCA_030278955.1 of Hygrophila difformis. Classification (NCBI taxonomy): domain Eukaryota; kingdom Viridiplantae; phylum Streptophyta; class Magnoliopsida; order Lamiales; family Acanthaceae; genus Hygrophila; species Hygrophila difformis. The sequence continues at coordinate 24,721,144 of JAOANR010000009.1, read as the reverse complement.
TATCTCAATGCTGTATGATCAGTGTATACTATGGTCTTTGTACCTATCAGGTACTGTCTGAACTTGTCAAACGCGAAGACTACAGCATACATCTCTTTCTCCGTTGTGGTGTAGTTAACTTGGGCTTCATTCAGGGCGTGACTCGCGTAATGAATTACGCAGTGTCTCCCATCCTTATGTTGTCCAAGAACTGCGCCTACGGCGAGACCACTAGCATCGCACATTACCTCGAAAGGCAGTGACCAATCGGGTGGTTGCACTATCGGTGCAGAAACCAACATCTTCTTGAGCGTGTCAAAGGCTTGGACACACGCTTCATTTATTAAGAAAGGATTTTCTTTACAAAGCAGATTAGTGAGCGGCTTGGCAATTTTAGAGAAATCCTTAATGAATCGCCGGTAAAAACCGGCATGCCCTAAGAAGCTCCTAACTGATTTGATCGAGTTAGGAAGAGGGAGATTGGAAATGATGGAAACTTTGGCTGGATCAACTTCAATGCCTGCACGAGAAATGCGATGACCTAACACTATGCCCTCAGTGACCATAAAATGGCACTTTTCCCAATTTAAAACCAAGTTAGTGTCCTCACACCTCTTTAAAATCTTAGCAAGATTGGTCAAACAATCTTCGAACGTATCTCCATACACAGAGAAGTCATCCATGAAGACCTCAATGCATTTTTCGATAAATTCAGAGAAAATAGACATCATGCATCTTTGAAAAGTAGCAGGTGCATTGCACAAACCAAAAGGCATCCGTCGATAGGCAAAAGTGCCGTACGGGCAAGTAAAAGTGGTTTTCTCATGGTCTTCACTGGAAATAACAATCTGATTATAACCAGAATAACCATCCAAAAAGCAATAAAACTCTCTCCCTGCCAACCTCTCAAGCATCTGATCAATGAATGGCAATGGAAAATGGTCCTTGCGTGTGGCCTCGTTCAGCTTCCGGTAATCGATACAAACTCTCCATCCGGTCACTGGTCTGGTTGCAACCTCTTCTCCTTGCTCATTCTTGGTTATGCACATCCCTCCTCGTTTGGGTACGACCTGCACCGGGCTAACCCATTTGCTATCAGAGATAGGATAGATTATACCAGCATCTAAGAGCTTGATAACTTCTTTCCTCACCACTTCCTGCATAAGGGGGTTCAATCGCCTCTGTGGTTGACGGGAGGGTTTAAACTCTTCTTCCATTAGAATCCTGTGCATGCAAATAGAAGGGCTTATTCCTTTTATATCAGAAATGGTCCAACCTATTGCATGTACATGTTTCTTAAGAACGTCCACCAGAGCGTTTTCTTGCTCTTGGGAGAGCTTAGCCGAAACAATCACGGGTAACTTTTTATGTTCTGCGAGAAACGCGTACTTGAGATGATCGGGTAGTGTTTTAAGTTCAAGCTCTGGTGGACATTCAACGGAAGGGAGTAGTTTGCGAGAATTGGGTAGTGGGAGAACAGATTTACCTTCGGGATCCTACATCAGTACAGGATCCTCTTCCTCCTCTTGGTTGGCGTCATCATGGAAGTCGATGCCGTCAAATTCCTCCAAATCCCCTGTTTCGGGATCGGCGAAGTGAACGGCTTTGCATCCTTTGTGCTCCACGCCAGCAGGCTTCAGTACCTGCTTTGATAGTTCATCCAGCATCATTTCACAATCAAGTTCAGAGTCTGGCTCTTCCCTAACTATTACATTTTCAAATGAGAAACAAGAACTGTCATTCGGAAATTTCTGCAATTTTTCCATATCAAAGATGATCTCCTCGCCTTCGAACCTTAAGGTGACTTTTCCGGATTTAGCGTCAATCAGTGCACCACCAGTGGCTAGAAATGGGCGTCCAAGGATAAGCGGCATTTCAGAATCCTCTTCAATGTCGAGGACGATGAAGTCGACCGGGAAAAGAACCTGCCCGGTTTTGACCACAACATCCTTGAGGATTCCTACGGGCTGAGTGATCGATCTGTCTGCAAGTTGCAGTCTCATCTTGACCGGTTGAATTTCTCCAAGCTTAAGGCGAACAGCCATAGCTAGTGGCATCACATTGATGCTTGATCCTAAATCACAAAGCCCCATACTCACTTTGGCCTTTCCGAATTGTACTGGAAGTGTGCAACATCCGGGGTCCTCTTTCTTTTCAGGCATTCTCCTCTGAACGATGGCACTGCATGTGCTGTTGAGAATAATTACCTCTTCCTGCTCAACCTGCCTTTTTCCTGAAATCAATTCTTTCAAGAACTTAGCATAGATGGGCATTTCGGAAATCATTTCTGTGAGAGGAATGGTTATCTCTACAGACTTTAATCGTTGCAGAAATTTCTTGAATTTAAGATCATGTTCTTTATTTTTAAGCCGCGCAGGATAAGGAATCCTGGGCATGTACTTGTTATTAGCAATTTTTGGTGGTGAAGGGAAGGAAGTTGTACCTTCACCTGTACCCTTATCTATTTCAGCCATTTCAGGCGCAGCTTCAGTCTGCAACTCGGCTGTCTCTTTTTCCGCTTTATTCCCATTATCATCTTCCTTACCAGCATTGTCAACAATATCATCTTCTTCAAATTCCGCTCCAGTATCTGCTCCCTTTGGTCCAGCTAGTACTCTTCCAGATTTCAAGGTTATTGCCTTGCATTGCGGGTTCTTTTCCGCAGTACTAGGCAATGTTCCTTTGTCCCTTTTCTGCATCTCGTTAGCCATCTGTGTAACTTGGGTCTCCACATTTCTGATGGAGGCCTGCAGTTGATTGTTGATCTCTTTCTGACTAGTGATGAAATCAGTCATCAGATTCTCAAGCCTTGAAGGAGGCTTTTGATTCTGATTCTGATTTTGATGCTGATTCTGATTCCACTGGCCTTGGTTTGGAACAAACTGAGGCTGGAAACTCTGATTGGGCTGAAAGTTCTGGAAATTCTGAGGCGGCCTCTGCTGGATCTGAGGTTGGAAACCTGGATTCTGAAAATGTTGGCCCCTGTTCTGATTGAATCCTTGGTTCTGCTGAGGGTTGAACTGTTGTTGCTGTGGCTTGTTCAAGAGATGTGAGTTTAAGGCGTTGTTGTTTGAATAAGACAAATTCGGGTGTCTATTTGGAAAAGCTCCTGCATAGTTACAGCTCTCAGCTGTGACTTGCTCGCATGTGTCAGTTGCATGAGCGCCTTGACACAGTCCACAGATCACATCAGTTTGCTGTCCCTGCGCAGAACTTCCAACTCCTTGATTTACAGACAACGCTGCCACTTGCTCTTGAAGTTTTTCAATGTCTGACTTCTCTACTGTACCTACAGCACATAAACTACGAGGGGGAGTGAGATTACCATCATCAGTTAGAACAGAACGGTGTACACTCATGGCTTCAATCTTTGCCCAGGCTTGGTCCATCGGTATGTAGAGCAAATGTTGACCACCAGCAGCATCAAGCATGGATTTCCATGCTGGGGTCAGACCACTGTAGAACTTTCTCAGTCTCTCCCAGTCATGGAAGCCATGTTGAGGACACTTTCTGAGTAGGTTGAAGAATCTTTCATTTGCATCATACAAGGACTCGTCTGGTTTCATCTTGAATTCCGCAATTTTGGAGCGGCATTCATCCACCTTGGACTCCGGGAAGTATTTTGCTAGGAAGTTTCTGATCACATCTTCCCATGTAGACTTCTGATTTACGGGCAGTGACTTGTACCATGTTCGTGCTCCGCTTGTCAGAGAGAAGGGAAATAGCCTTAGTCGAATAGTGTTTGCAGATACATCACGATTCTTGATCGTGTCACACAATTCTAGGAAGGTTTGCAGGTGATCATGGGGATCTTCATGACTTGCTCCGGCAAACTGGTTGCTCTGGACTAGATTGATTAGGGCCGGTTTCAGTTCGAAATTCCTGGCCAGGAATGGAGCTTGTCCAGGAATGTTCAGATATGGCTCTAAAATCGGCTGCATGTAATCAGCTGCAGCTGCTGCTGGATGATTGTTCTCAGGCCCGCCTTGGTACTGCTGTGGGTAGTAGTTCTGAGGCATGAAATAGTTCCTCGGATCATTGAAATCATTCAGATTCGGGGGATTCTGATGGGGGTTATGGTATTGCTGATTCTGTTGGTTTGGGAAATTTTGCTGATTTGGTTGGTTTTGGTTGTTTGGTGGGTTTTGGTTCGGGTTGGGAGGGGGTGCCTCGAAGTGCTGCTGCTCCATGTTTGGTGGATTCCCACCTCCTTGTATGATCTGGGGAGGGGGATCATCCAAATCATCATGATCAGCATCTTCGGGGTCTTCCTCAATGTTGTGAAGTGGGGGATTGGGTTGAATGATTGGTGGGATGTCAGGGTTTGCCATTTCGGAAATATCGCTGCTGGTGCTTGGCGAAAGTAATGCCTGTCGTTCCCGTTCTCTTCTTCGTTTAGTCTCCGCCCTAAGACGTCGAGCTGTCTTTTCTATCTCTGAATTAAACGGGATCTCGGCTGGCGTCTGCTTCCTCCTTTGCATAGAACAACGGCTTCAATAATGACAGTACCTGTACAATCCCCAGGTTAGAAGTGGTTCTGAAGGTGAATATTTATAACTATATGTATAGGCTACTCTAGGAGCAATGAGGAATGTAATTCTCTAAATAAAACGGCGCTGCATCCTCCCCAGCAACGGCGCCATGAAACTTTTGACAAGTTTCATTAACACGAGCTTTTTCTAAAATTATACCAGGTTAGATTTATTAAATGAAAAGCGTTATGATTCACGGGAAAGGGTTTAGGGATACATCAAGATTATTAGTCTTTTTATTACTCAAGTGTGGTGCTTTGGTTTCAAATGGCGCTGTGTTCCTCTCTGTCATGAAATGTTGACAAATCTCATGGCATAGCCGGGATAGGTTGACCTTCAGCCTGTCACACTGAGGATCCCCGGCAAATATGCCATGATACTTCTCATCAATTCTTGCCATAAGATTTCCTGCCATGAAACTTTTGACTGGTTCCCACTACATGAGTATTTTCCGAAAAATCATGGTCCTGGTTTAGGTTTTATTTAACGAAACTAATTTATGATGGCGGTGTTGTGATTAGGGATATATTTATACGTAGTCATGTTTTTATTGCTCGTAGTTAAGAAACTGTGCCCCCGAAAGCGCACGGTGTCAAAAATTGCAGTAATTTATAGTAAGACCGGATCGTTCACTGGAGGATGTGCGATAGAAGCAGGTCCCACGTCGTTTTACTAGATTTTCCATTCGTATTGCTCAATAGGTTTGAAAGATGATTAATATCTACTGACGGGAATTTAAACTAGATCTTGAAAGCAGTTAAATTAATCTACAAAGCAAATAAATCTATTCTAGAAAGCGGATAAGAATTATTCTAGGAATGCAGTAAACATTATCTACGAAAGCAGGGAAAAGGTGCATTGTACCAACCGTGAAGTTGAGTCACAATGTAGACAGAAGGGACAGGAAGAAAAGAATGAAAATTGGACAAGAGTGAGATACAGCAATATTAAACTTCCATTTTCATACGCAAATTTTTGGTTGGGATAATTCTATCAGATAGCTAATTCTCATGCTCTCAATAAGGCTTTCCCTTTAACAGACAGGTACTTGCAATATGAGTTTACATGTTCTTAAGACCGCAAATTCTAAGATACCACAGATTCGTAACTGCCCTGGCCTGGGTGTGTTACTTCATCTGTGGTGGAAAAGCAACACCCGACACATCATTTATTGAAATGCCAAGTACCACTATCATTCTCCCATGTCACACCCAAAGATTTGAATTCAGCCCTAAACTATCCCTTAACTGTCAATCCTAGTAGCAGTTACACAACTCTCAATACAACCGAGTGACCTCTAATGAAAGCGGTTAAAAGAAAGCGGTAAAGAAAGCATTTAAACCTATCACTCGGAGGTTTTGAAAATCTGACCCTGGTAGTAAAAGACAGCTCCCCATCAGGATGAAGGAGTATGGATCAAGAATTCCCGGCTCTCAGTGAACCACTAGTGTGTTCACTTCCTTCCGGTTGATTATGAGATACAAACTAATGAAACGAACTAATAAATTAGTTCGTTCCGGATGCACTCATTCAGGACTCAAAAGTAGGCTTTGGCAGAAGAGGATAGCAGTTGAAAGAAAACTCAACCCTATCTTGGAAAATAACCAAGGCCTGGATGATGTTCCTCTAAGATTATTTACTACACTGTATTTGAATCCAAGTGGACCCCATCTCGGTGTAGGACTTAATCTTACATTTCCATCAACCAGCAATTTTGGAAAATAATGGATTTGAAAATCATTCCCTGTCAGGTACTAGACTCTCAGTTAAAACACAGACCCTTTCAGTCTAGGCGAGACCTAATCGCTGAATCTGCTTCTTAATTTCCCAAAATACAACCCTTGACAGAATATGAATTAGTCATAACTGAAGAATTTATCCCTTACTCAGATCCGGATTTTATAAAGAGGTTTTTGTTGGAAATTTATAAAGCAATATCTGTTTAAGATCTAGACTTCTATTGTCCAAGGGAAGGATCCCAAAATAAGTACAGACCACAATAGTATATAATATTATCATGCATAAAGATATATGGAAGTGTAAAATTAATTGACCCAAAATATAAATGCAGGTCTAAACAGAAGGTGAAACACAGAATGAAGTGGTCAAGGGACCAAAGTAATGGCAGAATAATCAGGTGGACTGTAAACATCTACTGTCCAATTTCCTAATCACTCGGATGGAGCGAATTTAGACTGCTTAGACCCTATAATGGTGGTGTCAACACCAGTTGGGCCTCCACTGTCTGTGAATTCGGATAAAAACCTACATGCTTCCCTTTTATAATGATCATCAGTTGGCATTGACTGATGCCAACTGACTCCCAGTACGGATTGGGATTCAGGTTTGGAAATTAAGATAATAAAAATAAAACTGTATCTGGATGGGAGTCAGCCGAGCAGCTATTATAACCCCGGATGGGCGAACCGCCAAGGCTTCCACTGACAGCCATCCAGACCATGCAAAATAACAATAAGGAACTAATACCCAGAATACGAGCTAGTTATCCATGAGGGAGTACCCGCCAACATTAGTCTGATGTATTCTTTACTAATGGTTCCACACAACACACAAAGACAAAATAAATAAGAAACAAAAGAAGATCCCTTGTATGAGAGACATTGGTTTCTCATGCAAGGTTGTGGATTGGGTCCACAATTGATGGTCTTAAATAATCCTTCCTACCATAATTAATTACAGTCCAGATTATCTGTTTAAGCCATCGAGATTTTGTTTATACAAGAATGTTTTAATGGCAATTGAACAAAGGTCCTTTAGTCATGATGATTATTGAAGTTTGATTATTGCTAATCTCAATCTTTAATCATTAATGAGTCAAGGGTTCAATCAGTTAAGTGATGCAAATGGAGAATCAAAATTTGGGCAGCATAACACCCTATATTGCAATTCCAGAATGTTACATCCTAACCCGTGGGGCTATGATGTGAGTGTTGCAATATAAAATAGGGAGAGAATGAAATTTGTTTGAGATTAAATAGAGGGAGAGGAACCCTTGTCGCGATATCATAAATTTTGTCGCGGACCGAGATCCGCGACATGGACATCCCGACAAGTTTTTAGAATTTTTGGCAGCATAACGCCTCTTTGTCGCTATGCATGGAAATTTTGTCGCGGAACGTGGTTCCGCGACAAGGGTCACATCGCGACAAAGTGTTTTCAGAAAATTCCTAAAGCATTTGAACCCTTGTCGCTATGCATGGAAATTTTGTCGCGGAACGTGGTTCCGCGACAAGGTGTTCCGCGACAAGGTGTTCAAAGATCAAGGAACATGGCATAATTTTTCTGTCTCAGAATGGGATTTTGTCGCGGAACGTGGCTCCGCGACAAGATGATTCCGCGACAAAAAGCCATGAAGACAAAATGCAAGAGTTTGGCTCCTTTGTCGCTATGCATGGACAGTTTTGTCGCGGAACGTGGCTCCGCGACAAGGTATTCCGCGACAAAGGGTTTTAAATTATGGAGACAAGTATCTTGAAACACCTTGGTTGCGTAACAGCCATTTTGTCGCGGAACGTGGTTCCGCGCCAGAAGGCGGTTGGCGCCCAAGGTGGTTCAGGACAAAAGTCAGAAAAAGCAGAAATGAACAGTGGCATGCAAACAGCGTGATCTCACCCTATTTCAGATCAAAAAGCTATTCTAAGCTAAAAATAAGCAAGAAACATTCAAAATAAAGAAGAACATGCTTAAACAAAAATAACAAGGATGGGCAGAATATTAAAATAAAGCAGGAGTCCTAATCTAGGGTTTGATCACACATCCACACAACATTATCCATAATATGCCAACAGTAAACATAAAAATAACAAAATGGGGGTCAAATGACTCCAAAATGAAAAAGAAAGCATAAATCCATGGGGTGTGAGACCCATTTCATGATTTGGGACACAAATGATGAATGTTTTCCCATATTATTGAAGAGGTATTGTTAATACCCATGATTTGGGTATTACAAACCCTAAAACAAGAGTTTAGAAACCAAAACATGGTATAAAAATGGCTATCTAAGCAACTGTGAACAGTAAAACACTAAACTAAGCTAAACTAAGAGCAAAAATTAAATAATACATGAAAATAAACCTAAACTACTCTACCTAAGGAAGAACTCCTAAGCTTGCCTGCAAGAGCTCTACAACAATTTCAATCTCTCTACTGGCCAACCCTTAGCTCATGGGAGACACCTCATATTTATAGAAGTGTAACCCTAAGCCCATGGGCCTTGATTCTAGCCCATTGTGTCTTAAGACATCACACACATCACAGCTTTGTCTCGGAGCATCAAGTTGGTCGCGGAACACACTGCATGTGGCAAGGCTTCTCGACTGGGTCTTGTGTCTCTATTTGTGCATCTTGGTCGCGGAACATGCCTTTGTCGCGGAGCATGCCATCGCGACAAAGGTCATCGCGCCAAGGGGCTTGGCTGGTCTCCTCTTCATTTGGGCCACTTGGTCGCGGAACATGCCTTTGTCGCGGAACACTGCATCGCGCCAAGGGGCTTCCGCGATAAAGGTCTTCCTGGGCCTGCTGGATTGGGCCAGATGGGCCGAAAATATTCTTTTTGTGGGCTTTTCTATCTTTTTCCCATCTTTTTGTTTCCTTTTCTTTTTCTCATGTTTTTGGATTTTTCTAACATAAATATGTAATAAAATTACATATTATGTCTTTTTCACACCAGCTTATTATTTTTACAATTATGCATAAATTAGTCCAATTCGACTGCTTTCTTACTTAATGTAAGACCGGAATGCGATCAAATGTCCGTTCAAGACACGGAAATGGATTGAAAATAATGGTCATTTTTGGCCATTATCAGCCAACAACTACCCGGCCTCCAAGGCCGCCTTCGATGGCGTTCTAGGGCTACTATCCCGGGTTGTTTCCACCAAGGGTCACTGCAACATCCACCACCCTTGTTCCGTCTTCCTCTTTATCGGATTTCACTTCCTTAAAATGAGTTCCGTATGTAGGTCGACATTTCTCATATTGTTCCTCCAGGAACTTTTCCAAACGGGCCGCTCTTTCGGCCAGCTGGGCAAGATCAGTTGAATCCTGCATAATTAAATATTTTTTAAATTTTGGCAACATACTCGCCACGGTAATATTGGCTATTTCCCTATCAGGGACCGCCATTGTGCATCGGCCCTTAAGCCACTGCACTCTATTAATAAATGTGATTGCCGTCTCATCGGCAAATTGTTTAGCATTAGTAAGGTCTGCGAGACACACTTGTGTCAACGGTGTAAAGAATCTGTCATTTAATGCCCTCTCCAGATCGGACCTATTTTGAATCGAATTAGGCCGCAAAGATGCATACCATGCAAAGGCGGGTCCAGTGAGAGATGACCTAAACAGCCTCAGCTTCAGTCAATCATTGGCCGCCACTTCACCGCATTGAGCAGTCAATCTACCCACATGCTCCATTGTGGACTTGCCGTCGTTCCCTGAGAATGTGGTGAACTCGAGCATCTTGAAACCCATTGGGTATGGCTGCATGGTGTCTACCCAATCAGGGTAAGGTTTCCTGTATGTAGGCCGCTCAATTGGCCTTAGTTAAATTCCAAAATGCTGCTGCATCATGTCCGCTAGCAACTCAGGTGATACCACCGATGCCTGTGTAGGAGACATGGCAGCTGTGGGAGGTGTGGCAGGTGTTGCGGCCACTTCACATGGTTGTGGCGTCCGCCGCCCTGGTATTGGCAGCGTCCAAGTTGGGTTGGTATGGGCGCCAGTACTGGCAAGTAGTTGGCCACATAAGGTGTGGTTGGCACATTCGGCATGGGAGGTGCCATTTGACGTGGTGGCATGCCAGTTCCACCAGAGGCTGCTGGACAGCCAGGTGAAGCATTGGAGGCCATCAAACATCCTGGTGATGCATAGATCGGCACTGGAGGTACCGCATAACCGAAGTTCGGCATGCTAGGTGCCGCTGGAGTGAAGACGTAAGCAGCCTGATATGGGAATGGGAATGGACTGGCCAGGCCTCCAAACTCCGGGAGTGGCGGCTGGCCAGGTGTGGTTCCCCAAGTCCTTTGTTACCGCCTGACGGCCATGGACATGGGAGGCTGGGCGGTACATTTGTGGTGTTTGCAAGAACGGTTACTTCTTGCTGAGTACACAAGGAACTGCATACCCTATCAATTTGATCGGGCATGGTAGGCCGCAATACCTCCATGAGCCGTCCCGTGAGTAAAGGCATGAACTCGGTCATCGATTCTATCATTGATAGCCGCATTTGCTCGGATAGTGTAGGGTCTGCATAATCCCCTGTTGTGGTTGAGAAGTACTCGCCGTATCAAAGGCGTCCTCAGATGGCGTTCGAACTGGTGTCTTCTCCTGTAGAGACATCTCTTCAAACTTCTGTGTCAGATCGCTCACCAATTTACCAGATCTCAGATGTATATACTCAAAGCGGATATAGTTTCCATTTAGTCCCACTGGGCGTGCCAATTTATTGTACCGTAAAATATTGAAGAATGAAAGAACAAGAATTGAACTGAATAAACTTGAAGGATTACATAATTGAACTTGAATTGAATTACAATGCTGGAATTTAAAAGAAAGCAATAAGGAATTTAAGGCAGAAAGCAGTAAATGAAATGAAATTGCAGAAAGCTAAAAAAGAAAGCTAAAAAAGAAAGCAAAAAAACAACGAAAAAGGAAAAAATGTAAGGTGTCTCTTTGAGAGTTGTGTTGGGTGTCCCCTTTACTATATGCATGCTTCATTATTTATAGGCCTCCTAAAATATGGTTAAGTGCAAGTCTTCAAACCCCTTGCTGCATCCCACATCCTCTTGACTGTGTAGTGCCTCCAAACCGCCAATTGATTGTTTATCCTCCAGCAATCGTCCCTCTGTCTAGCCGCCATTCCTATTTTACGTCGATAATTCCCAGGCTGCATTGTGGACTGGTCTAGTATTTAGGTAATATATTGGGCCAGTGAATTGGACCAAATGTGTGGGCTCAAATATTTTTCGGGTTAACATAATAATAATAATAATAATAATAATAATAATAATAATAATAATAATAATAATAATAATGGTAAAATAGGAAAATAATAGCTTTAGTATATGGCTGAAAACTCAACAATAATTGTTTAGAATCATTCAACCCAAAAATCAAGCACAACCACCACCATAGGCCCGTAGCCACTAAGATATTGTGTTCAAACTGTTGATTAATTTTAATTTTCAATAGTCAAAATTAATTGAAAGGATAAATGTAAATTTATAGGAAAAAATAACACTTTAGTCCATTAAGTTTCAAAATTCACCAAAATAGACATCCCCATTTCGATTTGAAAAATTGGTCCCCTAGGTTTGATTTTTTTTTCTCCAATTTGGTCATTTTGAGCATAATAAATCTAGTCAAAACCTAATAAAAGATTATTAAGCTATTAATGTCGATTCAACAACCCTAAATTAAATGCCAACCACAATCCATTTATCAAAAACACGACGCTAGGGTTAGGGTTCCCAAGGGCAATGGGGTTCGGGAAGCAAAACCCCTGGACAGGGCTGCATGGGGGGGGGTGTCGCGAGGGAGATGACAACACTATGGAGGACTTCGCAGAGTGTGGGAATGCGTCTGGGCAGGCTGGCTTATCTCCGAAGAAGGGGGAACGTGCGAACTCATCGTATCGGGATGTGCTGCGGCAGGGGATGTGGCTGAAGAAAAAGTCGACGTGACTCGAGACTTGATTGCGGAAAATCTGGTAACATCTTCGGTGGATGAGGGCAAGACGAGGTTGTTGAAATTTACCATTGATGAAAAGATTTTTCAAGAGGCGTGTCGGCCTTGGGAGGGGGCGTCGGTGATTAAGGTCCTGGGTACCAAGGTGGGTTATTTAGCGCTAAAGGAGAGACTAGGGAGGCTCTAGAAATTGAAGGGTGGATTTGTGCTTATTGACGTTGGCCATGGTTGTTTCGTGGTTCGGTTTGATCATGAGTCGGATAGGGAGAAAGTGATGACGGGAGGGTCGTGGATGGTCTTTGACCATTATGTGGCGGTCATGACATGGTCTAGGGAGTTTGATCCTGCGAAGATGCAGGTTGACAAGACGTTGGTCTGGGCAAGAATGTATGGATTATCTTTGCCGCACTATAGGAAGGATATCCTTACGGCATTGGATTCGGGTATCGGGCGGGTAGTGAAGATTGATAATGCAACGCTGACTATGAAAAGGGGAGAGTTTGCGTGGGTTTGTGTGGAATCGATTTAAATAAGCCAGTAAGGGGTAAGTTTTTGGCGAATGATATATGCATGTGTATTGCATATAAAGGTTTGCACTTGATTTGCTCTGCTTGTGGTCACTATGGGCACTTTCAACGTGCATGTCCACGGGCACTGGAGGTGGTTATAAAAGCTACTAAGGTGGTAGAGGTTGGGGACGTTAGTGGTGGTAATGGGGTTGGGGGTGAGCCGGCTAAAGACAAAGAAGGGGTAGAGGGTATGGTTGTGGATGCATTGGTGGATGAGGTTAAGGAAGCAGAGTACATTGAATGGATGACAGTGGTTAGGAGATGTAACAGGTATCCCAGGGAGGTAAGGGAAGGGGAGGTGCAGTGCCTAGTTCCCATTAACACGCGGGTGGAGAATCCAGGTTTTGTTCCGGAGACTCCATTGGGATCGGTGGCAAGGGAGGAGGAAGGGGATCAACGGCTGGTGCTATTGGATAGAGAGTTAGTTTGCACTGTATCCAGTGGGGGCGGGGCTGTGGGTTTGACGTATGAGGGGCAAGGCTCCAAACGCCAACGGGTGGAGTCGTGTGGGGATGAGTTCATAGGTGGTAAGGGGTAGGGTATGAATTGGAAGTTTATGCTGGGTGCGTTGCTAATCCAAAGGCAGTCCCTAGAATAGCTCAGGGAAGGGATTGGAGTGCATGAGATCAGCAAAGTGAAGATGGTGATAGGGAGAGTTGGGCTGATGCGGATGATGATAGTGTGCAATAGGTGGAGGTCATTGGGTCCCTACTGTAACACCCCCGTTTTTTCCACTTAAAAATTACAGCGGAATTTACCAATGGGAAGCCCAAGGCTATTACCGCCACACTCCTAATTAAGTTTGCTTTGGCATAGCCTCGGCTTACTTAACTAAGAAGTGCTAAGGCTAGTTAAAATTAGAACATCAACATAATTCAACCCAACTATTTAATAAATTATTCTTGGAGAGTTTAAAAGAGAATGACGGCTAAAGCTCGGTATCCCCAAAATGAGTTTCTTATATAAAACGACAAAAGTTTAAAAAAAAAGAGAATTTGTAAAAACATGACGGCTAAGGCACGCCGCCCCCAAAACAAATTTCTTTTACAAAATGACGAAAGAAAAAATTTAAATTCTCATGCCCGTGCCCATGCCTTCTAAGATGATCCTCAAATATCAAATCCTGGAGGGAAAAGGTAAATAGGATTATCAGCACACTGGCTGAGCAAGTAAAATTTTGTCCCTTGGACCAAAAATAATTAAAATATCACACGAATAGTAAATGGCATGTCAAACCGTTAAACTGTTCAATCCACGCATCGCTCGACTATGATGACAACACCCGGGGTATCTCATAGGACCTAACATGCTCACATAGTGACCGAAGTCAACTAAGGTATACAAGGACGACCCTTCTCTGAATCTAGAAAACTGATTGGGAGACACTTGGTCAACCACAACCCTTTTCATGGTATCCCTTGGATAACCAATGAAATAACTTGCGACGACATCTACCTCTTTGATATACGCCGCACAATAATAAATCAATAAACACATGCCATACACTAAAAAATTTATTTCTAACATGCATGGCTTAGCCCAAAATAATTAAATATATAATGGGACATTACCTCTGCATAAATCAAGTGCATGAATAAACCATAAAATTATTAAAACATAAATGGAATTAAACATGCAAAAATACCCTTGGGACAAAGCCCGCAGAATAAAAATTCTACTTACATTTTTGTTTCGTAGATAGCTATTTTAACTTCTCTTTCTTATACTCACAACACCTTTGCCACTTTTTGTAGTACGGTACTTTCTCTATCTCACTCTCTCTTATCCTCACTACTTGCTGATGATAGTTGGAGGCTTCAACCCATATTTATAGGGCAAAACGTACATACACCTTTCTTTATTCTAATTATTTGAGTAGCCGTGCTGAGTAAGGCTAGCTACGCCTACAACACAGGACGTCCTTTCTAGCCATTTGCATCGTAAGGCGCGTATAATCGATGTCCACTCTTAAAGCCTAACACGTAATTGCATGGTAAGTTACATAATCTTGCTTGTTACACATATCGTTTTATATACTAAAAATATTTATTTGTGCACCAAATTCGTATTCTAAGCACTATTTATGAATTTTTCTTACTAATTTAATTGTTTCCATACCTAATGCACGTGACTTGTGCAATTTTTTTAATTCGTTTATTATTTTTATTTTTATTACTATTATTATTATTATTAATTATTATTATTATTATTATTATTATTAAAAACCCTATACTATATTGTTAGTCTGCACATGTATAGTTGAAGAAAGATCTCACCGTGTATCTTTTTATTTGAGCTGAATAAATCTTTATTTATTCGAGCTGAATTGGCTCATTGCACCACTTATAAGTAAAAATAATTTATAGATCATGAAATTGTAACCCATTATCTATAGATTATCTATAAAGTCCCTACCATCCACTAATAGACTATTGATTATTTCGTGTGAACCAATAAAAATTTACTATACTTAATATAAAATTGCTAGAAAAATAATATCTAATCAATACTAGTGTCAACTAAAATAGTCTTCCCTTTTAAAATATATTTATTAACTTTACCTAAATTATTTTCCCCTAAAAAATAATTCTCTTGATATTTTATTTAGAAACATGTATCTATATTATTTTCTTCGAAACTAATTTATTCCCTTCCAAGCATTCTCTATTTTGGAAAAATATTAATTTACCTTCAACTCACTTTCTTAAGAAATAATATTAAATTATTCTTAGAAAAATATTATAAACATAGCTAAATTTTAAGGTATTACACGTACTTATTAATTTTTATGATGTTTAGGGATTTTAAGGTAATCACGTGGAACGTGTGTGGGATAATGAGTAGGACAGACCAACGTTGGTTGGCGGATTTGGTCAAGGAACACCGGCCAGATATTTATGTTTGATGGAGCCGAGGGGGAAGTTTGTTAGAGTTCGAGGTGTCTTGGATAGGCTGGGCTACCTGCATGTTCATATTATTGAGACTAGTGGTATGGGGGGCGGCATATGGCTGCTCCAAGCCAGGTCACTAGTGGACTGTCAGGTTTCGTTGTGGGATGTAAGGACGAGAATTATTACTGTTGAGTTGCAAAAGGGGGTGGAGAGGTGGCTCTTGTCGGTAATTTATGCGGACCCTAATTACCAACGTCGGAGGGGTACCTGGGAAGATATGAAGGCGATTAGTGGATTTGTCGATGCGCCTTGGATTTCCACGGGGGATTGGAATGAAATTATCGGGGATGAGGACGTTGAAGGATGGGTGTTTTTATCGGAAAGGGCGGCGGAATTTCGGGGCCTCTTGGATACTTGTCAGCTTTTAGAGGTTCCTTCCGTTGGTTCTGCCTTTACTTGGACTCGGATGGCTGGTGTGGGTCAGAGAATAAGTAAATGGCTTGATCGTGGAAGGGCTAATGTTGAGTGGAATACTAGGTTTGAAGAGGGCAGTATCGTCCATCTGTCGTGGCTCGGCTCAGATCATTGTCCATTAAAATTGGTTTGTGGGGGCTAGAGGGCGATCGCTTGTCTGAGGCCTTTTCGGTGGGAAGCGGCATGGAAAGAACATGAGGCATACCATGATGTGGTTGTGGGATGTGTTGGGAATCCGGGTGTTGGGCTAGCTGAAGTGCTTGATGAGGTGCAGCCAGACTCTAAATTTTAATAAGGAGGTGTTTGGTAATATTTGGGATCGCAAGAGGAAGGTCAAAAATCGTCTGCTTGGAGTGTAGAGACGCCTTGTCCATGTTGATTCGGCTTGGCTTCGAGGCTGGAGAGGGAACTGAAGGCCGAATTGGAAGCCATATTATTTCAAGAAGAGTTTCTATGGTATTAAAAAGCTAGGGATAAATGGGTTAAGCAGGGTGATATAAACACTAGATATCTTCATGCTTGCACCAAGGCGCATAGTAAGAAGGGAGAATTTATGGTCTGTAAATTGAGGATGCATTGGTGACGGATCAGACAGTCCTACAGCAGCATGCAATTCTAATTTTGAGAATATGACTGCTCCACATTTGGAAACTCCCGTAGGGGAGCCGCTGCCACGACTCAATGCCTTAAGTGCCAGGCAGATTCGAGGCTTGGAAGCAATGGTTGCCCCATATGAGATTGAAGCAGCATTGAAATCTATGAGGCCGTTTGCATCCCCGGGTCTGGATGGTTTCCCAGTTGTTTTCTTCTTGGAGTATTGGGATGTCATGCGGCCAGTTATAGTAGATATGGTTGTTGGTGCAATGGAATCACATACATAGCTGGAAGGGATTGCCCACGCATTTATGTTTCTACTTCCAAAAGTTGAGGTCGCTTGCACCATCTTACGATATAGGCCTCTGATGATATGCAATGTAATGTTTAAATTAATCACCAAAATTATTGTCCGGAGACTTAGGCCTATTTTGGTTGAGGTGATTAGTCCCTCCCAATCCGTTTTTTTGCCGGGGAGGGGGACGACTGATAATGGTGTACTGCTACAGGAGATTATAGCTACAATGGAACGGCCGAGGTCATCTTGTCGAGTTGTGGTTCTGAAAATTGATTTAGCCAAGGCGTATGACACGGTTAGATGGGATTTCTTGGAGAAGTGCTTAGTTGAGTTAGAGCTCCCCCGGGATGTCAAGAACTCATTATGGCGTTTGTCACATCGGCTAGCTATTTGATCCTATGGAATGGCTCCCCGATTGGAAATATTAAGGCGGGGCGAGGATTAAGGCAAGGTGATCCTTTGTCGTCGTATCCTTTTGTAATTGTTATGGAGAAATGGTCATATCTCATATTGGAGGAGGTCAGGGCTGGTCGTTGGAAACATGTAGCTATTAAGAATGGGGGTGTTGGCATTTCGCATTTAATGTTCACGGATGATCTTATTTTATGTAGTGAGTTGGAAGAGGAAAGCATTGCATGCATTGCGAAGGTGCTCCAACATTAGGGGTCAAGGTCTGGCTTAAGGATGAATGCTATGAAATTAACAACATTCTGTTCGCCATCAGCGCTGCCTCGTCAAGTGGCGTGGGTGACTGAGCATCTTGATATTTCAGCATTTCCGAGTTATGAAAGTATCTTGAATTTCCAATTATTCATGAGAGAATGAGGATGTCTCACTTTGATGGAATTGTTAAAAAGCTCGAGCAACATTTGAGCTCTTGGTCGAGTTTTTTATTAAATAAAGTTGGAAGAGTTACTAAGGCTAGAGCGATGTTAGCATCTATCCCGGTGTACGTAATGCAAGTGCATATGCTTCATAAGGGGGTTTTTAATGTAATTGATAAGTTGGTTAGGAGGTGGATCTGGAAAGGGAGTGATGGTTGAGGCCTCAATTTGGTAGGATGGGCGAAGATTACTAAGCAACGCAAGAAAGGTGGACTGGGCATTCGATCCTCACATAAGATGAACGTAGCTCTGTTGGGTCGCCTTCTGTGGGATCTATTGGTCAATCAGGAGAAATTATGGGTTCGAGTGATTTGTGATAAATACAATTTGGTGCCTGGTTCATTTCCACAGGACTCATATCGGGGTTCGTAGGTGTGGAAATCATTAATTAAAGTGGGAACGATTTTCCGAAAAGGGTTTGGAGTGAGAATAGGAGATGGTGCGAGTCCATTATGGTTCACGCCATGGTTCAATGGGGAGAGTTTGGCAGATTTGGTCCCGTTTGTACACACAAATGATGTTCAACTTCGAATTAAATATTTAATTTGGGATGGAAAATGGCATTTGGAACAGCTGTATTCTTGGCTATCCGGGGAAGTGAAAGATGAAATTATGAAATTACCAACTCCTCATCTCTCGGCTAATGCACCGGA
This sequence comes from Hygrophila difformis, assembly GCA_030278955.1. NCBI lineage: Eukaryota > Viridiplantae > Streptophyta > Magnoliopsida > Lamiales > Acanthaceae > Hygrophila > Hygrophila difformis. The sequence goes on along the minus strand of JAOANR010000009.1, from coordinate 24,702,560 downwards.
TGTGCTGCAGTTGCGAGGGGAGAAGAACGGCCTGCATACAGTCCGTGATGGTTACCGGTGGTTGGGTGGTGTGGTGGAAAAGCAAAGAGGTTGGAGCTGGATGTGGAAACCTTGGATACCTGAGAAGATTGGTCTCCTGTTGTGGCTTATAGGGCACAGTTCTCTTCCGTGTAATAGCATGAGATACACTAGAGGGTTGGCTCCCTCTCCTTTGTGCATGATCTGTGGAAGCCATGAGGAGTCTTGGAAGCATGTATTTTTCATATGTTTGTGGGTCAGTCAGCTTTGGAGCGCCAAAGGCTGTACCCTCGGGAGTTTGGAGATCAATGTGGATGATGGGGATGCTAGATATTGGTGTGAGTGGACAACTAAGGTATGGGGTGGTGAATTTATAGCTATGGGTTATATGGTGCGAAAGAAATAGTTAAGTTTTTATTGGCTTGATGAGTCGGAAAAGTACTCTGCTGGATAAAGCGGGTTGCCTGGGAAAGGCGTTGGAAAGGGCTCGCAGCAAGCACAAGTTGGAGAGGTTGGGCCGTAGTGTTAAGTGGATTGAGGACGATATTGTTGGGGTGGTTATGCACTCGGATGGATGTGTCCTTGGGGAGACCGATAAGTCGGGATTTGGGGCTGTGCTGCGATCGCATGAAGGGCGTGGCTTGGAGGCTGTGGTGGCCAAGTAGGGAAGAGAGGCGTGGTGGAGTTTGAGCTGACTGCACTATGGCGTGGCTTGCAATTGGCGAGGGAGAAGGGTTCGGAGCTGCATTGCTACTAAGTTGATTCGGCTGAGGTGGTTCGGTTGGTGCGGAGGGACGGACAGCAGCGGCATTCACAGTGGCCGCTTATCAAGGACATTCATGAAGAGCTTCGGAGATGTGAAGGTTGTTTGCTTCGCCATGTCTTCCGAGAAAGTAACCAAGTGGCAGATGCATGTGCTCGACGAGCTGCTGGGCTTGAAGAATTCAATATTTCATGGGTGTTTCCTCCTGATGATATCCGGCCTTTGGTGGATAAGGATGCATCCGGAGCTGTGTTCGATAGGTATTGATGGCGAAATGGATGATGAGTAGTAGCTAGTTTAGCTTTGGTGCTTTCTGTTGGTGTTTGATTACTTATTTTCTTTTTTCTTTGCCCGCATTTTTAGATTGTGTCACAAAAAAAATATTCTTATTCAAACAAAATTACCATTTATAAAAAAAATAATAAATAAATAAATAAATAACTCATTTTATTCGAACAAAATTATCATCTATCAAAAACACATTTTATTCAAACAAAATTAAGGTTGGTGGGTTGACTCATTTAATTAAAGATTTTGTGACCCACATTAATGGCTTAATCATTATTCATTAGATGTTAATTAGGTTTATTATGCCAAATGACAAAAATTAAAGGAAAAAAATCAATCATAGGGGATTAATTTTTGCAATTAAAACGAACGATGACTATTTTAATAAATTTTGAAACCTAAAAGACTAAAGTGTTATTTTTTCATAAATTTGTAATAGATTATGATTTATTTATATTTCATCGACACAAGTATTACCAAAAATTTTATATTTACGTATTTTATATTTACTATTACTTTCCAGTGTTATTTCTTATAAAATGATAATGTGATTTCACTAGATTAGTGATGCACTCGAGCTTGACATGGCGAAATTTTTTAGCTATTCGAGCTCGAGCCGGACTCGAGTAGAAACGCTCGAGGTCAAACTCGAGTAGTATCGCTCGAGTAGCTCGACCTTTTTTTGTTCAAGCTCAAGCCTAGAGCTTGAGTATTATTAAGTTCAAGCTCTTAAGCTTGAGTTTTCTTTTTAATTTTTGTATTTGTGTGTTGATATTGAAATATGGAATAATGACTTAAAGACAATTCAATTTTAATATTTGGATATTTTGTCCGTTATTGTATAGTTAAGATAGGGCTCAACTTCTTTAGATATTTTTAAAAGAGTGAATTATAACATAAAATATACTCCACTAAAAATTAATTATATGTTTTACTGAATTTGAAGTTTGTAGGTTGGCCCATATAAGAAAATATATTCCATCCCTTTTTTTCTTAACTGTCCATTTTATTTTTAAATCTATATATATATATATATATATATATATATATATTAAAGCATTAGTGAACAACTTATCCTACATTTAATGTGGTGTCTCCATTTCAAATATCTAATTTTATAAATTTTTGCATTTTTAATTTATTAATTTTAGATTTTCACATTTATTTATTTATTTATTATAGATTTTCAGTTTTTAAAATATATGGAATTCCTACAATATCCACTTTTAAAAAGATTTGAAAGATTTGAAATTTGAAATTTTGCATATCTTATGTTATCTATATTATTTTGGATTTTTTAATTTACTAATTTTAGATTTTGCTTTTATTTATTTATTCATTATAAATTTTAGTCTATCATGTATAAAATCTATCATTTACAAATCTATCATTTACTTATAAATTCTCACTCTATCAGTGTCACTATATATTCACTTTTAAAAAGATTTGAAAGATGAAATTTTGCATTTTTATTTTATCTATGTTGGAGTTTATTTTTTGTATTTTTTTATTTTATCTATTTGAAATTTTATTATTTTGCATTTTTTATTTTATTTATTTTAATTTTTATTGCTGCATTTTGTATTTATTTATAGATTTTCAGTTTTACACCATAGAATTATTATGACGAGTTTTGCACTGGAAACTAAGAATTATGTTGCGTTTATGTTGCAATATGGTGAACATATTGTAATGCCGATAATTTTGTACTTCCTCCGTTTTTATATAGCTGTAATATTGGATAGTTGTTACTATTCACTGACTAACTTTGATTCAAATTTTTAACAGTTATACAAGATAAAACATAGTCAAGTGGGATCTTCTTAGATTCGTCTAATCGTTTAGTTTTAGAATATCAAATTTTTATAATTTTTACTTTTTATACAATTTGAGATATTAAGCGTTAAAAATGTGCATTGGATAACATGAAACTCAGGAATGTTACAAGTTTTAAAAAACGGAAGTTCAAATTTAAATGGAATTTGCAGTGTCTCAAAACTTTTTGACACGCCGTCCAATACATTTGTTTAACATTTAATATCTTAAAATGTACATATATAAAAATTTTGTAAAATATATATTATAAAACGACATGATTAGAAAAATCTAACAAGACCGAATTTGACTATATTTTTATTGTATATAATTGCGATAACATTATGTCAAAGTTGATCAATAAACAGTGTTCAAAAGTCAAAATGAGATGCTTTGAGTGCGATAGAGGGAATATTTTTTAAGAAATACTCCATCCATTTTACAATAAGTATAACACTAGGAAATGACACAAGATTTAAGGTAAGTTAATAAAATTTATTTAGTTGAAGTAATTAAATAAATAAAATACGTCACATTTGACTTTATTCCTTTTGAGTTTTATTTTAATGAACATAAAAAATTAATAAATTAAGTATAATTAGTAAAAATTATAACCTTCAAAACATTTCAAATATAGTAGTATAACACTTAATTCCAACACCCCAAAAGGGGAAGTGTAACACTTAAAAATAGATAATGTAAATCATTAATCTATATTTTAACAGATTTGCAATTGATGAAAAAAAATATAAATCTAGCTTTATTAGAAAATTATGATTGTGAATGATCAAAAGTAAGTTCATATTGAAAGACTAATTGCTGCAAATTCTATAAGTTTGAAAATTTTCTTTGGAATGCCAGTATTTAATGAAGTTTTAACGTCTGAAACAATAATCTTTTGACACTAGAAGAAACATATTATAGTAAGAAATAAATGAAAGTGGATCATGCTAAATATTATCTTTGTTGATTGATGATGGAGAATAATGTTTATAATAAAATAATGTATGTAGTTGATTAGTAATGGGTGTTGATTCATTTTTTCTTTACGTGGTGGAACTGATTAGACATTTATCGATTAATTTATCTAGAAAATATCATGTTTAGCCCTTCATGGTAGATGTAATATTGTGCTGCCTGTAGGATCCAATTGAATAGCACCCTTCACTCATTCCAAGTGGTATGACTGCATATTCTAGATTTAGTATTCCACTAGATTGTGACGAGAAGGTCTACATGCAAAAAACTTACATCAGAAAATTGTTTAACCTCTTTAGAAAATTATTTTACCCTCTTTCTCATTAAAACAAAACTCAATATTTGGGGATGAAAATTTTTTATTGGTGGAATGATTATGAGCCCGTTGAATTAATCAAATTCTCCATTCGATTTTCAGAGGAAAAAATTTCGCTCGCAGTTTGTTTTACTATGACTATAAAAAACCAAAAAAAGAAGTAGATGTCAACCTTTAAAGAAAGTTAGACTATATCTTCAAAAATCTGTTTTTACCCATGTTAGTGATATTTTGCAATATCTCGTGTCACTGTAAAGAGGGACTCGAAGTATTAATATGTAATTAAGATTGGATTAACTTAAGATACGATAAGAAATGTTATTTACAATGAAAATTATATATGGGCATAAATTTGCACAATAAATACTTCATGTACAATGATCGTAATTGGTAAAGCTGGTATTAATCTTGAAGATGCACAATTAAGATGTGGACTTTTTCAAATGATCATTTTTATAAATTCTACGAGAGATTCTATAGCGGCCAATTGTGAGAATACTTATACAAATATAACTGCCACCACTTCAAAATCCCAACATTTTTACTATATATTAAACCCCTACCAATGAGATTATAGTTACAATCAATAATTACATCATGAAACGTATATCTGTAAATAAAAATGTATGTATATATATCAGTTTAAACAATATTTGTCAAAAGGATGAAAACATAGATAATGCCAATTAATTATTTTCACTGGAATATCTCGACGCGATCAATTGTCTGGATTACTGAATCATGAAAAAATAGTTGAATGAGGGTTCCGTAGTCATGCTTCTTATGAATATATATCCATCAAATAAATTATGTAATGGAAGTAGGTTGATAGTAAACCAATAATTGGAACTAGATAGTTGAGGTTAAACTAATTTTCGGGAAAACCCATGTGTAAGTAAAAATTCTTGATTGGTAGAATGTTTATGTGTCTATTTGATTTAACCAAAATTTTTGTTCGATTTGAGATGAGAAAAATTCTCACTCTCAGTTTGTTTTGCTATAATTATAAACAAAAGTCAATGTTAATCTTTAAAGAATGTCGGATTTTATATTCCAAAAACCATATTTTAGCCATGAACATTTATGTTGTAATATTTCGTGTCACTAGCAAGATTGTAGCTAAAAATATTAATATGCAATTTAGAATGACTTAACTCAAGATACTACACAGAAATTTGTTGTTTACAATGAAATTTATACATGGCAGAAAATTTACAAAATGGATAGTTGATATAGGTGATGGTAAAGCCGGGTACTGATTTTGGAGATTTACAATTAGATGTGACATTTTTCGGATGATATTCCTTATAACTCTATGGGTGATCCTATAGCAGTAATTTTTGAAAGTACATATACAAATTAAAACTGCACCACTTCAAATTCAGACATTTTAAAAGATAGTGTTATACTAGCCCCCTATCAATGAGATTTTCACCAATGAAATTTTCAGCAAATTGTTAGGAAAAATTTTCATATTATGCTTCATACTTCTTTTCAAGTTTATTTTAATACGTAGTAGTTATTTATTGATCTGTTAGATTTGTACTGGACAAACCACAGAAGCTAAAGAATACGTTATAATATGATTTCTCTTGTTAGTTTAAAAAATAACTAAATTATATTATCATATACATCGGGACCGTTTGGATTGGCTTTTGAAAAAAGCAGAAGCCAAAAGCAGAAGCAGAAGTGAAAGCCAAAAGCAGAAGCAGGTAACTTTTGGTGTTTGGATGGAATGTTTGAAAAGCAGCTTTTTTTCAAAAGTGTGTTTGGATGTGTAAAAGTGAAAAGTGCGCTTTTTAAATGTGTAAATTACCAAAAAGGGACATGCTACTTAATATGATAATAAGATATATTTATAGTGTAATTTATATTAAATAATGAGGGTATTTAAGTCTTTGCACAATTTACGAAGTGTTTTTTTGGCCTTCCTGCTTTTCGGAGAAGCACCTCCCGGACTGCTTTTCCCAGAAGCACTTTTGCAGCTTTTCGAGGTGCTTCTGCTTTTTTTAAAAAGCCAAACCAAACGTTTCTTTTTCCCCAAAAGTGCTTTTGGCAGAAGCAAAAGCCAAAAGCACCTTGGTAGAAGCCAATCCAAACACCCTCATCATCTTTTGAATGTATAAAAAATCATTACACATTTTTCATTACTCAAAATGCAATTTATTATAGCTTTATATAATATAAGTATATATTTATATAAAATATAAAGTTATGCCCGTCGAGTCTCGACGGGGTTATTTACTAGTTAATATATATTATACAATAAAGGAGGTGGGTACCAAATAAGTAGCATAATACGGAGGGAAAATGAGAGGAAGTAGATGATTTTTTTTATAAACTAGCACACCCGCCCGCGCATTGCGCGGGAAGTAAATTTTTATATATTTATTAAACAATATTGTAATATTGTAAAAATTCAAATATTTTATTAAATTTAATTGGGGAGATAATAACTTAAATCGGCCAGAAGAAGGAGGTACTTTCACTTTTGGGCCACAGTATTTTGATTTAGGGAAATAGGTCATTACTCATTAGAAAGATTTTGTTAGAGTGAGGTAGACAATAAATAAATAAAAATGAGTATTAAAAATTTAGAAAAAAATATTTTAAAAAGAAATGAGTCAAGTACTCGATACTCGATGAGTATCATGTATCTAGACTCGAGATCGAGCTTGATACTCGAATAAGTACTCGACTCAACTCAATTTTTCGAGTACGAGTCGATTTTTCTGAGCCGAATTCGAGTAGCTCTACTCGTTAATCACCCCTAGCGTGGGCACATCCGAGAAGGCTCATTCGCGGTGTCACGGGGTCTCTTTGTCCATGCCGAGATACCGGTACCACCACATGCTAGGTGACCCCGAACGACGCTACTCAAGGCCCTTCGAACGTTGGTGCAAGTGAAAGACCGTATGTGACCGCCACCCCATCCAGCAACCTGCCAGATCATCCCCCACCCAAACCCACGAACGTCCTCGTGCGTGCGCAGTTGCCCCCTGTGCACCCCCGAGGCCGCCCGCTTGGGAGCGCAGGGCAACACGTGCGTTGACTACACCTCTTTGGTGCGCTTCATATATCCCTTCATTCATCATTGATTTCGACGCACGGGGTTACCTCAACAAACAATTTGCATGCCCCAAACGGCTAGATAGGGAGCTGACCTACCGATTCTCGCCGACACATCATCGTCTACTAGATCTCCCTCCGGTCCCAGCCAACATTGCAGCCCTACCTAGTGCCCAACTCTTCCATCCACTTCAGCTCGCCTTGGCTCAAATCTCGATCCCCGGGCATAACCCCGCCCAGCTCCCTTGCCTTGCAGACTGTTATCCCCGGACTGGCTTATGGAGTTGCCAAGCTCTCCAAGGCTGCCGCGACCGGCACCCACTTCAGAAGTCACGACACTAGGGTGTTTGCTAGGTCACCGAACGCCGGGCCCGGCTCTAATACCAAATTTCACGGGGTCCCTTTGTCCATGACGAGATACCGGTACCACCACATGCTAGATGAACAAGAACGTCGTTTCCAGGGCCCTCCGAATATTGGTGCATGCGGAAGAGCGCATGTGACCGCCACCCCACCCGGCGACCTGCCACATGCGGCAAGGAAAGGAAAGAAAGATGAAAAGTCAGGTCCGAAAGACACCCGAGTCATCTTTAATACTTCAAAATGGTGTCCTTTCGTGAAAATGCACCTACACTTGTATAAATAACATATTCAAGGCAGAAAAAAAAGGGTTTGAACACCTAAACACAAAACTACAATTCTGTCTTACAATTTCTTGTAATGTCTATTTTCCTTTTTTTTTTTTGTGAATCAGTTTAAAGAGGCGAGCGAAAAGAAAAGAAAATAAAAAGCAACAGAGTAACTACGCATATAAATAACACCACTAGCATCACGATCAACCAAAGCCATAACTCCATCCGGAGGGAAAGCCCACGTCGTGTAGAACTCCTCCGAGCTAGCTGCCCTCCTCGCTATCCAATCCGCCACCTGATTGCCTTCACGGAACACATGACAAATGGTACAACCATCCATATTCTGTTGTAAACTTCGAACCTCTTTAATCATAGACCATAGTGAATGATGAGGCTTCGCCACCCCCGTCACCAGCCTAATGACTTCAAGAGAATCAACATAGCAATTAGTAAGAACAATGCCAAGCTGCACCGCGAGAAGTAGCCCAAACCTCAGCCCCAACAATTCGATTTCCACCATCGGCCGAGCGCCTAGGCTACCACCACACCCTCCCAGCCAAACACAAGTACTTGATCTCACCACAGCCCCGAAGCCTGACTTATTTGTCTGCAAGAGACATCCATCAGAGTGTATACAACACCCACCACATCCAGCTCAATCCAGCGAACTGGCCGAGGGACAGTGGTCCTGGTGGCGCGAGCAGCTCGCTTCACGACATGTCCATGCAGAACACCAGCTTTTGCCAACACCTTATCCCTTGTCAAATTCTTGCCTCGGAAAATTCTATTATTCATTTCACACCACACAATCCAAAGTATAGCAATAAACCTCAGTCCCCAAGTATGCCATGCCCATTCGAACCAATGCCTGCAATCTTCAGGTTGAAGATTAATCAGCGTGGAGCCAAATGTGAACCCAGCCTGCTTCCAAACTTGATCAAACCCATGCACAAAGAAATAACATGTGGCGCCAATCATCCTCATGCTCACCACATACCGAACATAATGGACTGGATGCAAGACGACGATGAAACCGAAGACTATTGCACGGCAGAGCGCCATGTCCGAGCGTCTAAAGCAAGACGTCAATCTTTTCGGGAATACAATGCTTCCAGACCCAAGCCCAAATCGTATCCGAGGGAGTCGTTCTGAGCAACCATTTGTAACCACAACTAACATTATATATCCCAGAAGAGTCGCCACTCTAATGCATTCAATCCGCCATCTCCGGATTAAGAAAAAGAGCAGGTGCGGATTCAATGTCATTCTTGAGATCCAAAGGTAGCCAAGAATATATGCTATCCAATTGCCACATCCCATCCACTATGACATCCTTGATGCGAAGGTTTAAATCATGAACATCGATAAAGGGGACTTGTTGAGACATGCACTGACCATCCTACCAAGGGACGTACCATAGCGAACTAAGGCCATTACCTATCCGCACGCCATATCCCTGCCTGAAGGTGTCGGAAACTTTTACCATGGCACGCCACACCTTAGTTCCACGGCTATGAGGCCTCGGCATGGACCTAGGCTCAATGCCATATTTTTCACGCATCACAGCAATCCAAAGCTTGTTCGAAGATATAGTGAAGTGCCATAACAGTTTCCCAAGCAAAGCTAGGTTAATCTCCCGACATTTTTGATACCTAGTCCGCCATGCATCCGAGGCTGAGTAACAACATCCCATTTAATTAAGTGCAAGCCCTGGCCTTCAGCGCCTTTCCATATCCAACGGCGCACAATCTTATCAATGTTATTACAAATACCCACGGGAAGCATATGAACGTGCATTGCATAAATAGGTAACGCATTCAGGACTGACCGGGCAAGAGTTATACGTCCAGCCTTATTCAAGAGAAAGGCCGACCATGAGCTCAACTTAGACTCAATCTTACGAACCAAGTAATTGAAATGATAGATCTTGAGTCTACCATGAATAATAGGGAATCCCAAATAAGTGCCAAGGTCGTTAGTGACCGTTACACCAAGAAGATCCGTCAACAAAGATCTGTCATGAAGCGAAGCATTAGGCGAGCAGAACGCGGTAGACTTACCAGCGTTCATAAATAGGCCGGATCTGCCTCCAAATCTAGCAAAAATATATCTGCCATGCAAATGATGCTACCAGCGTCCAAGTGAGCACAAAATATCAAGTCATCGGCGAACATAAGGTGTGAAATCCCCAGTCCGCCATGACATAACCGGAGTGGGTTCCAGTAGCCAACGGATGTAGCCTCAATAATAGTCTTGGAAAGCTTCTCCATCACTATAACAAAGAGATAGGGCGATAAAGGATCACTCTGTTGAAGTCCTCGTTGCGCTTTGATATTCCCGATGGGAGAACCATTCCATAATATAGAAAAGCTTAAGGAGGTCACACATGTCATAATATGTTCCCTACAAGCCGCGGGCAAATCAAGTTCAAGTAAACAATTTTCCAAAAAAACTCCAACTCACCATATCGAAGGCTTTAGTGAGGTCAATTTTAAGAAACCACAGCCTTGTCAACGGATTGCGGAACTCTCGAGGGAAGCAACAATTTCTTGAAGTAAAATGACATTGTCAGACGTTTCTCTACCCGGTAGGAACGCAGATTGATGGGGACCAACGATATCACAAAGGATAGGCCTCAAGCTTCGTAACCAATATTTTTGTGATAACTTTGAATACTACATTACATAATGTCAATGGCCTGAATTGCTTAATGGAGCGAGGAACGTCCACCTTGGGCAAAAGGCACATGAATGCATGTGAGAGCCCAACCGGTAGCGTCCTAGAAGAAGCCACATCTAATACTAAATTGTTCAGAAGGAACTTTCAAGGTTTCCCAATACTCCTTGTAGAAACCCGCTGGAAACCGTCAGGGCCCGGGGCAGCATAAGATCGCATCGAAAATAAAGCATCCTCAACTTCCTTATGGGAAAAGTCGTCCTCCAGGGTTTGCTTGTGGACCGCCGGAATAGGCGACAAGCTAGTCAGTTCATCCCCAATGTCTACACTCTCAGGGACAGCAAACATTGCAGAATAGTACTCAAGCACATGCTCCTGCAACTCAACCTGATTCTCAACCCAACTTCCGTCGTCCATCTCCAAGCCATAAATTATATTACGTTTTCTTCGAACCTTGGTCTTGGCGTGGAAAAATATTTTGTATTTCTATCACCAACATGGACCCAAGAATCCCTTGCCTTTTGAAACACAACAAGTTCTTCTTGCAGGAGAACCTCAGACAGCTCCCCATAAAACTTCCTCATACAAACGCCAAAGCCATGGCAAATCAACATGGACTAGGCATATTTCTTTCCCCACCTAGGCGATTCTTGAGCTTTTCTTTTCCGCGGAGATGCCCAAACACTTCTTTCTTTATTAAACACCACAGACTTGTCCCGAATGTCATCTAGCAATGGCAAACAAAACCCGCCCAGTAGCTGTCTGACTGCATCCATGAATCATCTTTTATAATTTATGTTCTCCTTCCACATACACTCCCACCTAAAGGGGCTGGGTGGAGCACTCGGAGCATTAGGATTGCCACAAACAGTTTTTAAGTGGGGCATGATCAGACCCTCTAACGAGGGCAAATGCATAATACGGACCGTCCTCAAAAAGGATTTATCCCCCAAGCAATATTAGCCCTACCTCCGGCTAGCCTTTTGCTTAATTCGTCACCCCAGCTCCAGCCATCCTAGTCCATGTGAATTACGGACCAATAGTGTTCATTACCATCCTAGTGGCAACTATCAAAATCTCTTAATTCAGTCGCTCGTTCAGCTAAGTAGACACCACCACTTACCCAGCCTCGCACGTAATCTCGTTCCAATCACCCAGTACTACCTAAGGCATCGTAGTAGAATTGGCTATGTCCTTGAGAGCATCCCAATCCCTCCTTCTCCCTCTGATAGTTGGGATTAGCATATAATGTTGTAAGCGACCAGCTAACACAAGCCGTGAAAGGAAGCTCTATCGTGATCATGCAACTATGTATATTAGCAACTGTGACACTACATGTGCTAGCAAGTGCCCTCAAAATTCAAAGGCCCCCTTCATTCCCACTGCTTCGTTGAATGAAAACCGACACCATAGCCCAGTCTAATGACGTATGCTGCAACCAATCAAACTGTCCACGCGGTTCGAAAAACACACAAAATATCCGGTCTGTGATCTCGCAAAAGATCAATCATCCATCGTTGGGTCGTACGGCTCATCAATCCACAAACATTCCAAGCAATACTAGAAAAAATCCGCAAAGTCCATAAAATTAATGGGGAGGTGACAGGTGACCCAGCCGCTTCTACTAAACACTAGCATCATCCGCGTCCGCCCAGTTATCTTCATCCTTAGAATCAACATCGTCTAGTAATGGTGAGTATCGTTCATTTACTATATGGCCGTCTGATGATTGAGAAAAATTATCCTCTTGATCATTCATGCGTGGCCCTTTCTAGGATTTGAATAGGCCCGCCTACCTCTAGCCCTATTCACAGTGACTAAGGCCAAAGCATCCAGTCCTGGGAGGGTCCTCATAACTTGCAGGAGTTGCCTCTTTAACAATCCCTGAGCCAGACGTTTCACAAGACAGCTTAGTGCTACGTCTCTTCCCCCAATCACCTTATCCTTAAGTTTGGTATTAGCCTTCCCTGTCACATTCTCAGTGGGCTTATCCTGTTGCACCTCTCTTGATGTCTGCGGTTAGACTCTTGGCTTTCCCGGGGGACGATTACGACAACGAACAACCCTATCCAGTCTCCATAAACCTGGTCCTCTGCCGCCCCATTCTGAGTATGCAACTTTGGCATCCTCAACCGTATGCACATCCTCCTTCATCGTAGACAATGTCCGTCCGTCACCTTCCTTTCTCCTCGAAACCTTCTCCTTTCCCTGACCTCCATCATCGTGTGCATGGGTGCATGCATGAGGGCAATTACGATCAAAATGTCCCGTAACGGCCACACACTTCGTACATATAACATGTAATCCCTCGTAAGCGACAGGAATCCACTTACATTAACCCTCAATTTTCCCTTGACCGGTTGAGTGAGATCCAACGCGACATAAACTCGCGCAAAGCGTCCCTTAGAGAAGTAGCAGTACTCGTGTCGAATTTGATAACTTCACCAATGCCCAAAGCGATCGCCCATAGAATATCTTCCCGATACGCGATGCATAAGAAGACCATTCAGACCAAGCCCATACAAATGTCTTGTCAACCTTCGAAGTACTGGGGGTCGAACTCCCTTGACCATGGCATAACAGAGAGGTAGTGTTCGAACAACATCCAAGGGCCAGCCCGACACCACCCTTTTCCGATCGGCAGGCAAGTATGAATTTAACAATAAAAGCATCCAAACCCCCACATCAATTAAGTCCATAATTCCTTGCGGTTTCCACATGCCTTTCAAGCGATCGCTTAGAGTCATGTAACCCACGTGCGTCCTAACAATTTTACCACAAGCGCATCTTCCCACGCCATAGCAGCCTCCTTGTCCAACTCTCGTCGATGACAAAATCAGGAAGGGATGGATTCCCATCAACAAAGCTCATACGGATTAACTTCTCGGCGAGAAGGTCACGCCGCACAGATTGCGCAGAGGGTGTGTCCGTCTCCATCTTATCATCCGCCAGAACTTGGCGAAAGTAGCCGCCTTGCCGCCGGGGTCATGAGGGGAGAAGAAGTTGGCGCCCGCCGCTGCAGAGAAAACCCTAGACATATTCTAATTTCCAAATTATTTTAATTTAAGATAATTTATGTCTATTTTCTTTCAATAAAGCTTTTCATTTTCTTTACTTGCTTTTTGCAATCCATTTCCTCTCAATTCAATGCAATAGAATAGACCGACCTTGGAATTATCCTCGTTCCGCTTTTGAGGATTAAGTAGTAGAGACATATTTTTAACGGTTAATAACTTAAATTGTATAAAAGAGAAAATTATAAAAGGTTGATATTATTAAACTACAAGATTAGAAGAATCTAACAAGATCTCACTTGATTATGTTTTTCTTACATAAGTATGATAAAAAGTTGAATCAAAGTGAAACAATGAATAGTGTCAAATATGCTCCGTAGCAATTACAATGAGACGAAATAGTATATAGCAACTTGTAATTAATCTCATATCCTAGTTTTTTTTTTCTTTCTAAATGAATTGTATTGAGAAAGTACTTAAACGTTAAAAGTATACACCATGTTGTAATAACGTGCTCTTGTGCAGATTTAGTAGTTCCATGGTTGTTGAAACTACGACAGAACGACGGAGCAGTTACAGTCAGACATGTGCGACAGTTTCTGTTTCTGTGCGCAGTGTCCAACCGACCCACACGAGTCTAATTCGTATCTCTGTGTATATATACCTGTATTTAGACTCTGTGTATGTAGATTTGAGTTGTAACTTTCACTTTTACACACATTACACATTTAGTCGGTTTTTCTCTCTAGATTTGATCGTTCTATCTTCTTGAGAGTGTTAGAAAATCCTTGATGTGAGTTTTACATTTTGAGAGATCTTTTGTTCATCAAGGTCTGTGTTACATCGATTCAACAAGTTTTCTTGTTGAAAGAATTTCTTCATTCAAAGTTTTTGGAGTTGCCTTGTGAAGGAACTCAAAGGAGATCTGAAGGATTGATTCAGGACATCTGCTACACCTGAGTTTCAAGATCTGAGGATTCAAACAATCGGAGAAACAGGATTGGACGAGCTGTCCGGTGATCGTGGTTGTGGGGGAGTCCAAACAACGATCAGTCTACCAGCGAGGAAGTCTTGGTAACAGAATCTGTTTTGATTGTGTAATTTTTAGGTCTAAGATTTTTGAGTGATAGTTTAGAGCCTGGATTGGAATCCCCCAGACGTAGGCCGAAGGCCGAACTGGGTTACCAAATCACGTGTCTTTACTTTCTGCTGCAATTACACTGATTTGCACACTCTGATTCACACACTCACTATCGTTCACACGTCGTTATAACTACTGCTCGACGACCGCGCTAAATCCAAGAATTTACGTAATCTGGGACCAACACTTGGTATCAGAGCGGCAGACTCTGATATAGTAGAGGCGATCTGAAAATTCTTGGAAAGATGAACAGAGAAGGCGCTTCTTTGTCAAGACCACCACTGTTCGATGGCACGAATTACAGGTATTGGCGAACTCGGATGAAGATCCACCTTATGGCACTTGGAGATGAAGTTTGGGACGCAGTCGAGACAGCCTGGCAACCACCCACTCGACCACGAGCTACAGCTGAAGGTTCTACAGATCCACCTGGTAGTCGACCAGCAACCAAGGCTGAATACACTCAAGCTGAGAAGGATGCCAAGAAAAGGAATTATACGGCCTTAAATGCGATTTTTTAGCGCCATGGACGAAACGCAGTTCCAGCTAGTCACAAACCACACACTGGCTCATGACGCATGGAGGACTCTAGAGGTTATGTATGAGGGTTCTGAAGATGTTCGGGCTACAAATTACAGCGAGTTGAAAACCATGTTCGAGAATTTGAAGATGAACAAGGATGAATCTATTTCGGTCTATTACGGGAGGTTCAAAGATATTGTAAATCAAGCCTATTCCTTGGGATATTGATTTATGATAATCAAAAAATTGGTTCGAAAGATGTTGAGGACTCTTACCAAGAAGTATGCTCCTAAGGTTGCAACATTGGAAGAATTGGATAAGTTGAACACCATTACATTGGATGGCTTAGTGGGAATTCTTCAAACATATGAGATGAACCATCTTGAAGAAGAATCATCAAGGAGTATTGCTCTCAATGTGGAAGAAGAAGATTCTGGAAACTCCTCTGAAGACGATGTATCTTATATTTCCCAGAAAAGTGGCAAAGATGTTGCAAGACAGACGTACAAAGAAATTCTACAAACAGCAAGGTCGCAGTTCCAACGATGTTCCGACGACGGACAGACCACCTCGCAGAGGACTTCAAAAGAAAGGATAGCAGCAAAGTTGATCGTTTCAACAACAAGAAGAAGGACTATGACAAACCGGACAAGTTTGCCCTCGGTGATCTTGCTATGAATGTGGAGGCCAAGGACATGTTCAATCTGAATGTGCCACAGCCAAAAGAAAGGAAATGCGAGAAAAGAAGGCACTGCAGGCTACTCTAGGTGATCAAGACGATGACAGAACCACTGAAGCACAGAATTCAGATTCTGAAGAAGTCGTTGCATTCACTCTAAGAGAAACAAGTCCTACTATAAAAGGTATTGTCAAGTCAATATGTTTTTCACCTAATAATTGTGATTCTGATTCAGGTGAAAGCGATGATGAGTACGATCAATTACTTGCTGATTACAATGAACTCAAAGAAGATTTTGAAGTTGCTGTTCGGGAAAAATAAGAAGTTGTTAGGACAACTGGCAGACGTCGGGATTGCTTATGATCTTGAAGTTGAGAAGAATGAAGACTTTGCAAAAGGAGAACAACACTCTTAAAGACAGAATTCATGTTATGGAGAAAGAGTTTTGATGATCTCAAAGCAAAGAACAATGAACTTCAAAAGGTATCTAAAGGTAAAAATACTTGATGAAGTTTTATCTATGGGAAAACGTATTGGTGATCAAACAGGTTTTAGGTTATAAGAAGCAAAGCACACCTAGCAAAACAAAGTTTACAAGTGGAGGTTTTCTCACTTCAACTACTGAAGCACCATCTGAAGAGTTCGTTGGAGAGTCGTCCAAACGACGGAAAAGATTGCCTGTACTGTAATTTGCCTGGACACACAGCTGAAACATGCATGCGGGATTCTAAGAGATCTTATGAATGGAAGACCAGTCGTATGGCCTGATCAAGAGCTTCGAAAGAAATTCAGAATGCAAAAGGCATGGATACCTAAAGGTAAAACTAATAAAAATAAAGATTCTGCTTGTTTTGTAGTTCTTTCGGTGCAGGAACAACATCGAAACGAAAAATGGTATTTTGATTCGGGATGTTCAAGGCATATGACGGAAGAAAAGATGTCTTAGACAACTTTACTGAAAAAGATTTGTGGAGCCGTCATGTAATGGTGATAGTAATCGAAAGCAAAATTGCGGGTTATGGTAAATCTAAGGATGTTACTCTTTCTAAACTCTCTAGAATATTCTATGTAAATGGTCTTACTACTAACCTTATCTCTATTAGACAACTTTGTGATGAAGATCTGGAGGTTAGGTTACTAAACATAGATGCATAGTATATAATGATCAAAATGAGATTGTTATGATGGGAGGTCGTAGCAAGAATAATTGCTACATCTTGAAGGATGATATTCCACGGATTCTACTGACCAAGGATGATCAGACGTACTCTATGGCATAAGAGGCTTGGTCACCTTAACTTTCAGTCATTACACAAGTTAAGTAACTCGAATTGCAGTTCGCGGGTTGCCCAGCCAACTACAGAAGAACGATGAAACCATCTGCAGAGATTGCGCCAAAGGAAAGCAAACAAGATCGAGACATAAGAAGACTGATGACATTAAAAACAAAAGAACTGCCTCGACCTGATACATATGGATTCTTATGGGCTCCAACCGAAGTGGAGAGCTTAAATGTAAAAGGTATATTTTAGTATGTGTTGATGATTTTCTCTAGATATTGTTGGGTTTTCTTTCTTAGGTCAAAAGATGAGACTTTTGAGTACTTTGAGGCACTGAGTAAAAGACTCATAAATGAGAAGCAAAGGAAGATTGCAACGAATCCGAACCCGATCATGGCAAGGAATTCGAGGAATCAGTCGTTCGATCGTTATTGCGACGACAATGGAATTACACATGAGTACTCAGCCCCCAAAACACCACAGCAAAATGGTGTTGCTGAAAGGAAGAACCGAACATTGCAAGAGATGGCTAGATCAATGCTTCACACCAGTTCAATGAGCAAAAGATTTTGGGCGGAAGCTATTAACACTGCCTATCATATCATCAACCGAGTGTTGTTGAGACCACACTCCAACTGCACACCTATCAACTTGGAACGGTAAAACTCCACGGTAAAATACTTCATGTTTTTGGATGCAAATGTCATGTTTTAAATGATAGAAATCAATTGCATAAGTTTGATTATAAATCTTTGGATGGATATTTCATTGGTTATTCGAATAATTCTAAAGCATATCGTGTTTATCTTACTAGTGATAAGAAGGTTATTGAATCTTACTAATGTTCTCTTTGAGGATCTTGATCTATTAAGAAACAGGGTAGATGATGATGAGTTACCTCTTACTCAAAATCATGTGAATGCTAATGGTACTGAGCAATCTGTCACTGATGAAGAACATGCTAGTCCTAATGTTCCAGATAGAGGTTCTGATAAAGATTCTGAACCAGAAAAGGATGCTGATACAGACACTGTTGTCGAGACGACAGCAGAACCACCCTCTGAAGTTCAGAACAAGAGAAAAGGTTTCTAGAGTGAATAAACATCATTCAACACAGGATATTATTGGAGATCCACAAGGTCAGAGACAGACTAGGCATAAAGAGATTAATTTCAAAGATCTAGCAAGCTACAATTGTTTTGTTTCTATGGTTGAACCAAAGAATACATCTGAGGCGTTGAAAGATGAGTACTGGGATTGCTGCAATGCAAGACGAGGCTACTGCAATTCGAGAGGAATGCTGTCTGGGAGTTGACAGCAGAACCACCGCAGAACGGGCCAACATTATTGGAACGAAATGGGGTGTTACACAAGGAATAAGACGGATGAGAAAGGCAATATCATAAGGAATAAAGCTAGGCTAGTTGCACAAGGTTTTACCCAAATTGAAGGTTTGGATTATGGCGAAACATTTGCTCCCGTGGCAAGGATGGAAGCTGTAAGGATACTACTTGCAATCGCGTGCTCTTTGAATTTGAAGCTGTACCAAATGGATATCAAAACAGCCTTCCTTAATGGTAAAATCAAGGAAGAGATCTATGTTGCACAGCCGATTGGATTTGAAGACCCGAAGTATCCAAATCATGTTTATCGAGTCAAAGGAGCCTTATACGGATTAAAGCAGGCACCCAGAGCCTGGTATGAAAGATTGTCAAAGTATTTAGTCGATAATGGATTTAAGAGAGGAAATGCAGACAAGACGTTTTTTTTTTTTTTTTGGGGGGTTGTTTGTGAAGCGTCAGAACGACCACTTAACGATAGCTCAAGTGTATGTTGACGACATCATTTTTGGATCGACGTCAGTCAAACTCATAAAGGAATTTGTTGATGCTATGAAATCAGAGTTTGAGTTGTCTATGATGGGAGAATTGCACTACTTTTTTGGATTACAGGTTAAGCAAGAGGCTGATGGTATTTTTCTGTGTCAAGAGAAGTATGCTAGAAACATGTTGAAAAAGTTTGACATGGATGATTCTAAGGTAGTCAGAACACCACTAGGACAACAGGAGAAGCTGAGCAAGGATGAAACTGGAAAGTCAGTGGATCAAAAGACTTATAGGAGTATGATTGGAAGTCTACTGTACCTCACTGCAAACAAGACCAGATATTTCATTTAGTGTAGGTGTATGTGCAAGGTTCCAATCCGATCCTAAGGAGTCCTCATATGAAAGCAGTAAAGAGGATTATGAGATATGTTAAAGGAACAATGAATATTGGAATTTGGTTTTCAAAAAGGTCATCACTTGACTTGATTGGATTTACAGATTCTGATTGGGCAGGTTGTTGTGACGACAGGAGATCTACCACTGGCGGCTGCTTCTACTTGGGAAACAATCTAGTAAGCTGGTATTCCAGAAAACAAAACATCGTAGCTCTATCAACAGCCGAGGCAGAGTATATTGCTGCCACATGTTGTTGTTCACAACTTCTTTGGATGAAGCAACTACTCGAGGACTACGTATTCATAAGGATGATTTTTTTAGTTTCTGTGATAATACTAGTGCAATAAATATTTCTAAAAATCCTGTTTTTACATAGTAGGAGTAAGCATATTGATATTCGTTATCATTTTATTAGAGATCTTGTAGAGGATAATGTTTGCAGGATTGAGCATATAGCGTCGTTGGAACAACGGGTGGACATCCTAACAAAAGCTTTAGATGGAGAAAAATTTGAAGCCTAAGAAGCACCTTGGGTCTTTCCTATCATAATTAATTTGCTTACAATTTGGGCCTGACGAATTTCGTGTATAAGTATTCTTTTCTTTTACAGGCCCAATACAATTCAAATGGAGAAATTCTATCCGGAACTTCATTATTGCACTCGGCCGTTTTTTGCTGACGTCACAGCACCTCTGCAGCTGCTCTGTAACTGCTGCACCTCAATCACGTCGCACGTCTCCAGAACCGCCGAACGACTCTCACTCTTCCGGGCACTCTCTCCATTTAAGGTCCAATAAACTCTCCATTTCTATTCAAGCTTTCTCTCACTTTTCAAATTTGAGCTTTGCAGAAAAAAAAAAAAAAAAAAAAAAAAAAATTTGAAAATGGCAACCACTTCCAACCCCGACGCTCCTCACTCCGCCACTTCCTCCACGACGAGCTCATCGTCTGGGTCACCAATGGACGCCCAACCTATTTCTGTCCTACCCCCTGTTCTTTATCTTCCTCCTGCTGCTGCTGCTGCTGCAACTTCTGAGCAGCTACCCACTGAGAATCAGCCAGAAACTCAAAATCAGCCTAACCCTAAACCCCGAAATCACTATTGATCCTTCATTTTGTTGACCAAGTTGTTCGAGAAATCAATGCTGAGCATCAAAACGCCACCACTTTCCCCTGCAAAAATCAAGGTTTACATGATATGAACCAAGAGGAAATAAAAAAAAAAAAAAAACCGATGAAGTTACTGCTTCACAGCAAACTGGAGGTTCTACTGCTGTTGCGACCACACCAGAACCACGAAGGAAATCAACCAGAAAGCGAAAGGAGCCCACTCCTACGCCCACACCAGCACCAGTAGCCACAACTGCGAAGAAACCACGCAAGGAACCAAGGCCCCCCCCCACCCCCTCCTGCTTTGAAAGCCGAAGATGCTTACAGTCTTAAGTTCTATACGCGAGACATGAGGACATTTTCGAAGGAAGTTCTTAAAGGGAAGGAGTTTAAGCCTGAAGAGATCTTCAAGCATAAACCATTATGATGTTTTAGGCTTTTCGGATCTCTTGCAAGAGAGACATTTGACGTTTTTTGGGCTAAGGGTCTCACACACTACTCACCAAGTCATGTTCGTGAGTTTTATGCGAATCTACATCCTGAGATCCTCACTCCTCATTCTGCTTGGTTCGGTAAAATT